>PVIU01002051.1:13490-185358 GCA_004026605.1 Ondatra zibethicus | reverse complement strand
CTGCTCGGCTCCGTGGGACAAAGGAGGCCCCCTAGCAGGGGACTCGCCCTTCCCCCAAGGCCTCAGCCCGGGTGGGCCGAGCTCAGGTGCAGCCGGGACAGGGTCCAGATGAATCCGCAGAAGCTGGTTGGGCGAGGATCCCGGTCCCAAAAGCAGGCCTACTGAGGGTTGCCAGCTCCTCTCTGCTCGGCTCCGTGGGCGGCCTCTTATATTATTTATGCCTGAGTAAAGCAGGCCTCGGGCCTCTTTTCTGGCTGCGGGATTTGGTTGCTGTTCTCTGTTCCAGCAGAGGATTGTGATTTGTGAGTCTACCCCTAAATAAATAACCCTCTATTATTCTCAATTCTGAGCTAGTGTGGGATTTCTTTTAAGCGCCCTTCTTCAAAGTTCCTAAAACCACACACCTAGAGAATTCTCCGTGGAACCCAGTGTGGGCAGAGACACCATAAGTGACTGGGCAGGCTGCAGAATGGGCAAGAGACGTGCCAGCTCCAGCTGATAACCCCAAAGAGCCGACCTAGGAGTGGTGTTTACGGAGGTAAGGACAGCTGTAAAGATTCCCTTATTCATCTCCTGGGAGTCAGAAGGCAGCTTGTAATTAAATCTGACAAAGTTTTCTTGCAGAACTAGGGGCAGGAGACCGACAAGACAAAAAGAAACAGTCAATCTATATTTATTAAAAAATCCAAAGTCAGACACAGTAGCGTGTGCCTGTAGTCCCTGCTACTCTTACTCTGGGAGCTGGGGGCAGGGTGACTTGAGCCCAGGAATCTGTGAAGCTAGCTGAAACAACAAAGGGAGACACTTCTTCATCAAAAGGGCCCGGATGTAACTCAGTAGAGTGCCTGCCCAGGCACAAAGCCCTAGGTTTGATCCCCAGCACCACATAAACCGGGTGTAGTGACAGGTGACTAGAATCTCACCATTCCAGTAGAGACAGAAGCATCAGGAGTTTAAGGTCAGCCTGGGATATGGGAGGCCTAGCCTATAAATAAATAATCTGAGTCACTTTAATAGGTCGTAGTCTGTGTGTAAACTGTAAAAGCCAATACAGCATATTTTAAATATTTTCAGTAGAAAAATACTGTACTAGATATACACAAAGCTGGGGGGGGTGGCACACACCTTTGATCTTAGCACACAGGAGCAGAAGCAGGTGGATCTCCATGAGTTCAAGGCCAGCCTGGTCCACCGAGCGAGTTCCTGGACTGGCTCCATAGCTACTGAGAAACCCTGTCTCGGAAAAACAAAACAAAACAACACCAAAAAAACCAGGTGGTAGACACACACATACACACACACACACACACACACACACACACACACACACACACACAAACCCAAAGAACTCAGAAATAAGCATAAATCAATTAAATTAGAAAATGCTGAAAGGATATATCAAAGTCTCTAAAAGATTAATCAGAGTGTTTTAATAGTAAGAAACTGATGTTTTTTAATTACTAAGTTTGTTTTCATTAAAACACGCTTTATTTCCTAAGCCATCAAGAGTTTCAGGATGTGTCTGCATCAGTGCATCATCCTGCTCTCTCTCTCCCCACCTCACCCCAGGCTCCACTAGCCTACAACAGAGAAGGACTGTCTCACTCACTTGGGGGCACCTGGAAAGTTCCTCCACAGAGGCTAACCAAAGAAGACGAGCAAGAAAGAACCAAAAAATGCCAGCTTGTCAGAACACTGACCCTAAAGGACAAGCAACCCACACGCCCTAAAACAGCCCTGGGCTGGCAGAGAACCCTGAAGCAGTGGAGGTAGACACAGCACTAAGAAACTCCAGAGCCTGGGAACAGCAGGGGGTCTCAGTTACCTCCCCTCTCCTCTCAGTACCAGCTGGGCTTGACATGACTGAGGTCCCTGATCTCCAGGCCCCAGCAAGGAAGTGTCCAGTTCACCTCCGCTAACTCGAGTTCTCTTCAGAGAGGTTTGTAGCCCAGGCCACAGTGAAACGTTTCAGGATTTAAGGTAGCCTTGGGGACCTGAGTCCCTCCGCTTCTCCCCACGTTTCTTACCTCAATCACAAATCCCAGCTCTCTCCAAGACTCCCCATTTCTGAGTGCACGGCTCAGCTTGGCACCTTAGCTCTCCTGCCCTTTGTCGCTCTGAGCAGCCTTTCTTCCCACTAGGTATATTAGTCATCCTGCGTGCCTGCCCCACCCCCACAATGCTTCCTCTGTACCAAAAACAACCCCCCCCCATCAGTCTTGGGTTAGCATGGGTGCCATTCGGCCTGGACCGTTGGTTTCTGGAGGGCCAGTGTGACCTGCCACTACTCTCCTGCTTCTCTGAAAAGAACTGTCAGACAGAGACTCAATCCCTCACTGGATTCTAGAGGGCTCCCATGACTGACTCAGAGCCTATTTCCTTGTTGCTACACCTGGCCAGGAAAAAGCATTATTCCCAAGGGTGCTTTCCACACTCACAAACGGTGACAACCAGGCTCTGGCCCTAGTCAGTACCCTCACAGCCGCGATGCCAGGCTTCATTACCAGTGAGAGCAGGATCGTGTGTAGTTACAACTGGGCCAACAAAATCACCTTGGCAGGGCACAGAGTACTAATAGTTCGTACATGCAGAGGCTCAGTGGAGGCCTTTCCTCCCCCCTTTAAATTGGTTTAATGAGGAGCTAGAAGTCATGCCCCGCCCCCATACCCACCAGGACTTCAAAGATGAGAACGGAGCACCAGAGCTTTTCTCTGGGAGGAAACCAGGCACTGATTTGGGGAAGGTCCAGTCTCCTCTGCCCACTCCAGAATCAACTGGGACCTCACTGGTGAGAACACAGGGAGAGAAAACCCCCAGGGGACAAGTGGTCGCTCCCATACCAAATATTTAACCCTGCCTCAAAAGGCACACCTCCATTCACGCTCTTGCTAAGCAAATGTCAGGGCTTTGGGGAACCCCAGCCGCTCCTCCACCAGGCAAGGGTCTCATCCACTGCAGGACAGCACCACCTGGTGAACAGCAGCTTGTTACAGCTAGGTGTCCTAGCGTGTGTTACTCCCCATCACCTGTCTCTGTCAGGGGACCAGACAGACCTGAGAGTCTCCGGGCCACCGCAGGCCCTTCTGTCAGTCCTTCTGCACAACACACCTCCACAGACAAGGCACACATCTCGTGCATGCCCTCCACTATGCTCAGGCAAGGACCAAAGGATGTCCACTCGGGTCCACACCAGGCCCTCTGCCCGAGAGACACCCTTCCAATTAGACCCGCAGCAGGTTATGTACACAGCATACTTGTTCTCTGGCCTCTGCCCCACCAAGAGCAAGCCGCCCGTACCAGTGCTTCCGCCAAGGCCAGGGAAAACATCCTTTCTGAATTTAAGACTACAGCAAAGGCAGCAGTAGAAATTACAGAGGCCAGAGGGAAAGGAGCTTCCTTGGAGGAGAAGGGCCACCCCGACAGCCTGGTTTTGCGGTGATGAGATCACAGAGGGCAGATTCTGTATCTGGTCCGACATGGATCTTAAGGATCTCGGCTGTAATTACGGTAAGGAAAAAGAGAGGCCGTGGAGACGGGAGGAACTCTGAGTGGTACTTAAGAAGTTACTTATTACTACAGTCAGACTGCCTGCTGTACTCAAGCAAAAACTACGCCTTGAGACTTTTGTCCCTCAAAACCAACTTTAGATTAGCAAAAAAAAAAAAAGCATGAAACTTTTTGCTAATTTCTCTCAAATCCCCTTCATTCAAAAAATATTTTCAGTATACAGAACAATATTTATTCCTGATAAGGTTTTTTAAAGATAAGCACTATGTTATATAATATTCCTATATAAAATAAACAGCTTGATAAAATGCATCAGGGTTAATGGGATTTTTATGAAAGTTGAAACTCAAGTCTACAGAGCATGGTTCTCAATCTATGAGTCACAACCCCTATGGGGATTTGCATATGAGATATATACATTATGATTCATAACAGTAGCAAAATTACAGTTCTGAAGTAGCAATGAAAATAACTGTATTAAAGAGCCACGGTGTAGGAAGGCTGAGAACCACTGCCCTAGAGACTGGGGACTTCAGCCATCTTTTACTAACACTACGGATCGAATTTCAAACGATTTCCATTTTTGCTTGTTTTGTTTGTTTTGACTTTGGTTTTTCAGGCCAGTGTCCCTCTATTTCCTTGGCTGGCAGGCGATGCAGCAAGCAGACCATCACACTAGCCTCAAACAGTGAATCTCTTGTCTTTGTCTCTCAAGTGCTTGGATTGCAACCACAATCCACCACACCCAGATTTCCAACTAACTTCTTAAAACTAAAGGACGGCCTGAGGGTGCATGCTTAGAACCCAGCACTGAGGAGGCTGAGGAAAAGAAGTCTCATATTCAAGGCCTGCCTGGACCATGCAAAGTATGTGCAAGGCTAGCCTGGGAAAGATGTCAAGACCCTATCTCCAAATAAAAAGTACAAAGCGGGCTGGTAAGATGGCCCCATGGTTAAAGGGGCTTGCTGCACAATCTGGAAACCTGAGTTTGATTCCTGGAAGCCACACATGGAAAGGATAGACTCCAACAAGCTTTCTCTGACCTCCATGCTCACACAGCAGCATACCCCCTCCACACAATAGTAAATATATTTACTTATTCTTTTTTAAAGTATAAAACGGTCTGGGGATACAACTCAATGGCAGAGTGCCTGCCTAGCATGTGTGAGGCTACAGGTTCAAGTCAGCCTCTGGTATGCAAGACTCAGTGCTTTTGAGAAGAATTACTCGGGCTTAGCTATTGCTCGCCACTCTCTTTCAAATCTGAATAGACTTCAAAGTTGTTTATCCAATAGAAGGAGTCATCCAAAAAAACCCACTTTCCTTTTTCACTCAAGTACTATCCTAAGACTGGCCTCCTCAAACCGTAACACAAAGGGTACTGTATATGTTCATGAACCAAAGCATGTCAACACTGGGCCATGGGATAGTCCCAAGGCTATGTGAGGGTTCTACAGTTCTGAATAACACTGACCAGAAGCCACAGAAACAGAGAGGTTCAGCAAACAGGCCAGAGGCCAGAGTTCATGAAGAGGTTCAAGTCACACTCAACTGCAACCAGAGGCAACAGTACCCTAGACCTCCTAAAACAAATCAAGCTAGCTCAGGTTTCTGCTGTGCTGTGAGCAGTGGCACTTAATAGAAAGCAGCCTCAGTTAACAGCAAGATGGGGAGGAGAGCTTTTGTGGGAATTCCTCTGGCATTCGGAGCTTAAGTGGCAAAGGACTTCTTTTTTTTTCTTTTTTGGAATGAGGCTTATTGATTTGCCCATACTGCTCACAAACTCCTGGGCACAGATCCTCCTGCCTCAGCCTACCATGAACCCAGGACGACAGGCAGGTGTCACCAAGCCCAGCTGCAAAGGGCATTATTTTCCATTTCAGGCATCCCTGCTAGCCCTACAGGGCTACATCCCAAACACCTATTCAAATTTCCTGGGAAGTTCACAATTCTGATGTTCGGAGGAATTAAGAGAGAATCTTTAGTTAGAGGTTTAACGCTAATGTACTTCTTCAGCTTGACCTACTGATTCTCATAAGTAGTCAGGAGTGCGAACCACTACCCTTGACCAACGGCTAGAATGCTGACTTTGTCCTTCAGAGGGTGAGGCAAGGAAAACCCACAACAAAAAGTTGAGAAAACAAATAGACCTGAGAAAGAAGTGGAGAAAGACAGAGTGGGTAACTTCAGGGGAGATCACCAGGGTAGGTACAAGGTGTGGCCTGAAAGGGAAGACCAGAATAAAGACAGAAGGGGCCATTGCTTAAGGCCTGCGAAAACTGTCACTAAATTTGGTTGCTCTGGCAGGCAGGAGATAAGGGTGAGTGGTAACAATTCAAAGCTGTCTGTAAAGAACACCCTCCCCCAAGCTCTTTTAGAGGTGAGAAGTGATTACACTGCTGGTCTCCTGTGGGAAGAGACGGCCAGCTCCAGAAACTGCCGACCTACTGCTCTCACAAGTAGGATTCCTTCAGCTGCCCACCCCTCTACCTGTCTCTGTCCTACTTGGATGCTTCTTTCCCAATTTCTGTTCCTCCCCTGGGAAACCTTTGCCTTACCCATCTTTTATTAGTTTCTTTTACTTGTACCCAGAGTGACCTGGCCGTTCTCAGGTACCACCCAGCCAGTCCTCAGAGCTTCAATCCCAGGGTCTGAATTTCAATCACAAACCATTATCATTCCTCTTCTGAAAGGAGCTGTGCAATCTCCACTCTAACACCTACAAGTTCCCAGTGATGGTTTCAGGAACTCCTTCTCCCCACTCCCAGGTCTTCTGGTATTCCCTCTGGGTCTCCAATGTAGACTGCATGGCCCTGCAAACTCAAATATCCCTTGGATCCCAGTCTTCTCGATTCCAAATTCCTGACTCACATCACACATCGGGCACCCAGGATGCCATGCTGCTGTTTCTAGCTGCAGGTTTGAGGTCTCCAAATTCTACCTCCTTTGGATGACAAGCTTCAGGTCATCACGCAGAAAGTCCCATGGATTTCAAGAATACAAGATCAGAAAAGGCCTTTCTTTGCCTCGGGTCTGAGTTGTTTTCTATCTACTGTCCCCATCATCCAACAATGTTCATTTTTCTTTCCTTTTCGTGATAAAATTGAATTAAGCATGGGAGAGAGGATGTTGGCGAGATGTTGGTGAGACAAAACACAAGGGAAGCCCAACAGCTGAAAAGCCCTCCAATCCAGAAGACACCAGGAGCCTAGCAGCACAGTTTTCTGACTCGCCAGTCTGGGACTAAACTCACTAGAGTCCAGCAGAGGCGTTCCCAACCTCCCCCTACACCTCTTTCCAGACCCATTTTTCCAGCCAATTCACCCCCTCTGGGATACAACTCTCACAGGAGGGGCATTTGGTTTCCCAAGCCACTGGCAATGAAGAGGGTGGACAGATCATGGCACAGTGACAGAGCTGAGGAGTTAAGAGTGACAGGAGAAGAAAATTTACAGTTCAGCCTTTCAATTCCCCACAGTACCCAGGGACACCAAGACAACACATTACAAAACACACAGTGAGCTGGGCACCAACAAAGATCTGGCCAAACTCTGTCCTTTAAGACCCAAGTAGTCTGAAAAGCAAAATGGTGTGGACAACGGTCTGCAGCCAACTGCAGGGTTGGGTCTCCTGGAGCCTCCAAGACCACCTAAGGCACTGACACCCCTTCTCAAATCAGGGCGCACCACTCAACACTGCCATTTGAATGCGGGATTCCCTCTGGCTACACCCACAGCCATCACTCCTTTACCACAGGGCAGGGTAACCTGCCCTCTCTTAGGACTGGAGGGGAAAAGGGGAGGGGGAGTGGGGGAGCGGGAGGGAAATGGGAGGAGCGGAGGAGGTGGAAATTTTGAATGGTACTATTTATAATGCAATAATAAAAAATTAAATGTGGAAAAAAAAAAGAAAAGCTCCTTGCCAGATTACAGACATCTCTAAGCACACAGTTTGGGGTGGAAGCCATGCCCTTCCACCTTCTGGATTACACTAAAGCCTGGAGTCCTGGGGCCTTAGGACCCTGGGGAAGACAACATTTAAATGTGTGTTTTAAGACAGCCTTCCATTGACTGTAAAGATACTATTTTCCCTGCTTTGCTGTTAATAAAATGGGTTGGCATATTAGGGTTCTGTGATTAGGGAAGTGGCAACTACCTGTACGGATGCGCAATACAGAGAGTCAAGCAATCAACTCATAGGTTTTGCATAAGGCTTACCCTTGCTCTAAAGGAATAGCCTTGGCCATTATCTCTTCAGAGCAGAGCTACTGAGTGACCCGATAGAAAACAGCACACTCAAAAGCACTGAGTTGTTTTAGATTTAACAAAGAAACTACTGAAATATGCTTAACCAGTCAGTTGTATAAGATGAGGCTATATACACAAGTCAGGCGTTACAATGCACACTATACATAGCCCTGGGTCTTAGAAAGCCGACGTAGGAGGATTGTGAGCTCTGAGTCAGCCTGGGCTACTAAGATCCTATCTCAAAACGAGAAATAAAATCCACATCTGCTTCTACATTTGAAAAAATTCTTAGTATTGCTTCAAACTTATTAACTATGATCCTTACACTCTAAACCCCAGTCACTTACATATAAGACAAGCCACAGTGACCGCCCCTCAGGTCATTGTGAGAACACTGAGAACCCCTCAGCTGAGGTCCAGGCATCCAGGACTTCCAGGGTTGGTCTTCTGTTTTCAGTGTCTACAGCTCTTCCTTCCCACAGCCAAGCCTCATGACCCTTAATCCCACCCATCCCTTCCTGGCTCAGCCCAGTGGGAATTTCTACGCTAGAGATTTAAATGGCCCCTAGCCAGTCACTAGCCTGACACAAACCCTAAATCAGCTTCTTTTCCTGCAATGCACAGACCTAACCCACCCTAACCTCAATACTGATAAGGAGCCTGGGACTCTACCCAGATAACCTGTTAAGTCCCCCAGGGGTTGAGGCACTACCTTGCTTTTGGCTTTTGTCTAGGTAGGACACAGGTAGTCACTCTGAATCCACATAGACAGAATAGGTCAGGGGACACAGGGTGTGTCAACCAACTCCCATGGACAGGACCTTGGCACCCCCATCCAGGCCATTCATCCTGAAGACCCCTGTCCTTCTCTTCTGGAAGGAGGACTTCCTCCCAGCTGCAGACAGGCCTGCTGTCCCCACCCCTGGGCAGGGCACTCTAGCCCCAGTGCTTGGCACTGATTAGGAAATGACTCATCAGAAAGTACTGAGGGGGCCTAGGGCTATGGTACAAGTAAGTCATGAGATCTGGAACTATCTATCAAAAAAAAAAAGAAAGAAAAGAAAAAGAAAGGAAAGAAAGAAAGAAAGAAAGCCGAAAAATAAAATCCCAGCAAGAAAATGAAAGAAAACCACTTCCTAATGCTGAGAACCTCTACACTGGCCTTGGGTGAACCGAAGCCATTGCACCCCAGCTCACTAGCTCTATGGTAAACACTGAAAAATCAGAGACGTAACTACAGCTGTGTGGGCTAAGGAGGCCAGAGGGGGCTTCCTATGCGCAGTTTCAAAGCTAGCAGTTACTGGCCACAAGTGGCTGAGGCAGCAGGATTCCTACAAGCTTCAGGCCAGTCTAGAGATTAACAACCTGTTTATTAAAAGGCAAATGTTATTTAAAGTACAATATCAAACTTATACACAATCCACATAATTATATACACCTATAATTGCAGTACTGGGGCAGCTGAGGCAGGAGGATTGCCATAACTTTGAGGTCAAGTTTGAGTTACAAACTGTAACCTTTCCCTCATGTATCCCCTCTCCAAAATGAAGAAGAAGAAGGAGAAGAAGAAGAAAAAGAAAAAAAGAAGCTAAGTAGACCATTCTTTCCTAGGCAATGAAGCTGTCATCCAAACCCCTATGTGCAAAGCTAAGCATATGTACAAGCTTATCAATATTCCAGAAATTATGACATTCAAAACTAGCCTGCTGCACTGTCTTACACTTGAGAACTAATGAAAGACAGTCACTGCTACGTCCTGGGCAGAGCTGATTTTGTAATCTCTATTTCCAATGTAGTCTCAGGTTTTCTGCTTTCTACCTGAACCTTCCCCCTTGCTTGGTTCTATAACTTTGATCTTGTTAAAAGTACAGACAACCCATCCATGCAATTTTTCCACTCCTGGGAAGAAAGTTTACAGAGTCATTTAAAAGCCAAAAGCAATGTCAACGCTTCCTCAATGACACAGCTGCTTCAGAGACCAGCCAAGAGAAGGGTTTTCTTTACTCTAAGAGTCTCTCTCAAATAATTCCCAAGGTTATTGACCAAAAATAATAAGGCCTGAGTTCAGCAAGACGAACAACCAACCTATGATAAAACAAAGTCAGTACATACAAACTGCATGGATGCCTACTGGCCAAGAGACTGATCAATGACTCTAGGCAGAAGAGAACCCCCACACACAAAGGTAAGCCATGAGTAAAGACACAATGAAGTCACTTCAAACCTAGGGAGAGAGGGAGGGAGGGAGGGAGGGAGGGACAGAGACAGGCAGAATTGTTCAGCAACCCTCTTTCTGAGTATCAGTTCAGAAGAACCGAAATCAAGATGTCAAAGAAATGTCTGCATGCCCATGCTCACTGCAGCAGCATTTACAATAAGCATGATACAGAAGCAAGCTAAGGAGCCACACTGACAAAGAACGGATAAAAAAAAAATGTAGCATGTCTATACAGCGTAGTTCTGTTCATCCTTTCAAAGCAAGAAAATTCTGGGCTGGGGATTGTAGCTCAGTTGGAATAATGCTTGCTTAGTATGCAAGAGGCCCTAGACTCAATCTCCAGTAACACATAAAGCAGGTGTGGGGATGTGACCCTCTAATCCCTGCACTCGAGAGGTAAAAGCAGGAGTTCAAGGCCAGCCTGGGATAAATGAGACCCTGATATAGCAAAGCATGTGCAGGGTGTGTGGGGGGGGTTACGATGCATCATGAATAAAAATCCTGAGTGCACAGCGCTAAATGCAATAAGATAGTTAGAGAAGGGGCAAGTGCAACATAAAGCCTCTGAAAGGAGGCAGATGAGGTCGGAAACCTCCTAGAAGCTCTGGGGAGAGGACGGAAAGCCTTCCTGTGGGCATAAAAGCTCGCTCACTCGGGATGAAAAAGCACTAAAGATCTGCTACCCCTGTGAGGCTCACAACACAGCCTGCTTCAAGCCCAAGAGCTAAGAGCTCTGCTGTAAGTTTCTGTTTTAGTTTTACGGTGAGCTTTTGTTTGGGAGTTTTGTTTTGTTGTTTGTTTGGTTTGCTATGGTTTAAAAAAAATAGAAATGGGCTCAGGATTTCAGGTCTAACTGCCCCAGAAGGAATGAAATCAGGATCCCCAAAAGACATTTTCACACTCAGATTCTCCATGCACTTCAACAGCACCCAGCTACGGGCAAAGTAAGCAGCAGCAACCATCCAGTTGAGGGCTAGAATGCAGGGCGGGTAAGGACAGAGAGGACAAAAGGCAGAAAGCATCAAGAAGGGTGACTGAGGCCCGGGACCAAGTCAAGGCTCTGGTCGCCTACTGTCCTGATAAAACACTGACCAAAACCAACGTGGTAAGGACCTGGTTCATTTGGATTACAGTTTACAGTCCATCATCGAGGGAGGCCAAGGCTGGAACTCGGGGCAGGATCTAGAGTGGCAGACTGATGCAGAGTCCAAGGAGGAACTCTGATTACGGGTTTGTTCTAGCTATGTCTCTTATACAACCCAGGTGCACCCGCCTAGGGGTGGCACCACACGCCAAGGGCTGGGTCCTTCCCTATCAATCATGAATCAAGAAAATACTCCAAACACATGCCCACAGGATGATGTGATGGGCAGTTTCTCAGTTGAGGCTAGCTCTTGCCAGGTGACTCTCGTGTGTGTCAAGTTGACAGAAATCGACTAGCATAGCTCTCCATGTATATCTAAATGAGGGCCCTCAACGGGCCCAAGCCAGGAAGGCATGCTAGGAGACAGCTTTCAAAGGCTGGAGCTCTGGTGGGATGGAGACCAACTCCACACGCATGCTTCCAAATCACCAGCTAAACACCGAAAGCAAAATCACTGAGGCAAATCACTGGAACTGGTCAGCATACAGGAGGGCTGAGGGGCGGGGGGAGAGGCATGGGAGCAGGTGCCCAGGTGCGCAGAAGCGTGCATGCACACACACACACACACATACACACACACACACACAGGCAGTACTGCATGATAAATAAGCAATATGATGGCTATGGAATCCACAGGAACCATTCTGATGGTAAATGATCTTAAGAATACCAGACAAACTATAAAACACTTGTAAAGGGAAAACAAACACAGACAAACGTGCTACTAAAATAAAAGCCATATTCCTGAAAATTTTAGGTTTAGAGAATAAATGAACCCTTTAGATGATGCACTATAGTTTGGATCTGAAGTGCCCCAGTGAGAGGCCTGAAGGTAAAGGCTTAGTTCTCGAGTCGGCACTGTCAGAACTGTGTGGAACCTTTCCAAGTGGAGACCATGCTGGTGGGGGAGGCGGGAGAGAACATGAGGAGGATCGTGGGAGCCCAGCCCCTTTCGGCTTCCTGGCCAGGAGGTGAGCATTTCTGCTCCCCCTCACCTGCCTGCCATGATGGGTTAACTCATCTTGTTCTGGAACCACCAAAAGTGTGAACCAAACAAGGCATTTTTGCTTCTAGGTTGATTATCCCTGGTATTTCATTATAGTGATGGAAATCTGGACTGGGTGGCAGATGAGCATTGGGGAAGCGTTCTCGTCTCACTGTGTGCCCACAGCACAGGGGCAGGAAGCTTTATCAATTGGAAATGAATACTATTTATAAATAAAATCACATGAAATATAGGATTTATTTTAAACGGCTGGTGTGTAAGAGTAAAGATACAGGCCAAAGATTACAATGTTGCAGTTATACAGGATGAGTAACTCTAGAGATCTAAACAGCATGAGGACGATTGTTTATAACAATATAACATACACCAACAGTTTCCAAAGGACCACCTCTTAGGTCCTCTTACCACAAGATCATAGCCCAAGAAAAGCACTGCCAGGTGACTTCGTCACTGTGCAAATGCCAGAGAAGACTTAGAGAAACCTAGTCACACTGTTCAATCATGAGACGTTAAATGCAAAGTACAAGGAGCTGCTGCAGGCACAACACAGCATACCGCATTACAGGAAATGTTTTACAAGTAGAACATTATTTTTTTAATATTAAAAAGTCTTCTATAAAATGGCATGCTGTACATGTTCAGGGCCCCCGTGAGCTTTTACATTTCCACACTAGCATCACCACAGGCATGAGTTGTGTTGTCCGACTTATTAGCTACGATGCATCGCTAAGCAAAAGGACGTTTTTCAGTACCGTTATAGTCTTGCAGGACCACCGGGATATACACAATCAGTTATAAACCAAACATGGCTACAAAGAAAGTGACTATAGATCAAACCTCACGCTGCTCGTGTTCGACAGAGAAGGAAAAATAAATTACTCAAAATATTCACGCACAAACCGCATATAAGCTCAGCAAAACGTTGACACCTAAAGCTGGCCAGTAACTGTTTACACAACTTAGTGACTTCTGGGCTCATGATGATTCCTATGATGACCTTTTAAGCCTCTGAGTGGTCACCCCATTTGACGTAAGTTTGCTACCCAAATGCTAGCCACTTCACTAAACTACACAGATCCTGGTAGCATACCTGGAATATACTCATTATTGACAGTTCCTGTTCACTCCCTAACAGCCAATGCTACCCTACAAAGATTGATTGCTACAAATATGGGGCTTGCTTCAATCTCCTCACATGTCCTCACTAAATCCCAATTCCCTGACTCTGAATCGCCTGTGACATTATCTTGCATTTGCGTGTAAAGTCAACTATCCTCCTAGACTGTGACAAGGAAGGGAGTGTCATTTGTTCTGGTATTACATGCCCGGGATGTGGTACGTAGTATGTCACCTGATAAATGTTGGAAACACAAACAAGGCCTAGCTAGCTGGAGTTATGACAAACCACAAGTGTTGTCCTGCCAGTGTGGTGAAGGCCTTTCAGGCTGTACAAAAATCATCCTGAGGGGGTGCTTCAATTCTTTTCATATACACGGTCACTGACTTCTGACGATATGACTTGGGAATTTTCCCACTTTACAATGGTGTGAAATTGCTACAAGTTCAGCAGAAGCCATACTTGGAAGTAAATCTGGACTTTTGCCCAGGCTCACAGCCTGTGGTCTCTCCATGCTGGGCTGCATAGACCCGCAGCTCCCAGTCACATGCTCCTGAGATCAGCAAGCACTCTAAAGCACACTGGGTGCCAGTGTCTCGGGGTATTGTGTTTCAGATTTTTGCATCCCATTGTTGTGTCTACTGAACACTCACCTGCGTGTATTCAAGAGACACTCAATACTTCATTAAAAAACGGGCTTGTGTTAGATGATGCTACCCCCAATACACGGTATTCTGAGTATGTTAAGAGCAGAAGGGAGCCAGCATAATGGAGCAGCAATCCCAGTATATCTAGCTCTTGGGAGGGTATAGCAGGCTAGTGAAGATGTTGTCTCAAAAACAACAACACAGCAAAGGCAGTCAAGACTAAGCTAAGACGCTTGGTAGGTCAAGTGTACTAATGAATACAATTAGAATATTTCACTACTTTCTGGATTTATCAGGTTATGATCCCATAAAAACTGAGGAGCATTTGAAATTTTCTCAACCTTCCTAGCAATCTGTGAAAGACAAAAAAAATATTTCTCAAGCTTGCCCATTCCTTCTGCTTTAAATTCAGCTGTACTCTGTCAAAATTAAATTAAATAAGATGTACTATCTTAGGCCACTGGGAAGGCTCAGTGGGTAGAGGTGCTTGCCATGCAAGCCTGGGAAACCCACATGAAAAAATGGAAGAACCGATTCCTACTAAGTTGTCATCTGACCTCCACATGCATACCACGGTACACACAGCCACACATGCACTGTGCACATGCACACATGCAACAATAATAACTTTTAATTTAAAATGATCTTGTTTTAAATGCCTGCATTAGATTGGTGAATTAAGCTACATTTCTATGATTTTAAAGATATCTACAAAAGGTAGGTTGCTCCTTTCATCAAGAAAATAACTTTTTTAACTTTTGTTTATTGAGAGAGAGAAAATGTGTGTGCATCCATGTTACACCATGTACGGATGCCAGAGGACAACATGCAGGGTCCATCAGTTCTCTCCTTCCACCATGTGGGACCCAGGGATTCAACTTAGGTCACTGGGTTTGGTAGCAAGCACTTTCACCCTCTAAGCTACCCTTCCCGTCCTCACCCCACCTACTTTTTGTTTTCTGAGACAGGAGCTCATCATCCAGGTTGCCCCTGAACTCACTATGTAGCTGCAGCCGGCCTTACACCCGATTCTCCTGTTTCTAGCTCCTAAGAGCTGAGATTAAAGGCAGGGGCTACCACAAACAGCTTTAGGAAGATGACTTCTTAAAAAAAGAAAAGTGTGGATGATTTTCTGTTGAATGGAAAGGGTACAAGCCTTGCCTCCACCCCCCTCTGCTGAGCTCTGAACCCCAATCACGTCTACCGAAAGATGGGCCAAAAGCGCAGTTACAGAAGAATGTAGTAATTACTACTCCATTCCCGTGAAAACTTCTTGTTTTCAGTTAGAAATTATCTTTATGTTCCCATTTTAAATATTCCCCGCAAGATGATAAGATTGTTGGAGTCCTGTGTTAACGAGGAAAGGGCTTGGACCGCTCTTCTTAATGACAGCAAGCCCCAAATCCCAAGCACCTTGCAAGGGAACCATGTAAAACTGAAATCCACATCAGTACTCTGCTTGATCAAGAGCAGCAGCTCACTTGAGCACTAGCAGAGTACTGTGGTTTTAACGTCTTAGATTGCTATGGCGGTACAGGAGGAATACACCATATAATAGTATGAGCATCGCCACTAGTCCACAATTTCATTTATCCTTTGTCAACCATGATCCAAAAGGATTAAATGGAAAATCCTAATTCATAGGCTTTTATATTTAAAAAAAAATTATTTTGAATCAGGGTCTCTTATTGCCTAGGTTGGCCTCAAGTTCAGTAGGTAAAGAAGGATGACCTAGAACTTCTGATCTTCCTGCCCCTGCCTCCCAAGTGCTAGGATTACAGATGTGAGCCACCACTGCCAGTTAAAACAGGGTTGGAGATTGAACCTAGAGTGTTGTGCAGACAAGGCAAGCATTCTACTCACTGAGCTACATCTCCACATGAGGTACTGAGTGGTGTGATAGAACCATTTACTGCCCCTTCCAGAAGGTAAATAATCTCCATCCAGCATGTCCAGGCTACATACACGGTCCACCTATTAGCCTTCTGGTAGCTGCCTGCATAATCAGAGCAACTGTTATACTACTAGTATAGCGTTTACTTGTCTATCTTATTAGTCACTGTTAATCTCTTCTGTGCTTACTGTGTTATTACCGGTATGCATACAAAGGGCTCAGCATTCTCCAGTGCTTCAGACAGCCACCGAGAGTCTCAGAGTGTACCGAGAGACTTCTCTTGAAAATGTTGGAGCCCTGAAGAGAAGGGAGGCTACTACAGTAAATGGTGAGAAGTGATCAAGCCACGAGGGCTCCAACTTAGGGCCTTTTTAAAGAGTTGAAGAGGGTACCCCAAGACCCCTGGCCTTTCCATGTTCTAACATCTGAAAATGCAGCAACAAGCTACCATCTTACCACACTGCAGGCACCGTAGCGTGGGTTAACTAAGCCTCAGAACTATAAGCAATAAATTATTAAAATTTATTCTTAAGGCCATGTGGTGGTGGTGCACGCCTTTAATCCCAGCACTTGGGAGGCAGAGGCAGGCAGATCTCTGTGAGTTTGAGACCAGCCTGGTCTACAAGAGCTAGTTCCAGGACAGGCTACAAAGCTACAGAGAAATCCTATCTCGAAAAAAAAAAATTAGTCTTAACAATTACCCAGTCTTCATTATTTTGTATAGTAACATGAATGGATTAGAATACCCATTTAAAATATCTCAACATGACCAGTGGCTCAGGAGTTGTTGAGTGATAACATATTGTTATACCTGAACAGAGTCTACCTGGCTATATACACAATGTATGTATTCAAGGGGTTCTGACTGCTAGACAACATCTCAATGACCTTCGACTGGTCACTTAAATCAGTTGGTCCTGAACAGTTTCCTATACAAAATCAATACATTGGATTACATATGCTCAAATCCTTCCCCTAACAGAATCCAACATAAATTCACACACTATTAACTGATAGACTCCACAATGGAAGAAAGAAGGCATGTAAAACCCTAAAGAAGGCATGTAAAGAGGTTGGCATGCAGTAAGCATGTCATGAAAGCTAGCAGCTGGCATAAAACAAGGGCAGTAAGGCTTGGATGTGTTACACACTGCATACATTTTCAGCTTCTTTGGTGAGGCTTTTTCTAAGCGAGAGTGGAAACACTTTAAAGCCCTATTTTAATCAGCGCTGTTAAATCAAAGAAGCCCAAAGTGAAACAATAAATTATGAAGCCCGACATGAAAGGATATGAGTCTCTCAAAACGCACTAGCTTTGTCTGGTTTTAATTAGACTTTCAGTGAACTCCTGGCAGCACTTGGGAAGAAATCAAGATTGCTCTGGAGAATCATCCTTCAACACATTTACTGAAAATCACTACATCTAAGTTGCAGCTGAGGGAGCAAAGAGTAGCCGGCCTCTCCCTCCAGGGAAGGACAGCGGGCGTGCCAACTGTCCTGGGTGCTGGATAAGGAAAAGGTTATCTGAAACCTCCAGAGCAAAAGCCTCAAACTAGTGGGTCCCAGATACGCTGTCTGGCGGCACGCTTTGTTTTGTCTTCGGTTGAATTAGACTGTCTGTGCTTAGCAATTAGGAGGCCAGAGTGGGAAAGAGTTTCTAGCTTCTGGTGAAAATGTGCAAGGGCCAGTGGTATCACCCTTCACCTCCTCTTAGCAACATCGAGGGTATTTATTTGCACGGCTCCCTTCACCCCCGTACTAGAACATGGGATCAGAAGCAACCAGGGCCGGCTTCCCTAGCTTCCCATGGCCTAGTCCACTACACCCAAGCACAGCGAACTTCTAGCACCATAGACTTTGGAGCTAGAAGCCCCACCTTTCATATACAAGCCAGGTCATTATCTTAAGGACATGGTTCATCCTTCCAACTTCAGTTTCCTGCATACAAAACTGGGATATCCGTGACTGTATCTGCCTCCCTGGTAAATGGTTATTACCTGCAAAGTACTTGGAGCTGAGTCTGACACACAGTAACTCCTCCACCAATATTAGATGCTACTACCTTCTGGCCCCTGGAGGCATGACGGTTTCAAATTTCTGACTCAGAACTTTAATATTCCACAGTGATCTGCCAAATTAGTTCATGATTTAAAAAGAAATGGCCTTTGGTGAAAGTTGTACAGCTATAACTTAAAGATAACTAGAGGCGCCAGACACAAAGGGACAAATGCATGACTCCACTTTATAAGGTACCTAGACTCAGCAAATCCACGCAGCCGGAAAGCAGATAGAGGTTACAGACACTGAGCGCTGAACAATGCGGAGTTAGTGTTTAAAGAATATAGAAGTTGTCTTTGAGCTTATGAGAAAATTCTAGAGATGGATGATGGTGCTTATAAAAACACAAATTCAGCGAATGCTACCAAATAACAAACTTAAGAAATGATGAAAACTGAACTTTATGTCTTACATATTTTATCATAATTTTGTTTGTTTGTTTTTCGAGACAGGATTTCTCCATGTAGCCCTGGCTGTCCTGGAACTCACTCTGTAGACCAGGCTGATCTCGAACTCACAGAGCTCCGCCTGCCCCTGTCTCCAGAGTGTTGGGATTAAAGGAGTGTACCACCACCCCAGCTTGGTTTGCTTTTTGTTGTTTTTCTTTTTCTCTTTTCTCTTTCTTTCTTTCTTTTTTTTTTTTTTTTTTTTTTTTGAGGCAGGTCTTACTACGTAGCCTTGGCTGGCCTGGGAGTCGCTATGTAGACTAGATTGGCTTTCGACTCAGAGATTTTCCTGCCTCTGCCTCTTGAGTGCTAGGATTAAAGACGAGTGCCACCATATCGCGTAATTAAAAAAAATAATTATTCTAGCCTACATAATTTGATCTGCAGCAATTCACTGAAATTAAGGTATTTCCAATTCCTAAGACACTTGAGTGAACTATAAATTTATGTTCTCAAAAACCACACACCACATATCCCATAATATGTTCGGGGGGAATTAAGTACTTTAGCAGCTGTTTCACAACAAAAGCCTTTCCTTTGGATCTGGGGTTGTCATGGGGAAATGTCTGCAGCAAACACAGGATGAGGCAAGACCAGCTTTTAGCTTCTATCTCAGCAGCAGGGCTGCCTGCTCCTTCACCATCAGGTGTCAGGGATTCCCCATTCTATGTCCTCTCAACAAACACACAAAATGGCTGCCAGCCAGGTACCACATGAGTAAACCAGACACACGGTTTTGGTCCAGGCCTGTTCTATAATAATATTCAAAAGGCACATATCACCTAAATTGGTATTCTGGGGTTACAAAAGGTCTTAGTTAGGGTTTCTATTGCTGAGACAAAACACCAGGACCAAGTTGGTGAGGAAAGGTTGATTTGGCACAAACTTAGTCAGGACAGGAACTCAAACAGGGCAGGATCCTAGAGGTTGGTGAAGAGGGCATGGCAGGGTACTGCTTACTGGCTTACTTTCCCTGGCTTGCTCAGCCCACTGTACAGAACCCAGGATCCCCAGCCCAGGGATGGCACCACCCACCACGGGCTGGGCCTCCCCCACTGATCACTAAGTGAGAAAATGCCTTACAGCTGGATCTCATCAAGGCGTTTCCTCAGCTGAGGCGCCTTCCTCTCTGATCAATCTAGATTGTGTCAAGTTGACACACAAAACCAGCCAGTACATGGGGAGGGGTACTACCACGCTCAGACTGCCAAGGTCTTTTCATGCTACCATTTTATAAGGTGTCTATTAAAAAAAAAAGGAAACTTAAAATTACTTTGAAAACTGGAGTTCACTAGTATACATAAACCAGTTATACCCTGTATACATGGTTTATAGCCACAATTTTCCTGGATCTACCACAAATCTTTCTTTTTTTGGACAGGATTTCACTATGTAGTCTTGGCTGGCCTGAAACTGGCTAGATAGAGTAGGCTGGTCTTGAACTGACAGAGACCACATGCCTCTGCCTCCCAATGCTGATATGATGTGCCACCATACATGGCTCAAAACATTCATTTGGTTTTGTTTTTTGTTTTTGTTTTTAGTTTTTCAAGTTACTGTTTCTCTGGCTGTCCTGTAGTCTATAGACTAAGCTGACCTCGAACTCAAGAGATCTGCCTGCTTCTGCCTCTTGAATTCTGGCATTAAAGGGGTACCCCACCATGCCTGGTGTGAAACATTTATTTTTATTTTTTTATATTTATTTATTTATTATGTATACAATATTCTGTCTGTGTGTATGCCTACAGGCCAGAAGACGGCACCAGACCCTATTAAAGATGGTTGTGAGCCACCATGTGGTTGCTGGGAATTGAACTCGGGACCTTTGGAAGAGCAGGCAATGCTCTTAACCTCTGAGCCATCTCTCCAGCCCCAAACATTTATTTCTTAACACTGACAAAAAGAATCATTACCCATGACTATATAATCTTGAATAGGGCTGACTCCAAGGAAAAGTTTCTCTGCCCGCAGGAATTTCTTAAATAAATTAGTGTCTTTGGGGTATAAACGACTCTTTTAAATACTAGTAAAATTCAAATGCTACGGCACATCATTCGTCTCCTAAATACAGCACAGTGAATGCCACTCCATCTTGGAGAGAGCCCCTGGCACCTCCATTCCATGGCTGCCTTGTTTGAAGGCACCGAAACAGTAATCGTTTTCCCCTGTGAAGGAGAAAACACAAATAAATAAATAAATAGGATTTAAAAGTTGCAAACAGAATAGAAGGATAGTGAACACAGACAAAGTGCCTAATTTATCCTCTAGAGCCAATGTGTGCGTCAAACAACAAACATTTTTATACTCTACCATACAAACAGGAAAAAAGGCAAATGGTTAAAATTGATTGAGGGCTCAGTGGTTAAGAGCACTGACTGCTCTTCCAGAGGACCCGGGTTCAATTCCCAGCACCCACATGGCAGCTCGTAGCTGTCTGTAACTCCAGTTCCAGAGAATCTGACATTGTTATACCAATGTGCATAAAATAAAGTTTTATATATATATATATATATATATATATATATATATACACACACACACACACACATACATACAGCCTCAAGCAAAATTAGTGCCACTTAAGACTTGACATCCATCTACAAGTTAGCATGGAAGAAAATAAAGAAAGGCCTTCTTGCCCAAGCTGCAAATATTATCAAATGTTTACTAAACAACGGGGAGAAGCATGGAACACATCAAAGGAGAGAGCCCAAGCCCTCCCATTAGGATCAAAGGTCCTTCCTACCATGAAAGCCAAAGTTCTAAGACACAGCGCATCAGAACAGGAATTTATTAGCGAGAACTGATATAGAGGTGAACAACGAGGTCATGAGAGTGGGTTCTAATCCCATATGACTGGTATCTTCATAAAAGTGGGAATTAGGATATAGGTACAGACAGGGAGGAAGCAATGCAGACACCTAGAAACCAGAGGGGCTAGGAACAGATCTTTCTTTTTGTTTATTTGTTTGTTTGGTTGGTTGGTTTGTAGGTTTTTAAGACAGGGTTTCTCTGTATAACCACCCTAGCTGTCCTGGAACCAGCTCTGTAGACCAGGCTGGCCTCAAACTCACAGAGATCCACCTGCCTCTGCTTCCTGAGTACTGGGATTAAAGGCCGGATTCTTCCTTTCCTACAGTCCTCAGGGGGAAAACAGCCCTGCCCACACCTTGATCTTGGAGCTCTGCCTCCCACAACTAAGACAGTAACTTTGGGTTGTGAGGACACACAGTTTGTGGCAATTAGCTGTTACTGCATGCTTGTAGGCTCTGGGTTTTAGCTCCAGCTGGCAAGAGTATCTGGCTGTATTAATACAGAGTCCAGGCAGCCCAGTCCTCAGGTGCCTCCCCTATCACAGGAAGGTTAAGACAGCGTCCACAAGGTATCCCAGATCCATGAACACACTACTCAGCGTGGTTGCAGGCACAGTTTCAGTCTTGGTGGAGTCACAAGGGGAATCTCAAACTCTCTGCCCTTTGCTGAAAAGATCTTACCACCTCAGCAGCATGGGCAACAAGCAGGGCTTGTCAATTCACCACACTTCTACAAACCATGACAAATTATGGGTTAAAACAAAAGCACGAAATACTGTGCTTATCAGTCAACAACAACAACAACTAAGCTCACTTTTAGGACAGGATTTTTCTAGATCAATGGCAAGTTTGTGGAGTTCAGACCCATTGGGATGGGTCATCCTGTCTCCCTCTCAGGAGACCCATTTTACTGCATGAAGATGATGTAATGCCTTTGTTCACCAAACAACTTAGTATGCCTTCAATATGTCAGCCTGTTTCCTCTCCCTAAATACATAATTGATTTTCATCATTTTTATGCTCCAGTTACCACTCCAAAGCAGACTGGGACAATTCATGTTTCAACTGTGTCTTCCTTCAAAGTGCAAAAGGGGTGGATCAGAACAAATAATACATCATTTCCAGTTTTTCTTTGCTCATGACCTTCTCCAGTTTCTGTTACTCACTCACATATCTCTCATGCGTGGACCATGTGGCTACAACATGCATGCAACCTGGCTACAGAGGACTCATCAACAATAGAAGAATTGGTTTTTTATTTAAACACTGTCAGAGTAAAATAGCTACTGACATTTCTCAAGAAACAGAATTAGGATCAATGTCAAATAAAAATTAAAAGTTTAAACTTGCCTTCAAAAAAAAAACTAGAACTATACATTTGGGTCACTTTATTTTTAACCACAGTCTCCTTCCTAAATGACCTGAATATCCCAACATCCATTCTAAATGACAAGTTTTGTAATCCTTATGAATAATTTAGTCGGGCAAACTTGCTTTACTTGCTGTTGAATAAAAATGTTTCGAAAATTGACAAATCAGTTGTCCATAATACATTTCAGTCTGAATATTTTCCAATCATACTAGGAAAAAAAAATGAAGGAAGGAGGTACTTGAAAACTGGGTCCGACATGATGGAGACATCAACAACCATCACACCAGGAAATATCAAGGTAATTTAAAGTCCTCAAAGCATGTGTTTGTATGCAGGTACAGAGAGACATTGTTAGCAGCACAACCACATACGATGACTTTCTCCCTGTGTTTGAGATCAAATCTAGGGCCTCACACATGCTAGACAAGCATGACACCACCATCTGCATCCTCAGTGCTGGGACTTTCCAAAAATAATAAGATACATCAGAATATTTATTTTGACTTATACTAAACAGAAACCAAAGTCGCATCAGCCTTGACAGTAGCTATAAGGTGAAGGTTCTATGTTGTTTTAATCCATCTTCGCTTTTAAAAAAAGCTTGTGTCTCTGGTATAAGATAACATTTAACCAGAATGCTGCTGGCTTTGGGAAACAGAAGAGGATTTGTTACTGGGAACTGGAGTCAGTTTGGTTCCTGTTTCTTTCATAGAGAGAGCACCCCACTAGCTCACCATCTGGGTCTCTTTCTGGGGCCCCCACTTCTAGAAGCCGCAGTAACTTACTAATTCATGAAGCGTGGGAACAAACATGGAGAGGTGGGAGGAAGCCTGTCCCTCCCTGGCTGCCAAGCTCTCTCCTAAAGCACACACTGGAAGTCCTGGTTCAGCTTGTGGCTATGGGAGAATGGCCTCCACAAGGAGGTACACTGATGGTCCAACATGGCCAGTGAGCAGCCAGGCAAATCTGCCTACAGTGGAATTCACCTGGCTGGGGAAGCCCACTGCTGGTATACACAGAATTTACACGTGTCCTCCAAATGTTGCATTGGAAACCTAATTCCAAAATCCTTATGCTAACGCCATTTGGAGGAGGAGCTTCTGGAAACCAAATTAGGATTAGGTGAAGGTATCATGGTGGAGATTTTACGACAGCATTTGAGAGATCTTTATAAAAAGAAGAGAGACCCAAACTGGCAAGCTTGCATGAGATACTCTTTGCCACTTTTTTTTTAAAGGTGTTTTAAAATTTTATTCTGATTTACATGTTTGTACGTACATACATGAGCCTGCTTGTTTTTATGTGCACCATATGTGTGCACGGCCAGCAGAGGCCAGAAGAGAGCATTAGAACTCCTGGAAGTGAGTTATAGGTCGTTATGAGCTGCCTAATGTAGGTGCTGGGAACCAAACCCAGGTCCTCTGCAAGAGCAGGAAGGGCTCTCAACTGTGGCGCCATATCCCAGACCCCAGCTGTCGCTGTGTTCTATTGCTGCAAAGGGCCCCTCGCCAGATGCCAGGCAGATGCTTAAAGCCATGCTCCTGACTGAACCATGAGCCAAATGAACTTAGTTGTCCAGTCTTGAGTATTTTGTTATTGTAACAGAGAACCAACCAAAACAACACAATTAAAATAATAATAATTAAACTAAATTAACGCACATCTTCACCTGTATTTTTACCCATTTAAAAATTTTAAAAGTACAATGTGAATTCCGTATGCCTTCCCCCGCCCCATCTCAGAACTGGTTCAGAATTTCAAGAGGAAAAACTAGAGTAGCATTTATTGGTCCTGTATCACTCACTCACACACACACACATACACACACACACGAGTATAAGATAGTATTCAAGATCCTGAAATCTTAAGAAATTTGACTTTAGTCTAGCAGTGTATCTCAGCTATAGGATGCTTGCCCAGCATGAAAAGGACTCAGGTTTCACCCCCAACACTGCAAGCCTAAATAAAAACAAATGGCTTTACATTTATTTTGCTTCTAGGCCATCTGTGAGAAAACAGAAAAAAACTAAACAGAATAATTTAGTCCCTAAAACACTGACTTTTAAATCGATACTGACAAGGAATCACTGGTACCCTCATTATGACCATTACGAACACGTCTCAATGTTTCCCACTCAGCCACTTACTAGTGAACTTGTCTGTACTTGTAAAATGGGAACAGGGTTATCCCTACCTCACTGGCATCACAGAGAGCCAGGGACACACAGAGCCGCAGAACTGCCACACATAAAGCAGCTGGAACACACAGCCAGGGCTCACGCCTCTACCATCCTCATCCATTCAAGAATGGATACAGCCATTCAGAACCAGCAGGGGGTTGGGAGATTAACAGTAAGCCTTTTTTCCACTGGGGGTGAAAGAACTGAGATCTAGTATGAACAAATGACCTGCCAGGCATCACTCACAGAACTTTTTTGAAGCCCTTCATTACTACAAGCACACAATTCTTAATGCCGTCCCCTTCCTTGAAATAGGATTTGGCAGATTATAATCTGTAAATTGAAGTTCTTCTTTCCTGGGCAGACAATGGTGAGGGCCCAGCCCCTGCTGGGCTCTCAGGGCCTCCCCCTTCAGAGGGTGGGCTGCAGGCTGGCACTGCCCCACTGAGAAATCAATATAAACTGTCCCTGATTCAACCTTTCAGTGAGGCCTCCTCACTCAAGGACACCCAGCAATCCCAAATCCTAATTTTATCAGCTTCTACCTCTGTCACCTCTAAGATTTCTCAACTACATGGTCTCACCCATCTAAGCCACCAACACACCAACTACTTAGAGTTGGCTAACTTTCTTATTCAGAATTAAGGATAGGAATAGGTAGAGCCTCTGGATGCTGTAGGCATCATTTAAGATTTCTCCAGAATTTAATATAATTCTGCACAGCCCATCTTTCAGGAAGCTCCTGAAGGGATGGAAGGTGTCTATTTACAAATACCTCTGGTTATCTGTACACCCTATTTCCTGAAGATGCTCTTTTCTCAATTGCTGTGAAATACTACTTAACTATTTTATTTGCGGATAGTTTATACACCCCATGGCTACCGAAACGCTGTCAGATTCCACCTTTTTTTCAGATCTGATTTCTCTGTTCTAAATACTTTCAAATGAAGGTAGAGCTTCGGCAATCTGTCATTTATCGTCCCGGCCTGCTTTTATCCCTTTAAGAACACTCGGGATTACCAATATGCCTGAAATCACCAACCTTATTGCAAATTACACCCAGTCCCTAACAACACACTACAGGTAATCAGCAGACATGAATCACACCACACACTGACCACACACATGTTGGTCTGAGGTGGGTTCTGGGGCTTCAGGGCTGACTTCCTTGAAGTTCTGCTGTAGCATTTTCCCCAAGTCACAGAGGACGCTTTCCCCTCGTGTTTCTAGTTAGGCCATCTTTTGAACTCCAGAAACTAGCATGTTTTCAGTATGATGGTTTGAATAAGAATGTCCCCCATAAGATCAAGTGTTTGAATGCTTGGTCCCCAGGTGGTGGCACTATTTCAATAAACTTAGGAGGTGTGGCCTTACTGGGGAAAAAAATGCATCCCTGTGGTGCAGGCTTTGAGGGTTTTGGTTTCGGTTTAGTTTGGTCTGGTTTCTGTTTTTTTGTTTTGTCTGTTTAGTTTTTTTGTTTTTGTTTGTTTTTTTGAGACAGGGTTTCGCTGAGTAACAGTCCTGGCATTAAGCTCCGTTCCCAGTGTGTTCTTTCTCCTTCCTGATTGCAGTTCAAGATGTGAGTCCCTCAGCTTCCTGGTCCTGCCACCATGCGTTTGCTTTGTCCTGGTGGACTCTAAACATCTGGAACTGGAAGCCCAAATAAACCCTTCCTTCTATAAGTTGTCTTGGTCATTGTTTTTTTATCACAGTGGTAGAAAAGGAACTAAGAAACACAATCTCAAAAATGTTTGTGGTCGAATACTAGGACTAGCTGACCAGCAAATATTCCACAAGAATTAAGTAAGCACCCTGCAGCCTACCTCCCCAATCCACAGCTCTATCCACTCCAAACTCACCAGGCCTAAGTCCAGTACTTCCATCTTATTTCCACTTCCCGATGGTTGGCTTGGTTTCCTTACCACTCCCTTCAAACCTTTTCTTTTCAAAGACTTGAAAGGCCTCCCATAAACTCTGCATGCCTTGCGTAGGAACTACATTCTGCGGTCCAGTCTCCAGCATGACCAGCTCTGAGAAAAGGATCTGACTCCTCTAACGGGATAGCTTTAATCCTCGGGAGTTTGGTTCATGATACCTCAAGCAAAGTTCTTAGACAGATGGTGAGGGAGTTGTACCCCCAGCTTTCTGGTTTACTCTCCACCCAGCCTACTCTCAATCTGCTTGACAGTGTAGCTCTCTTGTCAACTTCTCATCCACACACCATGCCAGAAACTGGCACACCCTCTCTCAAAAAGTGCTGCGTGCTTCCTCTGCTGGACCACTGTCATTCTCAACCAGATGTCTCCAGAGGAGAGAGAGGGTAGGAGGTGATCTCTAGGGGTACCTAAAGGAAACAGTGTAACTTTTAATTGGGTTGACTTGCCTCATCTTTTGTTTCTACCTATCATCCTATTTATATATTATCTTAAATGCAAACACTGCTTGTCACTAAGCAAATCAACATATGGCTATAACGTATACCTATATAAATGGTACAGGTATGAGGAAGGATTTCACTGATGTTGAGAACGCTTCAAAACTACCAGCCTAGCCAGTCGCCATGGAAACACCAAGTGACACAGCTATTGGGAAAGCTGATGCAAAAGAAATTACTTGAACCCAGGAGTTGGATGTTACCACAGGCAAACAAAATAGCAAGATCTTGCCTCTTTAAAAATAAAATAAAGCTGGGCAGTGATGGAACACACCTTGAATCCCAGCACTCAGGAGGCCGAGGCAGGAGGATCTCTGAGTTTGAAGCCAGCCTGGACTAAAGAATGAGTTCCACAATAGCCAGGGCTAAACAGAGAAACACTGTCTTGAAAAGAAAAAACAAAATAATAACGACAACAACAATAATAATAAAGTAAAATAAATGCTACAGGACAAACAGTAACACTTGGTCCCTAAATTTACTTGGTGACTGTCTCAGCTACTTGTCTGTTGCTCAGATAAAATGCCATGACCAACAGCAACTTACAGAAGAAAGTTTATTCTGGCTTACAGTTTCAGAGGACTGAGAGTACAAGGTGCGGCAGCAAGCCGCAGGCATGGCGACCTGAGCAGAAAGTGAAGAGATGGCATCTTTAACCCCAGACATGAGGAAAAGAGGGGGAAATGAAGTAAGCTGTAAGTTCCCAAAGACCACCCCCTGTGACATCCCCCTCCAGGAAGGCTGCACCACCTCCCCACCAACTAGGGACCAAGTGTTCCAATTCCTGCACCTATGATGGACATTTCTTATTCAAATTACCATAGTACTCTATAGACAATTCCAAATAAACCAATGTAGTACAGGTGGGGGTCATAAGATGTCTTGTATGCATACAGTTTAGATAGGAACATAACATTCTTATTCCTAAAATCATACTTTACTACTTTATAGTTAAAATTGCTTTTATTCAGGTCTGCTCTTAGAGACATCTACACACACACACACACACACACACACACACACACACACGGGGAGGAGTGGCTAGAGAAAAGGCTCAGCAGTGAGGAGCAGTTATTGCTCTTACACAGGACCCAGGTTCGGGTCTCAGCACCCACAGAGGCTAACAACCATCTGTTAACTCTAGGTCTAGGGGATCCA
This sequence comes from Ondatra zibethicus, assembly GCA_004026605.1. Taxonomy (NCBI): domain Eukaryota; kingdom Metazoa; phylum Chordata; class Mammalia; order Rodentia; family Cricetidae; genus Ondatra; species Ondatra zibethicus. Next base: position 157,117 of record PVIU01002051.1, on the reverse strand, counting down.
ATGCCCCTCTGACCTAGGGTTGCTGCATGCATGTGGTATGCATAAATACACTCAAGGACAAACACAGGCATACATAAATATTTTATATACATTATATATGTATGTATGTGTGTGTATATGTATGTAATTTCAAAATTTAAAAAAACAATGAAACAGCTCTTAAAAATAAGTGACATCAAGAACAAACTGTCAAACTCCTAAATGTAGTACTTATAAAATATATGATTTGTTCTAAGTTGTTTCTCATTTAATGCTTTTGACACTTAAAATATAGAAAACTGTATTCAGTTTATTCTATAAAAGATTAGGATTTTTAGTGCCTGAGAAAAACTACACTTTAAAGATTTACTTATTTTATAGGTATGTGTGCTTGCCTGTACGTAGCATGTGATGCAGGTAAACCTGGGAGGCTGGGGAGACAGCACTTCTCCTTTAGAACTGTGACAAGCAGTTATGAACTATCTGACATAGGTACTAGGACCCAAATGCACATTCTCTCTGCAAGACCAGGAAATGTTCTTAACCACTGAGCCATCTCTCCAACCCCAGAAAAAAAAAACTTCTATCAAACTTTTAAACTTTATAAACCTCAGAACTCTTCATATCAACTGATCATTTTAGAATCTTTTCCTTTCTTAAATTTATTTTTATCATTTTTTTAATTATGTGTGTATGTGGTGTGGGGAGGGTATTTGCACATGAGTGCAGGACCCTGCAGAGTCCAGAAAACAGTGTCAGGTCCCCAGTAGCTAGAACTACAGGCGGGTATCTAAGCCGTATGTAGACGTTGGGAACCTAAGACAGGTCTTTAAGGTCAGCAGGGGCTCTCAACCTCACAGCCATTTCTCCAGCCCCCAACTGTGTTTAGTGAGGAGGTTCTAAAGGCAAATCATTATCTACTGGTACTTTACCAATTCTCAAGGCATCCAGTTACTAACCTGTGCTATGTAATTCATGCACATGCCAGAAATTCTTTCTACATGCCAGGAGTGTTCTTGGCTGAGAGATACAGGGGTGAAAACAAACAAACAAAAAAAACCTCTTGCAAAAGCCCATTCAGTAATTCTAAGAAGGCACAGAAGATTAAGTTATTATAACATTAGCGCCCCCCACTCCACCCCCAGGGGCTGGAATCAAACCCAGAGAGCCTCACCCATGCAAGGTGAGTTATAACCCTAGTCCCCAAATTAGTCATAATTATTTTACTGAGGAACTACTTGAGTAACTGTTACTTTAGTCCTATCTTAAAGGCACATTTTCCCTGGCCTCTAAATGTGCCTTAGCTGGTGAAAAGGAAGAGCATTTCTGCTGAAAGCAGGATCAGGTGAGCCCAGATACCCTCTACCTCTCCTTGCAAAAAGCCCCACGGATTCTGCCAGCCGCTGGGGGTAAACCATCGCAGTCGGAAACAAGGCCTGGTAAATGACTTTTTGATGGACAGCATCCCACAGAGCTCTGTCTGGATCCTCAAAGCCCTTTCCAGTGATGCCGATGAAGGTCTGTTTACACCTGACTGTACTGTGGAGACTCTGACAGCTGCAAAATTCAACTGCAGTGCAACTTAATCCCTCACGATGCTTCTGCTCATTTCCAGGCTGCCCTTACAGGACCTGCCATGCACCAGCTTTTTATTTATTCTAAATGATTACATAATCACAGACCTCATTTGCTACGGTCACCATCATTTTTTACAGGAAAGCGCTTCTCAGACAGCCCACCTCTCAGCACAGAATTTTAAAGCCACCAAGGAGGATAAATGACTCCTGCTGGGTCCAAAGAAAACACGTCAAGGAAAATGATAACAGCGACTCTCAGGGAAGTATTTCCCTCATAAACACCTCATTCAATCCAAGGGCCTGAGACATCCTTGCACTTATACCACGGGGATCCCAAACAGCATGGGCCGCCACTGAAAACTGGACATGCCTTAGGCATTTTAGGTTACAGTCCCACTAATGTGTGGTGTTTTTTGTTTTTTGTTTTTTGGTTTTTTTTTTGGTTTTTCAAGACAGGGTTTCCCTGTAGTTTTTAGAGCCTGTCCTGCTGGCCTCGAACTCACAAAGATCCGCCTGCCTCTGCCTCCCGAGTGCTGGGATTAAAGGCGTGCGCCACCACCGCCCGGCCCCACTAATGTTCTTAAGGAACTGGTCCCATTCAATTCCTAATACATTCATTTCATACTATTCTGCCAAAAACAAAGAGTGACCAGAGGGCTCAGTTTGTCGACTGTCTGAAAAGTGAGGTTGGCCATGATCTGACCTCCCGTGTGGGCTTTGCTACTGGCTGCAGAGAAATATTCAGGCTTCCTTCCCCTCCTTGTATCCAAGCATCTCCACTCAGTACCAGATTCCTGACTGGAGACTCAGCGGGTCCCCAGCTGCCCCCAGAGAAAGGGACAGGAAGGAGATACACCTGGGAGGAGCATGAGAAAGGGGGCAGGCTAAGCTGCTTTTCAGCACTGCCCTCGGATCCATCCCGTCCAACTACAGGTCCCAGGCTGGGAAGAAGCTGCTAGCAAGTGGGTATCTGTAGGTAGCGCAGATGGCCACACACACTCATGACAATCTGGAGTCCCCTCCCGAACCCTCTGACAGTTCTAGCACTGCCATACCCAGTCCCAGTATTGGAGGCCATCACACTGTGATCCATGTGGTCTCGTGACTAGGCCTCCTCCCACCTTTCTCTTCTCATCAAGCATTCTTCTTACTTCTAGTAGCAACTCCCACTCCTCACACAGTTTCCAGAACCTTCTTTCTGCTTTCCAGGTCCCTGAGTAGAGGCAGGAGGAGCCAACAGCAAGCATCGGCTTCCCCACTTTCTAAAAGTGCGACCCTGGGCAAGGTGTCTAATCCGTTTAAACTTGGAACCCTACTCTGTGCAGCAGAGCTGACCTCATCCCTCCAAATAGGGACAAAATGACAACAGTGCATAGAGCACTTAGCAGAACCCCAGCATTCATTCACCTATCTGCTAAGCGCCCACTTTGCAAAGGAGAAGGTTTTGTAGCTGGCGGCGGCTATTGTTCCCTCCCTCCACTATCTTACTCTTTAGGATGACGGTAAGAACGGAAACATTTTACTGTATGCAAGGCTACAGTTAGTACGGAGGCACGAATGCACAACCATGTGGTTCTGAGTCACCACAGTCAGCAATGTCCGAAGAGAACTCTGCCGCTAGAACTCTGTTCTCTGCACGTGAACTCGCCTGCTCAGCTAAGAAAGCACCGGCTCAAACACGTTCTGAACAAAGGAAACTACTCCAGCCCAGTTCCCCTCTGGCCACTTGCAAAAACTGTTCCTCCTCCTAAGGTGCCCCCTGCCCATGGTCATACCACCCTCCACCCCAATTCGCAGCGGACACCTACCTACTTCTGGAAACTTCTCGTTCACGGAGGGAACGTGGTATGGTGGTCCTTAAGTCACAGTTCTCTTTCCTGTCCTTTTCCTGTATGTTTGTGGCTGACAGTCAGCTCTCCTAAGGGGAAAAGAGCACAGGGGACAATCTGGATTAGAATCCCAACTCCATTTTTTGACTCACCATGTAACCTGGAACAGTTTCTTCCCCTCTCTGGGCCTCAATGCTTCATCTACAGACGGGGATAAGTAGTTCACGGTGCTGTTGTCCTTAGAGTTGTGTCCAGCACATGCAGCGACAGCAACGGTCATTCATCACACCCACCTCTAGTCCCCAAAGCTAGGCTTTACCAGGAACACTTCATAGTTGCCAGTGTCACGCCATGCTTGTGTTCCAGTCCTTGCAGTCAGCACAGAATCCCTCTCCCAAGATCCTGGCCCTTTGGTGGTCCTTGAGCGTGTCCTGTCCTTCACACCCAGGCCTCCCAGAGTTCATCACTAGCCATCACTCTAATTCTGCAGTCTTCTTAACTGGGCACAAGGTGGGACTCAGAGTAGGCCTCAGCTTCTCAACTACATTCCAAGTCAAAACAACCTCTCTCAGAGGTCTTGCTGTAGCTCAGAATGCCAGAGCCCTGGAATTCTCAGACCCAGAAAGGTCCTCAAAAGACTAAAAAAAGGCACGTTCTGTGGCCCCTTGACAACTGTTCCACACTTTGATCATTCCTTCCCACGCCACCCAGCAACCAAAGCCCACAGGCTCGATATGCTCTCCCCCACATCCCGGGAGCTCTGTTCCTCACAAGGACTCAGCCACAGGCACCTTCCCCAGCTCTCCACTCTGCTTCCAAACCAACCTTTCCCGGGTCCCTTTTTCTGGGTCTCAACCACTGCACACACTCTGTCCTATCAAGTGCACCAGCCATTTACAACCCATGCCTGCCTGGGCTCCCTCTGGGCCCACTCAGCTCCCTGTGGGTGTCTCCTTCTGCCAAAGCCCCAACCCTCACCTAGACACTCCCTTGGGAGACCATACAAAAACCATCTCCTCCAAGAAGCCTGGCCTGACTCCTCCTGCTCTAACTATCTGTACTCCTCCAAGAATACTTCACTATTTCCTACTGATGATATCTCTCTACCGGCACAGAGTTATGCCTGGTACAGTGCGCCAATAACTGTCAGATAAATAAACCACTGCAGACCCTGCTTTGTGCTCCGATATGCTTTATTGACACGTTTCATTAAAAATTCAATTAAGACTCACAAATCCACCACTTCCATACGATGCTGTACATTGTCTTTCTCTAAATTCATTAGGAAACATCCCCTGCCCTTGCTGTCCCAGAACAAATATACTCCTTTGATTGGGGCAGGGCAGGGCGGGGCGGGAGGGGGAGGCCAGAAACAAAAACGTTATTTCCTCCTCAACAAAAACCGAAAATAGCAAAACAGCTTATAAAGAGTGTCCAGCTGACACTGGCTTAGGTAGGGGTAGGAGGCGGTTGTGTGGCCCCGAGAGGACAAAGGGCAGTTTACTTTAGATGACCGGGGGGGGGGTGGACACCAACAATCTTCACATGCTCTACAAGAAAGCTGAGCAAAATAATAAATCTCGGGTCTGTTTATAATCAAAGGGAGGAAAAGAAAGCAGTTATCTACAGTGGAAATTTCCTTCATTTTTCTAGTTCTACTTCTGGAACGGCTATCACACCAATTTCTCAATAGTAAGTTACGACAATTTCATTTATAGGAGATGATTTCCAAAGGGCCCAGAGAGCTGCAGATGGTACCTCGGGGGCCCATCTGTTTAAGGATGAAAGCTCAGCACACGCCATTACATCACTCTGACCTTCCTCAGTAACTTCCTATCTGACAAAATCGAGATGTCTGCGCGGTCAACAAGATATTTGTGTTTGTCTCCAGCCTCAGGCTTTGGCTCCTGATTAGTTTTTAAATCACTGTGCATCCAAACTGAATAGGGCCACTGTTCACAGCTGGAAGGCCATCCTCTGGGCACAGCCCCAGCTCTGTGGGCTTTGGGAGTGACTGCCGGTCCTCTCTGCATAACTGCTCTCTCGGATGGCTCATCCTCCTGCCCTTCCAGAGCTAAAGCTGCTCTCCTTGGCACCCTCTTTCCTCGGGCGACCCCTGGAAAGGGAAAAAGGACGTTGGGAGGTTTTAAGCTCTCCCCAGATAAATGCTCTAGCACAACACATCCCAAACTCAGGGGTACATTACTGCCCCAGCCCAAACTCTCACCCCACACAATGCCTCCAGCTGCTCTGACACCAGGATAGCTATTATTTCCCGGACACTCACAGTTACCAGAGCATCCGGGTACCCATAGGCACATGTCAGGCAAACATGCTCAGGTGATCACACTGCTCATCACTTTAGGACACAACCACAAAACCTACATCCTCTATAACTTTTCATCTCCTCCACACTCTACAGTGTGCAACCGCAGACGGGTGTCAACTATGAAGGGTCCGGTACCTGCTAGACAACCACCTTGGGAGGTAGCTAGGAAGACGAAGTCAGATTTGGGCGGGGGGGGGGGGGGGGAGGGAGTGGAGGACAACATGGCTGTTGAATGAGATAGAATACATTGCATCGCATATATGGAACTGTCATAATGAAGCCCATTACTGTGTACAATTAATGTGCTAATAAAAACATTTAAAAGATGAACTTATTCTTTAAACAGGCTTGGTTGTATGGGGGAGACATATGCACTGATGTTTGCAGCCTTAAAGTACTTTCTAAAGTAAGATGGATTGATGGGCAGGTATATAACGAGTCAAGAGAATAAAATCACAGATGTAGAGTGTAGAGAATGGGAATCATTGTCTATTCATTTCATGCTTCCCCTCATTTGAATGTCTCATAACAAAACATCATCTGGGTTACTCCAGCATCCCACTAACATCCCTCTGTTCTAGGCTCTGGGTCCAGGGTCCCACTTTGTAGCTCCTTGTCCTCTGTCTCCCTGACTTCCTCTGGTATCTTACAGTTTTATTTCCCTGGTTTTTTTGGTTTTTTTTTTTCACATCCTTAATGGTGTTGAGGAGTCCTGGTCAACTGTTTTGTTATTGTTGTTGGGGCATTTATTTATTTATTTGGTTTTTCTCAAGACAGGGTTTCTCTGTGTAGCTTTGGAGCCTGTCCTACAACTCTTTCTCTAGACCAGGCTGGCCTCGAACTCACAGAGAACCTCCTGCCTCTGCCTCCCGAATGCTGGGATTAAAGGTGTGCACCACCATCGGCCAGCCTCTGGTCAAGTATTTTATAAAATGTTTCTCAGTGGGTTTTGTCTGGCTTTTTTTTTATCACAAAAGCTATTTAGAAAAAAAGTTTCATATAAAAATATAGATGACCCAATGCTATACCATAGTCAAAGATGCCCTTTGGGGAGGGATGTGGACTCCTCTGTTGAAGAGCCATTGTTTAGACTCTTTCCAAAGCCTCTAATGTGATACTTTAGTTTCCTTGGATGAGCACCATGGCAATGCTGTTCTGTGGCCCACTAGCTGCTATCTCCACATTCATCCATCACGAGATGCACAGAGGGATCAACAGTCTGCAGTATCCCTCGTACACGTCTGCCACCACTTAATTTCAATGATAACTTCTTGTCCATAATTTCTTCAGCACAGAAGGGTGGGCCTAGCTCATGGCAACCTCAGCAGGCTCAGCGGGATGCAAAGAGGCAGGTCTGTGTGACATTTTTTTTTAATGGTTATATCGGGCTGTGGATTTTGGGGAGTCATCGGGCTAAGGTCCGGCAACCACTGTATGCCCACGCTGTCACAGGATGGCTAAACACCAGGTTAGCTTTGACGGCTCTGCTAAGAGATAGCTGCTGTAAGTCACGTCTCCCTTCCCATACTCTATCCCTGAGAAGAGTTGCCAAACTCAGCCTCCTCAGTGAGCCGCAGGGAGTGCGGACTTCAGTCTTAGGCTCCTGAAGGAAAAACCTACAGAAACGATTTGAAATTCTTCTATAAGAAAGATGTTTCCTGTCTTAGCATAAATTTCATGCCATGTGAATACACATATTATACTTTGGATTATTATGCAGTACCACACTATTTATTCTGTTGCTAAAGTTAGCTCTGGATACTAAGAGCTCCCTGAGGTTGGCTCCTTCCTCCCTTCAACATGCCCACATCCTTTGTTTTGTGAGCACTTCCTTATTTTCTGGCCACACAAGATGCTCCTGGTCTATAATTACGCATCCAAGGAGTCCGGGTCACTGGAGAACAGTACCCGTAGGGTGAAGATGCAGGTGTGCTTGTTGCTATCACATGACATGGCTGCTAGGCCCTCATCATTCCTGTGTGTGTATCAGCCCAACGATCAGTATTTAGCTAAACCCAAGTCCACACCTAGGTCTCCAACTCTCATCCCACCAGACAATGAACATCCCAGCCTGCTTCCTTGCTTACTTCAACATCCCTTAATCCATGCACGTGTAACCGAACCCCAGAACTGCTAACCTATACCACATGTAACTTCACCAAATATAGTACAATGTGTTTTCCTTTTTTTTTTCCTTAGATTTATACTAAAAATACCATTCTTCAAAGCAAACTAGGTCCCTATGCCTGGTGTCCCAATCTTCAGTGTCACCGTCATACAGCTAGACTCTTCCATCATAGTCTGCCCCTCAACACACACAGCCCACATTCACAGAAAGCTACAGTCGAGGGTCTGATCTGAATACACTGACATTCTCTCGTGCCTAACCTAACTAAAGTGCTTATGCACAACCCATGAAACACTCCTGGGGGCACACATGTTGTGCTTTACCCTCAATGCTATGACTCTTAGACCTAGGCAGTTCACCCGGTGCCTAGCTCAGTTCTGGAACACAGAGACTGCACAGATAATAAAAAGATGAACAAGCTATAAAGATTTAGTCATTTTATGTTCATTTAAAGCAGTTTAATGGTTGGAAGATATCCAATAAAATTTGAAGGGCAATTTTCATCACAATGTTACCTAAAATTCAGGAATAATAGTTATAAATTTAATGCTATTCCTAACAGACTAAAAAGCAAATTACACACAACTGTTGGGAACCATTTGAATATATATTGGTAGTGATAAAAATATACCACACTTGTGTATTAAAAAAAATACGTAGCCAAATAACAAAAAAAGAATGGCATACCACTTAGCATATGTCTGTGGAAAGAAAAACATTGAAGGACACATACTGAGTTATTTTTATGCTCCTTATTTTCCCTCTCTTTAAATTAAAATTAAGGAGCCTGTTTGCTATGTGGAAAACCATACAGGAGATTCTTCTAAGATATGGAGTATTGATCTCTACAAAGAATAAAACTAGCTCAGTGTTGCACGCCTTTAATCCCAGCACCCAGGAGGCAGAGGCAGGTGGATCTCTGTGTGTTTGAGGCCAGCCTGGTCTATACAGCAAGTTCCATGCCAGTCTGGCTACATAGAAAGACCCTGCCTCAAAAAGGGGGGGGGGGACGCAACCAGAATCAGCAGCTGTGCCCTGAACTCCAAACAGTCTCCAGAGCAAAGCTAGACAGAGGCATAGGACAAAGAGCCAAGGTCCAAGGGCCGTACTCCCAGGCCCGCTGTCACCCAGAGGAACAGGGCAGGGGTGCAATATTGCTTCCTATAGAGAGCAAGGGCAGAACTGGGGGCTCTCTGGAGAGTATCCAAAGACACGTGGAGTTTAAAGGACAGGAAAGATTTAAATGAAGGCAGGGAAGGGAAGTATTCCTCGGCCTAGAAGTTGTCTCATTATCCACTCCATGAGAACTCAAGAGGTTCCTGGGCCAGAACATCAACAATGGGTCCTTCACCTGCCTCCTGGCCAAGCCTAACACCCACTTTCAATCACTTTCGGTGCACAGCATTGAGCCCGGTAGGCAGCTACCTCTAGCCCCAGCTCACATAAGGCTTAATGGGAGCCAAGCTTAACACCCACTTTCAATCACTTTTGGTGCACAGCACTGAGCCCAGTAGGCAGCTACCTCTAGCCCCAGCTCACATAAGGCTGGACAGAAATACAGGCCGACTTCATACAGACATGGCATGCTACCAACATAGGGAAACTATGGAGTTGTGAGGTCTTGGGAAGAAGTTGTATGTGCCGAACACTTAGTGAGACAAGGCAGTGTGTGTCACACATGCCATCTCTTTCACCTCACAATCAGCAAGAAAAGGCCTAGTCAGCACACACACACCCACAGCTCAATGGCAGAGTCTACCTAGAATGCATAAAGCCTTGAGTTCTATGCCCCCCAGCACCCAGACGACAGCTCACAACTGCCAGTAACTCTAGTTCCAAGGGATAAGACACCCTCTTTTGGCTCCCAAGGGTTCTCAAATGCTCTTAGTACATGTATAACCATGCAGGCACATACACAGGTAGAAATAAATAAAGCTTAAAAAGATATCAGACCTAGTCCTTCCTCCAGAAGTATTCTTTTTCCCCCAAAATAGCTTATACATAATACCAGGATCTCAGGGTTAAAATCTGAAGCATAGCTAAGCATGGCGGTACATACCTGTAATCCCAGCACTCAAGAGGTAGAAACAGGAGGATCAGGAGTTCAAGGCCAGCTTCAGCTACACGGAAGAGTTCAAGAATGGATGTATCCTACCTCAAAAAAAAAATAATCAAGAAATAGCCAAAAATAATATTCTTCATTCCCAAAGCACTAAAGACAAGGGCAGGGGGATTGCAAGCTCTAGGCCAGACTGAACTATACAAGACCCTGTATCAAAGAAAAAAATCTCAACTCGAAGCAGACATTGCGCTCTTGCTTCCTCTCCAGGGAGGGTTAAACTAGTCTGTACTCCAAACAAGATCACTCCCTTCCTTTGCCTTCCCATCCACCTCTGCCATACCCTACTAAAGACTCTGCTCCTCACCTAATTGCAGAAATAATTAGAATAACTTTCTTGATCTACAAACCATAAAATAAGTTAGGCCAGCTTCTGCCAGTTTATAATTGCTGATGTTCTGAGACAGAATCTCTTTGGTTAAAATTAGATCTGTGTAGTGCAGGCTCTGCCTGTGCCAATGGGAAAGTTTCTGACATTAAAATGACTTCATCTTTTACACATTCATTACATGGCAGAGAATGGTACCACTGTGGGGCTCAGAATGTGCCTCCCCAAAACACGGCTTCAGAAGACTACCATAAGACCCCAAGTCCCGAGCTGTCCTTCAGAAAGGGAGAAAGCTGCTCTCAACAGATACACAATGCAAGACCTAGTAAGATAACTCAACAGGTAAAGTCACCTGTTGCTAAGCCTGACAACCGGTTTGATCCCCAAGACCAACATGGTAGAAGGAGAGGCCCTGACACAGGTCAGGTCACCCTTTGGCCTCCACACGCCTGCTGCGGCACTCCCATGCTCACAAGCATGCACTCACCCACACAAAAAATAAATACAATTTTAAAAAGATATGTAATGCATACTTTTAAAAAATAAATGTGATGGTGTCATTTAATAACCCCCTTTCTCCAATGGATACTTCCAAAGAGCCCCAACAGATACAAAAAAACTCAGCACCAAAGTCTAACCCATTTTGTTTCCCCTAACACACACAGTCCCCTATTATAAATTAGTCACAGTAAATGATTAACAACCATAGCTAACAATAAAACAATTACAACACTACAATAAAAGTTTGTAAATGTGTCTGCCCCTCTTGAACAGATCAAGGTAAATACTAGGCATTTCAGTTGATGGTGCACTTCTGAGCCACAGAAAGTAGAATGGCAGATAGGAGGGCCGCCCACATGGATCAGGCTGGGAGCTGCAGCTTTTTGCCTCAACAGGACACAGAAGACACCTGCCCTGTCAGTCCATAGGGCTTCCTCTCTGTCACTCAGGACAAATGACTAACTGTGGTGCCTATTTAACAAAGCACATGCTGGCCACCAGGCTCACTCAGTACCTGTGGCTCCTCTCACTCAGCCCTCTCTCCCGCCCTAACCCTAAACCTCTCCAGCCCAAGGCCTTGGCTTCCCTTCACCTAGCTTCTTATTCCTATAAAAACCTGCCATTTTTGGTGGTGCATTCTCTTGGTTCTTTTTGTCCTCTTGGTTCCCTCCCTCCCTCTCCCTGCTCTCTTTGCCCTCTGGGCTTCTTACATCTTCTCTTCTCCACTCTCACTCTGGCCCCAACTCCACCTACTCTCATGGCCCAGTTTGGTCTGGACCCTTCCCTCATATCTACAATAAGAACCTTCCCCTCGGCTGACTGAGAAGCCAGTGATAATGGCACTGGGACCTGTCTCTTCTGCATGTATTGGCTTTTTGGGAACCTAGTCTATATGAATGCACACCTTCCTAGGCCGGGATGGAGGGGAGAGGGCCTTGGGCTTCCCACAGGGCAGGATACCCTGCCCCCTCTTAAGGAAGCAGGGGGAGGGAGGAGGGGTAGTGGGGGAGCGGGAGGGGACTGGGAGAAGGGGAGGAAGTGTAAACTTTTGAATGAAAAATAAAAGAATATGGAAAGAAAAAAAAAGACCCTTCCCCTCCCCTCCCCCACCCCCAGGAGGAGGTGCCTGTTTTCATTCTCCCGGGACAGAGCCACTGTCTTGTTCTAGCTTTCGGTCAGGGTGATGAAATGCTTACCAAGGAAAGGATTTCTCCCACTTCCACTTCTGGCACACAGTCCACCGCTGAGGGATGCTGGGCAGGGAGCTCGAGGCAGGAACTGAAGTAGGGACCGGAGAAGAACCAAGCTTACTCACAAGCCTTCAAGGCTCTTCCTCAGCTACCCTTCCTTCTGCCCAGGGAGAGCTGGGTCCTACTACATCAATTAGCAATCAAGAAAATGTCCTACAAACCAATCTGATACAGACAGTTCCTCAACTGAGGGCCCTTCTTCCCAGAAATGTCAAGCTAATAACCAAGATTAACCATCATACTACTAACAAAATATTTTAGTTACCATGACAGTCGAGCATTGCACCATATGGGTGACATGTTTCTCCTCCAACTCTGCTCCGGCAATGAACATTTCCCCAACTTTTTGGTAATAAATCATGTGGTAACCATCTAGGTGATACAACTGTGTGCACTTGTACAATTATGTCATTCTAGAACCAGGATTTCCATTTCGACGGTTTGCATGAATACATATCGACAGACTGCCTGCAGAACTGCCCCCAATGGTCCTCCCAACACTGGAAGACAGCTCTCATGTTCCCAGGACCCCTACTAACATGGGGATTCTTTTTAATCAATGATTTCTTTTCATTAGTATTCAGTGAGCACCATCCAGATGCCAGGTCCCACCTTTTCAGCTCTCCAGTTCCAGGGCTGGCTTGAACGAGGACACTCGCTATAGGCTCAAGTATTTGAACACTTGGTCCCTACTGGGAGATGCTATTTGGGGAGGCTTAGGAAGAATGGCCTTATTGGAGGAAGTATGTCACTAGAGGGGGACTTTGAGAGTCTAAAGCGCTTTGCAGTTCCCTCTGCCCTGAGCTAGCAGCTCCAGCCACCATGCCTCCATCCACTCTGCCATCACCAACCCTTAATCTCTGCAATCACAAGCTAAAATATAATCTTTCTTCCTTAGGTTGCATTGGTCAAGGCTGTGGCATCTGACCACAGCAACAGAAAAGTGACTACCACAGTCCTTAGCTTCCGACTTACAAAAGTCCTGTGCAAACAGGTGCCCCAAATATATTACACCTGTGTAACCTGTCATGCTACTCTGGAACAGTAAGGCTCAAGGTTACACAGCTTGTCAACCATGCTGCTGGAGCATGAGCCCAGTTCAACAGCAGCAGAACACAAGACAGCTCTTAAGCGTCTCACAAACGCCGGCCGGCTTCACCCACCCTCCATGCTGAATCATGCTGAACCACAGTAAAACCTCTGGAAGATTCTGGTCTCGAGGACAATGGGAGGCTGCTGGGCCAGAGGTCAGCAGGATGCTTCAGTCCAACATCCTGCAGGTAACTTTTTCCAAATCTCCTCTTGGCTGAAAGGCCCAAAATATCCACCACCCCCACCTTACAGTGTCTATAAAGCCTAAAATGAGCATCTATTCTTTCAAGAGTGCCTGCTGAGATCTTTCTCTGTGCCCTGATTCTGAAGGCAAAGAGGCCATGCCAGCCCCAAGCATCTAGAGAGAGAAGAGCAGCAAAGCCAAAACCAAGTGGGATACAATAGAAACGGGAGGGGAGCGGGGTGCAAGCGAGGACCCAGACACTGAAAACACCTGGGAAATCCATGAAGCCCCGTGAGACAAAAGCCCCTAAGTCAAGCAAGCTGGCTGCAACTGTGTTCCTAAAGACACACCACAGCTAGAAGAGAAGGAAGTCATGGCCGCCGCCTTAAACACATAATGGTATTCTTTTCTCCCCTTTCCCAAACTTTACCGAGCATCATTTAACATTTATAATTCTTAAAATATTTTAATTACTGCGAGCACAGATGGAGGTGTGATTAATTCTGACTGAAATAATGTATGTGAAAGGTGGGAACTCTAAACCCCCCATGAATGGTATTATTGTCGGAGCATGAAGTAACCTAGAATTATGCATAATAGCATCACAGACTGCAGCACGGGTTATTTTTGTGTTCTGCTCTTGGTTTCCGGCTCACCTGATAATGTACACCATTAATCATTTCTTTACAGTATTTCCTCTAAACGTCAAAAAAAAATACAGCTGTATAATACAAAGGGCCCTGTAAAGACAAGGCGTTCTCCCGCCCCAGACTCGACTTTGGGGTTGTCTTATTAAATAGTAAGCTCTACGTTTATGTTTTAACCAGAAGTTTACACGTAGGTATTATTAACACTTCATCGTGGTACCTAAGCTGTTTCTCATCTCTAGTCCTGACTTCTTTTTTCCACTGTGCTTCTAAAGCCTGTGGTCAACATCCAGCATCTCATGAACTCCACCTGGACCCCCACGGGTACCTTAGTGTTACATGCCCCAAACTCATGCTCCCAGCCGGGAGAATCTATCCTACGCCCGCATCCTTCTCTCGCACTCTGGTGCTCCCCTTCACCATTGTTTATATTGAAATCTTGAACAGTACTCCAAAGGGCTCCTGCTTCCTCCCCTATATACCTATCAATCAATCCGATTGCACCTTTTCATACTCTCCATGCCCGACTCCTGGCCAAGATCAAGTTACTATCTTAACCATACAAGAGTCTCACTGGCTTCCAGGCCTCCCCTCTGCCCTTCCTAAATCTTTGCCCCTTCCTACCTTCAATCTACACGAACACAAATTTAACCAAGTCCCTTCCCTTAAGCCCTTCTGGTGTAGGAGGTCCTTCTGTATTTTTGTTGCTTTTATTGGTTGAATAAAGAGACTGCCTTGGCCTTTTGATAGGGCAGCCCTTAGGTGGGCGGAGTAGACAGAACAGAATTCTGGGAAGAAGGACAGACAGGCAGACGCCATGGTTTTCCTGCCCAAGATGGATGCTGGTTAGACTCATGCCAGTAAGCCACAGTCAAGTGGCGATACACATTAATGGAGATGGGTTAAATTAATATGTGAGAGTTAGCCAATAAGGGGCTGGAGATAATGGACCAGGCAGTATTTAAATGAGTACAGTTTCTGTGTAATTATTTCGGGGGTTAAGCCAGCCGGGCACCGGGAACGCGGCCTGTGCCTCTTAGAACACTCTTCAGAGAGTCCATCACCTACAGAGCCATATTTCAGTTCTTCCGCAAAGTCCAGGAGGCCCAGCCTCTCAGGGCTCCTGTCTCAAGACTGCCTTCCTCCAACAACCTACCCACCCCCTCTGAAACTGAGTACAGCTCTGAACAGTCCTCCCATAGCTCACGCTGCTGTTTTACAACAACCCACCTGGAAGGGCTAATCTTAATTTGACACACCTGGGAAGAGTGACCCTTCATTTAGGACTTGCTTTTATCTGATTGGCCTGCAAGAGCATGTCTTTGGGGTATTTTTCTTGGTTGCTGATTGATGTAGAAGGGTCGAGCTATCACTAGGGCCCACTGCTAGGCAGGTAAGTCTCCAGACAGAACTGAGTAAGAGTTTGCCACTGATTTGAGAGCAGGGCAGCCCATTAGTGAAGTCGACAACTGGGTGGGTGTAGCCTGTGATGGTTGGGGGTAGTGCCCTGGGCCACCCAAAGGTGCACATAAACCCGGACAAAGAAAGCAAAATGGTGATGTCTGGCAACTATGACCTGCACTTCAAGCCAGCACCATCACCAGTTTGGCTCATCTCTGTCCTCTGACACCCAAGGAGAATCTCCACATTAGGTGTGTTAACGTGAGGGTGTGGCTCTGAGTGAAAAGGTGTCCTCTGTTATGAATAAAAGATGCTGCCGCCATTAAAAGATGTTTTTAAAAGTAGCTGAATGTGAGTCTGCGGATTTCCCAGAAGCACCCTTCCTCTGGGTCTTCAGCGTCAGGCTCCTGCCTCGGGCTCCTGCTCTGGCTCTCCTCCATCATGGTTGTAACCTGTAAAATGAAATAAACCCTTCCTTCCTCAAGCTGCTTCTGGTCATGGTGTGTACCACAGCAGCAGGGAAGCAAACTGTTCTTAGTCCAGCCAAAGACGGCTTCAGTACAAACTTGTCTTGCAAAGTTGCAAAGAATCTGCCAAGCCCTGGTTCGAGGAGCATCCCTGTGCTCTGCTCCAACTCGGCCTGGGTCTTGGCACTTAACCTCCAACTGAGGAACACGTGTGTGTTGGCTTTGCCCACAGATGTTAGGTTCTTCCAAACAAGAGACCACATCTTCATCCTTGAGGCACTTCCTAACACCTACTATGAGCCAAAACCTATTCCAGGTGTCCTGTATGAATAGTTCCCATCAGGATAGTGATGCCCTGTTATGGATGAAGGCTGAGGGCCCAATACTAAAAGACGTCTGCCAGGGCATTAAGCGATGCTAAACTCGAGTCCAAGTCTATGTAACGCCACAATCATCACTCCTTACATTTTATCGTTCCCTTGTATATTTAGGAGCTTGAAATGTAAAGTCCTGAAAATGCGGATGAGTTCACATTATGGGAAATCTAAGTATACTCCCCCCAAATGTCAGTCTGAAGCCATCTAGAATTGACAGTGAAACAGAAAGCATATTGTGACCGAATTTTGTAACTAGCCCCCACCCCTGCTTTTAGCATGTCGAGGCAAGGGCTTTGGGGAGGGCAGTTCAAAATCCAAAGGGCACGCCATCTTAAGCAGCTGCGGTAGCTCAGCTTAACACACCAGTCAGCGCTCTCCGTGAACAGTCCTTCATTTCCCAAATCTTCCTCCCCACACCCCAACTCCACAGCATCTGTAGGCCCATACCACTCACTGCAAAGGACCTCAGAACCAGAACCTGTAAGGATTTAAAAGTGGATCCCTTTTGAACAGACACAGCAATCCCTGCAAACACCTACTGGAGAGTACATGGCAGAAATGGGCAGAGCAAGAACAGAAAGTTAGTGCCACAAGGGGCAGGAGTAGGGTCAGGGTTCATGGTCACCTACAAAACAGGCACCGTGGGTGAGAATGCTAAGGTCCTGGGAGGAACAAATTTAACATTTTAAGAATAAGCACTTGGAGCCGAGTGGTAGTGGTGCAGGTCTTTAATCCCAGCACTTGGGAGGCAGAGACAGGCAGATATCTGAGAGTTCGAGGCCAGCCTGGTCTAGAGCATTGAGTTCCAGGACAGGCTCCAAAGCTACAAACAAACAAACAAACAAAAATTATCTCGAAATCCAACAACAACAAAAGAATAAGCACTTGGCCCCAAGTAGATTCTCAACTAGTATCTTCTAACTGAATGAGCAACCACGCAAAGCTTCCTTCCACCTGACCTCTCCCAGTTACAATGGGAACTAAGGAGCTGGGAGCTGAAGCCCTGTCATTGAGACAGAAAGTTAGAAGGCTCATCTCCCTCCCCAGCACGAGAAAAATGAAGAAGAAACTGGTCTGACCTGCAAGAGTTAATGGAAAACTTGCTGGCTACAAGGACCAAAGAAGCAACTATCACTGTGGGAAGCCAGGTACCAGCAAAAGACAAAAACGAGAAAATACAGATCCACTATCAACTCCAAGCAACCAGAGACACACCCGAATCAGAGGCTTCCTCCCCACTGGAGGAGGCACAGAAGGTAGCAAGGAACAGCAGCACATAGTCAGCCCATACTCACTGCTGGCAGAACAGCAGGCTCTCAGAGTAAGGGAGACTGATAGCCAGCCAGTCTAGGCCCTCACCACACTCCATTCCCAAAACAAACTTCAGAAGCAGCCACACCCCAGATCCCCAGAGAGCAAGAGCCAGGAAGCTGTGCAATCTGCTCAGGTCACTGGGACCAAGGCACTGGGTTGGAACTTTACCACAGTCGCCTGGCTTCAAAGCCTCAATCTGGCAGAGTCGCACATGACAAGCAGGGCAGGGACTCGATGTCCCTAGTTATAAGCCAGTGTATAATAAGAGGTGACTAGACTTTAAAACTCAGATTTCGAAGAGTTGAGTGCTTTTTTTGTTACTCTGGGGGAAGAAGAGGAGACTGAAATTGATGACTTTTGTTGTGATGGGGAACCAGATTCAGGGCCTTGTGTCATGCTACGAGAGCATTTTAGTCTTACCTATGTTTAGTCCGGAACAACCTAGGCCATTCCTGGGCAAACAAATAACCCAGAATATATAGCACTCCTCATTCTCACTCTTTCTGGGATTCCAAAACGTCAGCTTTTTTCCCCCTTTTTCCCTAAGACATGGGCTCACTATATAGTCGTGGACAGCCTGGAACATACTCTGTAGACCAGGTTGGCCTCCAACTCACAGATCTACCTACCTCTGTCTCCCAAGTGCTAGAATTCAAGGTCTGTGCCACCAACACCCAGCTTCAACCTCTCTTTGGTAAGCAAGAAAAACAGGAATCTAATTTCCTAGAAATTTCTTGCTGAAAGCCCACTGAAAAGGCAAAGCAAATTCTGATTTTGAGGGCTTGCCTTTCTTGACTGTTAATCCAAATTAACTTTTTTAAAGAGCAACCTTGGCAAAATTCCACATAAATGCACCAAGATCATAAAAATAAATCATTTTCCTAGGTGATTATTTTCTTAAAACCAAAAATCAACACCATATGGTTTAAGGGGCTACAAAAAGTTCCTGAAATAGAAGTTGGGGAGATGGTTCAGTCAGGAACTGGGGGAAACCAAGGTAGTTCTGGGGAACTTACTGGCCCCCAGCCTAGCCAAATCTACAAGCTCCAATCTCAGTGAGAGACCCTCAAGGTTCCTTACCAGGTAGGGGTGCTTAAGGAAAAGTAACTAAGAAAGAAGCATAAACTGTGCTCCCCTCAAGTCCGACCTTCCTAGAAATCAGAAGAAAAAGGGTATTTCAAATTCCCAAATGGACAGTTTTCCAAAAAATCCAGACTCACAGCAACCAATGGAATCCAGCCATATCATCTAGAGCAAACACGGCACACAAAAGAAAGGTTCAGTCCTCTTATGGCACTGTTTCCCTGTTGATGTCCCAGCTGACTCTTCTGCTGAGTTCCTGTTTGTGGACTCAACACTGCCCAGCCCGTGAGCTCCCGGAAAAAAAGCTGCATCCTGAAAACTCGGTTTGCAGAATCGTGTTCTTGGACACCCTGCTCTAAGAGGACAGGAGCATGGGATAGCAACCTCTGTTTAAATCCTAACTGGCCCAGGTGACCGCCGGTCCCTTGATGAACACTCCACAAGCTAATATGTCTTAAATGTACACTAAAAAGGCACTCAGCTGCCATCATTTCTCGCCTTAAATGTCATCTCTCACCTGACCTACTTCAAAAGCCTAACGGAGTGCCCCGCCACCCATCTGTCCCAACGCCAGCCTCCTTTCCTCCACACCAGATCTGATTACATCACCTCCCAGCTGAAAGGCCTTTGACAGCTATCGCGTGTGCGCAGGAGCAAGTCCACACTTCTTAGCCTGGCATGCAAGGCCCCTGCAATCTGGTTCTCTCCTCCCAGCCACTCTATCCAAATGCCAGGCACCGTCTGTTCTAGAACAAACCCCCGAGCATGACTTGTTTTCATGCCTCCCAGCCTCTGCTCACTGTGCTCCCTGCATCCAGAAAGCACTCCCTCCCACCTGGCAAAATGAGGCCTCACCTCCTCCCTCTGCTCTCCAAAGCCAGTCCAGAACCAACAACTCCTCTTCCTCCTCCTCCACCACCTCCTCCCTGGCTCCTGCTGCACTAGCTCCTGGTCACCTTCCCCTAGGGCTGTGTGTACTACTGTCTCAGACAAAGACACAAGTCTGGCCCTCAAAAGACAAGATGGCCCACAAAAGCTAGTCATTGGCTGCAAGAGCCAAAGACCATTTAACAGGAAACCCCAAGATCAGGCATGAGGAGCCCTTTATTGAGTTGTTGGTCAGGGTTATCTAAGAGACTACCCAAATAGTATAGGCTATTGCTATTATTACTATTGCTATTGCCATTGGTTGCCCCGCCCCCAGAGGTGGAAAAATAAGTCCCTGTCACTGACGATACTGCGCACTTCAGACACAGGGCCCAGAGGCCCCTGAGCTGGAACTGACCTGAGTGCCTCCTCCCTGAGGACCAACTTCCATGGTACCAGACGGCATCATGCAAGCTTACAAAGGAGGGGAGCAACCGACAGTCTGATCCAGCATATGAACCATGTACTGGCTAATTTATGTCAACTTGACACAAACTATAGTCACTGGGATTGAGAAAATGCCTCTAGCTGTAAGCAGACAAGCCTGCAGGGCATTTTCTCAATTAGTGGTCCATGGGAGTGGGCCCAGCCCACTGTCGGTGGGGCCTCCCCTGGCCTGGTGGTCCTGGGTACTCTCTATATATATTCTTTTCTGGGGGGGGGGGGGTTTCGAGACAGGGTTTCTCTGTAGCTTTGGAGCCTGTCCTGGAACTAGCTCTTGTAGACCAGGCTGGCCTCGAACTCACAAAGATCCGCCTGCCTCTGCCTACCGAGTGCTGGGATTAAAGGCGTGCGCCACCACTGCCCGGCTACGGGTACTATATTAAAAAAGGCCGAGTAAGTCATGAGGAGCAAACCAGTAAGCAGCACCCTCCACAGCCTCTGCATCAGCTCCTGCCTTCCAGGTTCCTACCCTGACTTCCTTCAGTCACGGACTACGATGTGGAAACACCCCCAAAACACAACCTGCTTTGGGTCATGGACTTTCATTATAGCAGGGGTAACCCTAACTAGACAAACCACTCCAATGACCAGCATGAAATGATGACACCTTCATCAGGACTCTGACCTTTGAAAATGCATCAACATTGTATTTGTGAGACTGGATACGGCTGCTGTTAATGAAGGACGCGAAGGAGGTCTATGAAGGTGAAATCTCTTCCTAAGTTCCACTGGTTCAGAACTCAGCCTCCATCCTTATAGAAATGGCATCTCTTTTCCGTGTTGGAGACTGCAGGTATGTCGCCTCATTCCTCCTGGCCTGACTTCCAGACTGTGAAGAGGTCCCTCAGGCTTCAAGGAAATATTTAAAAAGGGAAAAATTAACAAGCCTGTTAATGGGAGAAAGGGGTAAAGACCTCAAGTGCAGCTGGACTTGGGTGCCACTGGCATACTGGGTTCACTCGGAGAATGGACAGCACCTGGGCAGAAAGCAATGCAAGCCCCTTGTTGCATATTCTCCTTATACAAGCTAGATCCAAAGTCAGTGACATAAGAAAGACTTGGAGGGGCTGTAGAGACGGCTCAGTGGTTGTTCTTCTGAGAACACTGGCTGTTCTTCCAGAGGACCTGAGTTCAATTCCCAGCATGGTGGCTCAGACCTGTCTAACTCCAGTTCCAGGGGACCTGACACCCTCACACCAACGCACATTAAAATGAAATTAATTTTTTTTTAAAGAAAGAAAGATCTGGAGACAAACTGCAGAAGAGCTAATCCCACCAGACATGGTCTTTAACAAGACACCTTGTCTGCAAGACGCCTTGCTCACCTACTACACCCGCCTATGGCAGCTCTCTGGGGAAGCCTGCCCTCCTGGCTCGCAACTGTCCCGTAACAAACACATTCGCACGACTGGGGTGTGGTATGTAGAAATGCTTCATCTAAATGAAATACAGTTTACTGTTCTGAACCACAGGGCAAAACACCACCAAAGTCCAAGAAGCCTCTGGTATTCTCACAGCCTCAGTAGGTAAATGGGTCTTCATAAAAACCAGACGGCTACTTAGCGGTATTCCTAATAGTCAAGAGTAAATGCCTCTTCTGGTCAGTCAGTTCCTTCTCTCCCATAAATCGCCACCTAAAACTACCCTGCAGGTCTGTTCAAAAGTTTCTGTATGGACAGCTAATTGTGTAAAGATAACACCTTAGAGAGGAGCATGAAACCAAGTTCTTATGTGGACTCCTATAAAAAAAAAAAAATTAACACTACCTCTCCCACCCGAGCTGAGGGTTGAACCCCATATAGTGAATCTTCTACTGCTGAGCTTCATCCTCAACCCCCTTAAACGATCAGTTCTTAGAACACTCCAAACAAATGGCTCAGTTAGTAGAGGTGCCACCAAGCCTGACAACCCAAGTTCAATCCCTGGGGTTCACACGATAGAGAGAGAACCAATAACTGCAAGTAGTCCTCTGACCCCCATTCTCACCCTGACACAGGCGTCCTCACACATGCAAACACGCTCACGCTAAGATGTAAAATAAATAAAAATTTAAATTTTTTATCCAACAACTTACCCATCAGGTTGAATTTAAAATATGGAATGATAAGAAGAGAGAAGCTGCATGCCTGGGTACCTATGAGCCAAGTCTGGCACTAAGCAGTTTATAGGGTCTTACCTTTGGTCCTGGCACAAACTCCAAGAAACAGGCATTACTATCCTCATTTTACAAACATGGAAATAGGTCAAGTCTCCTATTATCGCTACACACAAAATCAAGGTTCACATAACTTCAAAGTCATAAGCTTACGGCTGGGAGCAGAGCTCAGTAGTAGTAAGTGCATGGTCTATGGTTTGATGCCCCACACTGGCAAAAAGAAAAAAGAGGAGCTGGGTACAACGGCACACACCCACTGCACTCAGGATGCTATTCTTGAAGGAAAACAAGAGAGAAAGGAGAGTATATATGTATGTTTGCAGTACAGTGTTATAGTTAAAAAATACCTACTATGACCAAGGCACTTTGTTTCCCAAAAGGCAGATTTTAATGTATAAAGCAGAGTCCCTGCCAGCTAAGGGATTAAACACAAGAATGTGCTGGCAAACGCTTATGAAGGTTACCATTCATCATACAGAGCTACTTTATATGTGGTTAAGTTATTCCTCATTAACACACACATTCCTTTAATTTTTTCCAGACATAAAAGCACTCAAAAGGCTACAGAGGGAAAAAAAAAACTTACATGACAAATTAAATTAGCAAAGTCAGCAATGATGAAAACTTTGATTTATATATCTGCGTTTACAAGATAACATGCAGATAAATTTACAACCATGAGAATTTCCTTAAACTTTTGTTCTTAAGTATATTTATTAAAAACTGTATCTAGTAAAAGTAAAATTGAAGCCGGGCAGTTGTGGTGTATGCCTTCAATCCCAGTACTTGAAAGGCAGAGGCAGGTGGATTTCTATGAGTTCAAGGCCAGCTTGGGTTACAAAGCAAGTTCCAGAACAGCCAGGACTGTTACACAGAGAAACCCTGTCTCAAAAAACCAAACTGAACAAAAAGTAATAATAATAAAATAAATAAATAAATAAAATTGATGCATATTTCTAAACTATTGTGCAAATGAAAATTAGCCACCATACAACAGAAGTTTATCATTAATGCCCAGGTACTTTGTCATTTTGAATTAAACCAAAAAGGCTCAACACCCAAAACACCTTACTCAAAAGATACATGCCATAGGTACAGTACACTATTAAACCCAGGAAACCAGGCTGACTATACAGAACACCTTTTCATCACACGTGGACCAATTCAACTTGCACCTCCTTGACATGCTAATAATAAAATCAACTTCCAAACAGATGCTAAGTCATTATCTATTTTTTTAAGAAGCTACTGCTTATGAGTTACTAAACACAAATGTTCCCAAATTATGGGGGTGAAAAGAATACACAGTCTAGGACTTATTTCTTTTTTGCCCAAAAACTTTTATCCTGATTTTTATTTATTTTGTGTGCATGTGCACATGCTACTGCCATGGCTTAAGAGTGCAGTCAGTTGCAGGAGTCAGTTCTCTCTCCACCGCATGGGTCATAGGAATCAAACTCGGGACATTGGACTTGACAGCAGATGTATTTGCCTGTAAGCCATGTCACCAAGCCCTGATTACACCTTCAAAACTAGCTTCTAATTTACAGGAGATAGGGACAAAGCAACAGCATCAACACCACCACATGAAAATGATTTCAGAATATAAGATAATCTATAAGTTCTTTGCTACAGATCAAGAGGTGTAGGGGAGCAGTAAACAGTATTTTCCTGTACTAAAAAAAAAAAAAAAGATTGAAGGAGCAAATGATCAACACAGTATAAAATGCAAAAATGCAAATATTTGATTCACTCTTGGTACAAAGAAAAATAAATGTTAATAAATGACATTTAGGGGACAATAAGATAATACTGAGAGATTATTGTTAATTTTATATGGCAATGGATGTAGTGATTTTTAGTCCTTAGTTAGAAATGTATACCAAAGTTTGTGAAGCAAAATTACATATCTGGTTTGTTTTTTTGAGAGAGGGTTTCTCTGTATAGCAACTCTGGCTGTCCTGGAACTCACTCTGTGGACCAGGCTGTCCTTTAACTCAGAGATCCACCTGCCTCTGCCTCCCAAGTGCTGGGATTAAAGGCATGCTGGATTTGCTTTAAAATACTTACTCAACCAGCATTGTTCTATAGACAAAATATGCTTTGCAAAAAAATATCTATTGCTCCATGCATTTGCAAAACAATGAATTCTCTATTTACCCTCTAAGAGATCTAGAAAGAGAATAAGACCTGAGTGTTCAAAAGTTGTGACATTTTTTTAAAAAGACCTGGTTTGGGGCTGAGAAGACTGCTCAAAACTTGCCACACAAGCTTGAATACTGGAGTTCCGAGAAACCAGGTAGGCATGGTGGCCTGCTGGAATCCCATCACTCGGGAGACAGACACAGGGGATCCCAGGGACAAGCTTGCTAGCTGGACTCCTCTGAACTGGCAAGCTCTAGGTTCAGCGAGAGACCCTAAGTAACTAAAAGGGAGTGATGGAAGAAGACACCTGTGTTTAGAGTGAGACCAGCCCCCATGGGTTCATATGCTTGACTGCTTGGGCCCCAGTTGGTGGACCTGTTGGTGAAGTACTGGGAGGTGTGGTCTTGATGGAGGAAGTGTTTCAGAAGGGCAGACTTTAAGGCTTCAAAAGCGTCAGCGACCTTCAGCGCGTTCTCTTGCTTGAGATGTGAGAGCGCTCGGCTGTTCCTGCCACCACGCTTTTGCTTCACCCCTCTAACTCTGGAACTGTGAGCCAATTAAAGCCTTCCTTTTTCAAGTCACCTTGGACATGTTTCATCACAGCAATAGAACGTAACTAATTCCACACTCGACATCAGCTTGAGGCCTCTATACATATTTACATGTATATCCACACACGTGAGCACATGCACACACACATCTGTACACTGCACATGCGACATGCGTGCATGCACGTGCACATACACACACACACACTTGGTATGCTTTGCTTAACTCAGATTTTTGCATTTACTTAACTACAGAGCCCTATCCCTCTGCGGTTCCCTGAAAATTAATTTTTCATGGAACCCACTTTGGGAACTGCTGTTTGTTTAGACAAATCACCTTGTGGGAAGGTTGTCTTAAGTCACATTCAAGTTAAGAACATCAGACATGGCAGCTAGAAATAGCCCCAGCTGCAATGCAGGCAGTGAGGGACCTGAAACAAATGGACAGTGAGTTTCAGGCTAGCCTGGACTGCAAAACTGGTCCCTGCAACCCAAATAAATAAATAAAATCAAACGTGCATGTCGACAATCTGAGGGCTCCTTATGGCTTCTGTGTCTCCTGCATCTATAATTACATACTGCGTCTCTGACATGTTTTGATTTGTAAATCTCACACTACTACAATCCACTGCAAGCTTGCCCTCCGGGAGGTTAAATTTTACTTATTCTCATCCATTTCCTTTTAATCCACAGAGGAACAATTTCAAACTCATCCAGACCATCAAACTACACTTAACTTTTCAGTTTTAATCTATGCTGAGATATTTCAAAGGAATACCAACACCTCTCCCGGGAGGAGATTAAGATACCCCTAAAATCAAACATCTTCCGGTACCACTTAAAGTTTGCCATCACTTACCTAAGGCCCTGACTTCCATCTTTATGCTGCAGCATACCACTTACAAGCAGGTCCTTCCAATACTTGACTAACTAAACTTCCAGAGCATCACCTGATCACACATCATCCCACCCACTCCACAACTAAATGTTTTACAGCCACTGTCAACTACTATCTATAATTCTTTGAGAAAAACTACACCCCCCCGTACTACTTAGGATATGCTATCCTTTAAAATGTACGGAAATGGCTAACAAAGAAATATGAGACACAAGTCAACACCACAAGAATCAGATTTTATGCTTCCCCTGCCTATAGGAGGCCATTTATAATGTTCCAAACACTTTTGTATATACTCTGTCATTTGACCCTCAAAACTCTGGAGGAATCTGTTTTTCATCATAGCAGCACAAAGTATTGAGCAGAGCTCAGCTTGAAAGCAGACAGCCTGTCAACCCTCAATTAGCCTTTCTATGTAAGGAATGTCAGCTGAGCAGTGTAGAGTCCATCATTCCCAACAGGAATGCTCTGGCCAGTATCACAGTAGCACACAGGACAGCCTCCCAGGACTCTGCTCGGTAGTAATTACAGATGACTACTAACCATTCACAGGCATTTAGGTCTTCCTATACATCAGCTATACACGGTGGCACATGCCTGTAATCCCGTCACTTAAAAGCTGGAGATCAGGAGTTCAAGTCTAGCTGCAGCTATTTATCGAGTCTGAGGCCAGTTTGGAGTGCATGAGACCTTGTTTTAAGAAAAAGAAAAATTGGGCTAATGGGACCGGCTCCGCAGATAAAGGTGAAAAGGGGCTTGCCACAGTTCTGACAACCGGAGCATGACTCCAGTTTCCCCACAGGAAGGAAAAAACCAACTCCCATAGACTGTCCTCTGATCTTTACACATGTACAGCGGTGTGTGCAACATACACACACGCATGCGTGCATGCGCGCACATACACACACACCCCTAAATGTATTTTTAATTTTTTAAAACTACCAAAAGATCTTCATCTCTCTAATCCACTAGGTACCTACCTAGGATTGCCCAATGATGTTTTTATTCCACCATCCCACAGAGCCTTCCACTGTTGCTCATGTCAATATTCCACAGGAAAGCAGCACACTGTGTAACTAAGGACTTTTAAGAGCAGACTAAAGACCTTTGAGCAACCAAACCACAATAGGACAAACACTTCATATATATTAGAATGGCTATTTAAAAAAAAAGTGTTTACTAGCATATGCATCTCAGAAAACAAAAGTCAGATTCCCAGAGGCAAGGTGAGCGTGTTCATCTTACTGTGGTAATATCACATGATGTATACATATGACAACTAATAGCATGCTCCAAGAAGATACACACACACACACACACACACACACACACACACACACAGTGCTTTGGAACATCAGTGATTTCAGTTTGCGTCCTGGATCCTTCCCAGCTCCGTCACAGTGTCTACACAGCTCTCTGGTCTCCTCCAGAGGTTTCTAAGCTCTGGAAGTGGGAGAACCACCCAGAGAACTTGGTGCACAGTGACATTTAAAAACGGTGGGTTCTGAAGCTGGAGAGACAAGACAGCCCAACAAGTAAGGAGCTCTTATTCTAGTGGAGGATCCAAGTTCGATTCCCAGCACCCCCACAAGATAGCTCACAACCATCCGTAACTCCAGTTCCAGGGGATCCAAAACCCTCTTCTGACCTCCACAGGCACCAGACATGAAAGGGATGCACATACATACATGCGGGTGAAACACCCATAAGTAGAATAAATACATCTTTTTTTTTTTTAATTTAAAGACAGGGAGGGTTATGCTGCACGTCAGGAAAAGTCTAAAGATTAGATTGTAAGAAGAACTGCAGCCATGTTTCGAAGACCTTTGTTACAGGTTGTTCATCAGTTTGTAATACGAGTCTGATGCAGCCAGCAGTTTGGTTCTTGAACAATCTCTGACTTGTGTTCAGCTACATGGGTGAATAGGTCAGGACCCTGTCATGAGACAGTGGAGGGAGAAACCCCAGTCACGATATTTTCTCTGGTAACAAGTGAAATGCAGTGATCAGGGGGCAGAGAAATATTCCAAACAGGTGACGTCAGCCAAAGGACAACATAGCACAGAATATCAGTGTTCCAACCAGGCCTCAGAGATGTGGCATATTACTGTGTGAAAAGGGGGCTCATATATTTGTGAAAGGGAAAGTGGACTGTGGTGAATACATGGATAAAATACCGTGAGGTGGCGAGAAACAGCCATCATAGCTGATGACACTATATTTCTGAGTGACCAGACAAAAGAAAAGGCATAGAATAGACGGTTCTTCCTTGATCATTGTTTGGAACAGTCTCCTTTCCACCAAATCATATATAGTCTATAGTTTAAAGATAACTATTAAAACATTTTATATAAAAAAATTAAAAATATTCTCTACCTGTCTCTTTATTCCAAAGCAGAAGCAAATAAAATTTTTTAAGAGACTAATACAAGACAAGAGACCCCTACCGTCAAAAAGCTTACAACCCATCAGGGCAGAGCAAACAGGTGAACAACTTAATCATAAAAGCCAAAAGGAGAAAACCATCTTAAGAAATGCACAGGGATGTGCCAGGAAGGTCACTGTGGAAAACAGGGAGGGGAAATCTTCATGAGAAATCACTTTCTTTGAGCTGTGTCTTAAGGGTGATGCAATTTTCAGTTTGGGGAAGAGAAAGGAAGAGTCTTACCAAAGGCAGAGGTAGGTGGATCTGAGATCAAGGCCAGCCTGGTGTACAGAGCCAGTTCCAGGAGAGTCAGGGCAACACAGAAAACCTTGTCTTGAAAAACAAAAACAGTTGCAAATAAAAAAAAATCATTGCACCCCAGAATTAACCAGACCCAAAGTCTATACATCTCAATGAATTTTTTTGAGGGGGGAAGGGGGCAGGTCTTTAAGACAGGGTCTCTCTACACAGCTCTGGCTATCCTGGAACTCACTCTGTACACCAGGTTGGCCTCAAACTCACAGAGATCTGCCTGTCTCTGCTTCCCAAATGCTGGGATTAAAAGTCCTACCACACATGGAGCAATGAACTTCCATACAGTTCGAGTGGCCATTCAGAACGGAAGTTTTGGGGCTCACAGTGAATTTTATACTTTACTATCGGATATATTTTTATGTACTTAAACCACCACCAACAAACAATCTATGACAGAGTTAGAACTGGAAAAACAATTAACTTTAAACCCTCTTCCCTAACTTGTGCCTATTACCTGCACTCTGTCCTTCCTCACCCAATATTTAGCCTTTCATGTTCTCTTTTCTACATGTTATATTGTATCCACGTGTGCATTTGTTTATGTACCTGCATGTAAGAGTGACTAGATTCCACATATGAAGAAGAGTATAACATATGGCTTCTCCCAAGAATCTAATAAGGCTTAGAATCAATCAGTATTTTAGCTTATTTTTATTAATATAGATATGCAAATTTCGTGCCTATCAAAGCCAGCTTCCCAACCACTCTGTAGTAAGTTCTTATCCTTCATACCTTATCATTATCTTTACTCCAACTCTCTGCCATTGGCATTTTCTCACACTTTTTTTTTTACAAGAACCTTTTAAAGTTGCTTCCCGTTCTGTGGGAGCCGGTTTAATTAAAAATAGATAATATAAACCATAAATCTACGTAAATGGTAGAGTTCATCCAAGGCAGTGGTTCTCAGCCTGCGGGTTGCAATCCCTTTGGGGTCAAATGACCCTTTTACCGGAGTTGCATCTCAGATAGCCTACAGGTTTGATATTTACATTATGATTCATATCAGCAGCAAAATTACAGTTTGAAGTAGCAACGAAATAATGTTGTGGTTGGGGGTCACCACAACAAAAGGAACTGTGTTAAAGGGTCACGGCGTCAGGGAGGTTGAGGACCAATGATCTGAGGCAAGAACAGCAATGAGGGCACCAGTCAGCTCCTGGAGGAGTAAAATCCTCCTCACACAACCCAAGTGACAGGTGCTGAGCAGATCAACACACAGGGCGTACCCATATATGAATGTTAGTAAAACTGTTTTGGTTTTTTTTTTTTCTCCTTGGAAAAGCTCTGCTATTTCCTTCTCTCCCATACCAGATTGTATGGCACATTCTGCTTTGGTAATCACTGTCTTATACAATAATAAAAACTATTTTCCTCAGAGGGGTTAGAAGTCATAGTAGCTCTAGGGCAGCTGAGAAGCCACTGTGGTTTTCGGTCCCTTCAACCTTTGTATGGTGATAGAGCACTCCAAGCCTCATGTAATGCTGCAGATATGCATGTCATACTCCATGTCACAAATCTGCATTAATCAGTCACTGACAGCTCGTGCAGCCATAGTAAATTATATCTTGACTCAAACAAGTTTCTCTCCCTAGGGCAGGAGACACACCCACCTTACCCATGAAGATGTAGTCAATTGAAAAGTTATCAAAAGCAGAACTGTGATCGTGCGGTGGGGCAGGGATGGCACAGGTCTTTAATCTCAACACTCTGGAGGCAGAGGCAGGCGGATCTCTACGTTCAAGGCCAGCCTAGAACTCACAGCGTGAGTTCCAGGACAGCCAGGGCTACACAGAGAAACTCTGTCTCAAAAAAAAACAAACAAACAACAAGGCAGAATTGTTAGGGAAATAAAGCGGTGCCCCCACCACTACCCCATGCCCAGCACTCAAGCCAGTGAATCATGAATGAGCCTAAGCCACCTCAGAGTAACCATCCAGCTAAGGCCAGTTCTCATTGCAAACAAATAAACGGTGGTGGTTGGTCTATTTCACAAGAAGCAAGGGAGGCCAGGACACAGAATCTTGCTGCATGCAGAACTGTCAGGAGAGAACTACTCTTTCGTTTCCATGGATTTTTTTTTAAAATTCACACATCAAGTTCCACATCAGTGAGTACTCAATAAACATTAATAATTGATGTTATGAATCTCAAGGAATTTAGAGCAAAGGCTGGCAGTGAGAGGGGATCATAAGAGACTATATGGGAGTCACGACCAACCCTAAGATTTTAGAAGTAATTCAATACCCCCTTACACAAATGGCTATATGCACAGAGACTAAATCCCTGGAGAATGTGGACAAGTCTATGCTTTCCAGACTACAGGTACGTCATAAAGACATTAAGAATGTTGACATGCTTTTGCCTTTTGGGTATGTTTTTAAGCCCAACCAATACCACCTCTAGAAATCTATGCTGTGCTGGGCAGCTCTCTTTGTTTTCTTATTCCCCGCCTCTTCCACCCACAATAACTTCTTCTGTGGGACACTGTCGCCCACGGCTCCATCTTGTGGGTTTAATGGGGCCTGCCAACTGGAACTCTTCTTTGGCCAATCGGGGTTCTTTCACACTTTTCTCAGGTTGCCACTAACTGCAAAGAGGCAGCTTCTTGATGCTACGAGGTTTTGGAGCCACCACGGGGCCAAAGGCTGAGCTAGGCCACAGTGACTTAATAATACATGCATCCTATTTGGGGCAAAGAGCTCCAACAGTCTCAAGGAAGATTTCTGTCCAAAGACATCAAAGGTCAAAATGGATTACCTGGTTATGGTAACATATGCAATGGATTTAGTAACTAGTCATTAAAACAGAACCAAAGAATATTCAACACAGAGAATGCATGTATGACAAGAAAAGTGTATCCCATGATCACATATTGACTCTAAACTGCACAATGCAATATATACATCTTTATTTGCATGACATCTTCCATGCCTTCAAAGCTATATGTAATATGATGTACCATTTTGCGTCAGTTCATCCTTTGTGCAAAAGGGACATGCACAGTTAACTATTTCTTCCACTCTCTCCACCCCTTCAGAGGCAATAAGCAAATCCACCACAGGTGTATGACCCTAGTTACGCTGAGCAAGGCAAGGAAGGCGCTGAGTCACTGTGGTTCTATGTGAAGTGGCTGAACAGTCTGGGTTCACATCAATCTACAATGAATAAAGTGGCTGGGAAGCTTCGGGACTAATACATCCTCTCATGTTAAAGCAAAATCCATGCTGAAATCCATGGTCTACGTCTTGTCGCTGCAACATTTTTCTTGCCCTTGACACTTCTGTCTAGGGGAGGCTTCTTTCTAGGACATTCTCCTTGATCACCCACACTCACAGAAGCCCTTAAAGACAATACTCACTCTACAGAGACAACTGACGAGCAACACAGCAAAGAAAACCAGAATGCCTTTCACTGACCACAAGATAATGCTTCTAAGAACCTTCTTCATAAAAACCCATTTTCTATTCCTGTCCCCTTTACTGACCCCGCCTTCCAACTTTACTGGGAAACACTGCTTCACGGTGTTTCTGCTTTCGCTCCCCAGGGAAAGGGCAACAATTTCAGATTTACCAGTCAGTGAACAGATACTGACATACCTTCCTTTGAGCTTAAACCCCATTTCTTAATATTCTGCAAAGACAGCGTTTTTAAAGCAGACTATGAAGCCACAAGATTGTGTCACATACCTGTAATCTCAGCACACAGAAGGGAGAGCACAGTTTGAAGCCAGACTGGGCTACACAGTAAAACCTTCTGTCAAAAGCAACAAACAAATAAATGCTTTCTGCGGACAAGTTGCTCAATCATAAAAGACCTTACATGGAGCCACCGAGATGCCTCAATGGGCCAAAGGGCTTCTGGGTGAGACCAACAACCTGAGTTCAATTCCCAAAACCACAGCGGAAGGAGAGAACTAACTCCAGAAGTTTCCTTCTGACCTACACACACACACAACATGGCACACGCAACCATGTGTGCACACACACAGATCAAATAATAAATCAAATAAAAGCTGTAAAGTAAAAAGCTGGACTGAGGGTCCGGCTGCACTTCGTACTCCTAAATGGGCAGGCAGGAACACAGTAGGCCAAACAGTGAAAATGGGTCCCTGTACCCTCCGACTGAGTCACCATTTAACCATGGAAAGAGACTTACATAGCATAGAAAGCGCTACAGAACCCATCTATGTACTCAATAGGAAGGGCGCACGACTCCAAGCAAGGGATATTCAGCCAGGCTTTAGACTTACTCTGACAGAAGCTGAGATTAAAGGCAAAGGTGTGTTCATCCTTGTTTTCAAAAGGACATTCATGTGAGAAGGGATCTCCGCAAGGAACGCTATCACTGAGACATATCTGGAATATAAATCACGGTAGACCCTGAAGCCTACTTGATAAAAAAAGAAAGAAAAGAAATTGAAAGTAAACAAATGATTGATTAGAGGTACGTAACTTTCTGGAACTCTCCTAGGGAAAATGATCGGTTATCCTTACTAGAGAATGGTGTTTAAGCCTTCATATCAAAGCAGAGACAGAGGCCCTGGGGTTCTCAAACCAAAACAACCATAAATGAAACTCTGTGAGAAGCTGCCACACATTCTGTTTGTCAGGCGTTAGTGAATTCATGTGAATAAAGGGAGATACAGGGAGAGGAACAAGACAGCAGGGACCTCGGGGCTCAAGTTCAATGCCACCAATGCCACCACAGGTGATATCCGGCAACCTGATCTAACTTCCTGGGCCCTGGGTGACTCAACTGAAGAGGTTTAGGGATAGAATGTGTATTGGAACTCTTTATAATTGTGGCTACACTGTCCTGATATACAACACAGGCTCCAAAACTCCTAGATTTCCCCAACTCTCGCAGTCACAAAGTTACAATATGATTCCCTTTTGGGGATGATCCTTAAGGAAACTAAAACCCAGAAAGGCTTACTAGCCATGGGGAGCAAATGAATGCTTCTGTAAGCTGGGGAGAGGGAGTTTTACAACTAGAAGTGTCTAGAAGGCAGTTCAGAGTCAAGCTCGGTGGTGCACGCCTTTCATCTCAGCACTTGGGAGGCAGAGGCAGGTGGATCTCTGCTGAGTCCAAGGGCAGCCTAGTCTTATAGTGGGTTCCAGCACAGCCAGGACTACATGGTGAGACCCTATCTCAAAATAATAAACAACAAACAAGTTAAGAAAGAGACCATTCTGGAGACTAACACAACTCCCCAGCATATGTGTGTAAGTAAACTAAAGGTTCCATAATAAAAATAAAAGTTTGTTCTCCACACCCCTCCCCCAACAAGGCCTCATGTATGTTGGACAAGAGCATAAACCCGTTTTTCTAACTAGGAAATTCTCGACTGAACAGAAACAAAATCTTTACTATTGAGTTTTAAGTGCCTAGTGGAAACAGACCTACCTCCCTCCCAGCTATGCTGGCAAGCCTCATTATAATATGGATTACAGCTCTACTAGCCCAGGAACAGGGCTTTTAATGTTCTCTGGGAGATAAAGAATTAATCAGCAACCCAGAAAAGAAGTTGTCTAAAAATGGATGATGTAGTCAAAGTAATTCCATTGTCTCTAAAATTGTGCCCTCAATCACCCAGCATCAAAACCCCACTATGGCAGCAAATAAATTGTATGTGGTTAAAGAGACAGAATGTCCTTCTGGCTGTTATGGAAAGCAGAAAGGGGCTGACTATGAATCGGTGATGTTTCAGCTCCACGACGAACATGAATTATTATAATTGAGGCATTCTGGTGGTTAAACCAAAAGAGCAGGAAAACCAATAACTTGGAGTTCCAGCAAAAGTCAAGTTTGTGGCACCGGGAACACGCAAGTGATCTTACACTTATTTCTGGACTTCCCTGGCTCCACCAAAAGCAATGACACTATTTCCCATCCCCTGCTGTCGAATCACAGTAGCTGGGAGGCCTGGACACATGGACTTGGCAGGTAAGAAGAAATCTCTAGGAAAGAGTCTCGAGTAACGTCAGATACGAAACTTCTCTTTACTAGACATACTTTTCATTGTAAAAGCACCAAGGTCTATTTATGATGCTTTCTGACTGACACCCACAAGCATTCTGGCTGACACAAACTTTGCAGATTGTAGGGAAGTCCCTGTGAGCTCTTTAAGTACCCAGATGAGCACAACACTCAGAACTGCCACCATAAGGAGCACCTCACAGGCGCTCATAAATTCTTTCATTCCCAGCAATCAAGAAGCAGCTGTTAAAATCCAGGAATCTTCCTAGTAGCAGATCTGAAATACCTCCGGGCTGCCCACAGAAGCTTCACAACTGCTTTCTTCTCTTCCTCCCTCCCCCACCCCAGGAGTGCCAGCCTGGCAGGATAAGGATGACCCAAGAAGGGGGGAGTGGGGTGAAGGGGAGTAGCGGATCTGGTGAAAGTAGAGACGCAAGCTCCCTTCTTTTTCATCACAAAGAAAAACCAACTCCCTGTGCCAGCCAACCAGGTTTCTCCTTCCCTCCCCCAGCACACTAACTTCAGCAGTCTGATGAGTCTGGCATTTCCAGAGTTCGCGACCTCGGCCGCCCCCCTGAGCCCTTCCTAAAAGATTTTGAACCAGGAGCCAGCGGCGTCCGAGCTCCTTTCCAGGTTAAGACTCAGCTTGCCTTTACCTTTTAACCCGCTGGGACGCTACTTCTGGGGTCAAGTTCAAGATGAAGGTACCCTCCTCATCTCCCTGAGTTCACTCTGCAAGAAATGTAACGCTGAGACGAGTCCCACCCTACTCCAGGCACAAGGGTCTGGGGCTCCCAAGCAGGAACCTAGGCAGCCTGAAGAAGACTGTCACAGCCCAGCGTCCACCGCCCTCGGTCGCGGCGCCGCGTTTCTACCTGGCCACGGCCGCATTTCCTCCCGGAGCCTCTACACAATTAGTCAAGTAAGTTTTGGGAACGCCAGTCCAGAGATCTTGCTGTCAGCAAACACGGTACACAATGCCTAGGGCTTCCTTCCCAGCCAGCCGTTCCGGAAAGAACCGCGCCGAGCCTGGGGGGGCCCACACACACCCAAAAGTCCTCCAGGAAGAACCGGAGTCCTCATAATGCTTCCAAAGTAATCATTCATCACCCAAGGGCAAGAGGACTCGAAATCTTGACACTGCCCTCCACTTAGCTGGCCCTAAAAGAAAAATCCTCAAGGACTGATCCCAAATCATCACCCCACCACCGCCACCACCACGGAAAGAAATCCGCGTGCATATGCGAGTCGCAGCCTGAGGAAGCGAAGCACTCACTTTCAAGACCACAGCGGACGATACGATTCCCCCACGCTGAAGTTCGCTCGGCAACTTCGCGACCCGCGCACCGCGACACTCGAGACCCCGCGGTGCCACGCGCCCCGCCCGCACGACCCCCACCCCCACCCCAGGTGCCCTGCGCAGCCCAGGCCCTGTCTAGCCAAGGGACAGAGGAGGCGGAGGAGGGACGGCTGGGAAAGTCCGCGCGCCGCGTGATCCCGGTGTCCCCCCGGCCCGGCTCTGCTGCAACCCGTCCCTCCCGGCGCGCAGGAAACGGCCTGCACCGACTCCCCGGCAGCGCCTAGCCCGAGGCCGGGAGCGCCCGGCTTGCCCGCGCCTATTCCCGGAAAGCTCCCGTTGTGCGCGGCGGAGGGGGGGAGGGCGGGGGCGTCCCGAAACTTTCCCACCATCCTCGTTCTCATTTCCCGGGCTGCCTCCCCGGGACCCTTCCTCCCCGCCATCTCCGGCCACTGACCCGGGCTGCGGACGCCCGGAGGCCCGCAGCGACGCCCGGGCAGATTGGAGTTTACCTGCCAGGAAAGTTTCCAGCTTCCAACGCGGTTCCCACCCCGGGGGGCCGGGCCTCAGGGCGCGGCGGGCTGAGCGCTAGGCGGTAGCGGCGTCGGCTCCTGCGGCGGCTCCCGAGCCCGGCTCCCGCAGCTGCCACCGCGGAGGCAGCGCTCGGGCCCGTCCCCCCGCCTCGCTCGGCCCACACCGGGACCTCATTGGCAGCGCGAGTCCCCGCCCTTGCGCGTGTTCCGGAAGGCACCTTCCTTGTGCGCGCCCGCTGGGGCTGCGCCTCCCGCGCCCCTCCCGCCTGAAGCTGCCGGGGCTCTGCGACCCGCACGCGAACTTTCTGCCCGGCGCCTCCGCCCCTCCTCTCCCAGCCTGTTCTCTGCGGGAAGCCAAGCTTCCCTTGAGAAGGTTGCTCCCCTGGGGGCCCCGCCTAGGCGTCTGCCTGTGGAACAGGACCAGAAGCGCGTTTAGTCGCCCCCCCTTTTTTTTTCAGCCGTTTTAAAATCCGTAAAGTGACCTGGCCTTCGGTCTACACTGCTCTCTAAAAGCATCGGAGGAGGACATATGGGAGCAATTAGCCAAGCTGAAGTTTCCACGGATGCCTTAGGGTGGCTTTGTTGGCTTTTCTTCCCCTCTCTTAACTATACGCAAACAAACACACTTTCTGGTTCCAAAATGAGCCAAGGGAGATGGACAGTAAATCTCACCCACTGCACCTTTTTCTATCTCAAAAGTGAACTGGGGGTGCTCGCGGGGTCAGTGACTGCCCAGGCTCGGGGAGTCCACCGCCTCCTCCAAGTCTGTGACTGGCGATGCGGGTCTGGGCTAAGTCCACTGGCCAGTGCATAGCTTCCTCGTCAGGAGGAGGAGTTCGGAGGGGGAACAGACAAAGATGCTATTATTATGTAGGCTGGTGGCAGTAAATTGAACTCCCTAGTTCCCAAAATGTTTTGTTATTCCCAACAAACAGAAGGCTAAGAATGGCATAGGATAGATGGGTCCTCCAGAACCTCCCAGGAATCCAGGCAGTCAGTTTACATGGAAGGAGGCTCAAACCACTGTATTCCCAAAGCCCTTTGGACTCCCTTTCTTTGCAGAAGGATCAAGTAGAAATTCCAAAAGGAATTGAGCACAGGCCGCCCATCCATGTGAACAGAGTGAAGAATACAGAAGGTGCTATAAATGGCTTTATGGGCAACCCCTAACCTTTGCTGTGACAAACCCGCCTTTAAAGACAACTGTGTTTTAAACAATTTTCCCTATAAAAACTTCAACCTCACATAGAGCTTCCCAGTATAAAGATAACAGCAGGAATGGTGTTCATATTTAACGTTCCTGTGAAAAACGGCAGGAGGCAAAAGGCCACACCATCTCTCTATAATAAATAAAAGATGACCAAAATGGGCTGGATATTATTCACTCGTACATTCAAAGGCCTGATTATCACGATATTTATATTTAAGCAGCAACACTATCTCAGCCTTTCCTCAAGCAAATCAGGACGTGAATATTCAAAGCATAGCACGGGAAGCAGGAGAAGTTCTGGACAGCCTTCCCCATGCTGATGTGCCTGCTTGATAAGAACCAGGGTGATTGATGAACTTCTCTTGAAATACAGTGTGTAAGAGTGACCACTTTCAACCACAGATCACAAAGGCAGCCGGCAACAATAAGATAAAGACATAAACTCAGCAGTCAGTCCAGTCTGAAATCCTGAAATGGATGAGAAACTCCTGAAGAAATAAACAGGTACAACTTCCTGCCTCGGGCTTGTCCATAGTGGGCAAAATGGGTAGGTGACGGATGAAATTCATAATGTTTTGCGCCTTCCCCTTGCACTATCCTCGACTCTTTCCAAACTTTTATGAAATTGCTTAAAGAGCCTTGAAGACGATCAAGTTTCTTCCCCTCTCCCCTCAGAAGTAATCTCACCACTGAGTGGTTAGGGGTGCTTAACGTTCTACACAGGCAGGGAGCTAGCAATGTGAAATTTGTACACAGAAGGGCCCTGTTTCCCCTCCTTCCGGTAGTGTTTACATAATCCGAACTACATGTTATTAAGCACAACCCGATCTCCTGCTCTAAACCATTACGTTATATACAGAACATTGTACTGAGAACATCAAAGCTGTCTTAACCTGTGAGTGAAAATGATACATGAGTAAAGAAAAAAATTATGGGTGAGAATAAAAAAATGGGGGGGGCACATGAACTGTTGTGTAAGGACAACCAGAGTCTCTTCTAAGACTTCTTAAGAAGTATCTTCTTAAGCTGGCCCCTGCACTCAGGAGAGAGGGCCCTACCCTTTACCACAAGTGAAGTTGAACCAACCCAAGGGCATGCATATGGGGGAGCCGACTCCTTCTGCCAGTGTGTGGCCCCAGTGGTCTGGACTGACCAGCCACCCAGGCCCACCTGGTCTTGGGTTAACCTACTCTAGCATCTACCCTGTCTAGGACCCGCTGGAGCTCATGAAGTGATGATCCATAAGATCTCCTAGACTTGGGACAGCCGCAAGATATCCCAGAGGAGTTCTGGTGAGGATCCAGTGAGGATGGTGCACCAGGAACCAGAGGCCTTGAACCAGACCAGTGAGTGAATCGTTGTGATGGGAAGCTAATCGTTGTGAAGCTAATGGGACAAAGAGATATACAATGCCACCAGGATGAATGGAGAGGTATTGGAGAGGCAGGAAAGAAGGGGAAGCAAAGAGATTTTTCTGTTGTTGTTTTGGTTTGTTTGGAGGGGGGTTGTTTTTTATTTTGTTTGCTTGCTTGCTTTGTTTTGTTTTCTTTTGTGAAGGGGCTCAGCCGAGATGAGGGGGGGATATGGAGGGACTGGGAGATGAGCAGAATTGGGGTGCATGATGTGAAACTTCCAAAGACTCAATAAAAAAGTTAAATTTTTAAAAGTCTCTTCTTAATATGTAAAGGATTAACTGAACACAAGTTCAAAAATGAAGTTTCATGCTTTGAAAACTATCTGCTTTCCCCTTAAAAATAATAAAAGGTGCTTTTAGCTTGTTATTAGGCAACTTTGTATTTTCTGGGGCAACAGAGGCTCACGAATCACCACTTGCTTTTCTTGGGGCTCTCCACTCAGCCAGTTTTAAAAGTCCTTGTCTAGGCCAGGTGGTGGTGGCGGCGCACGCCTTTAATCCCAGCACTTGGGAAGCAGAGCCAGGCAGATCTCTGTGAGTTCGAGGCCAGCCTGGTCTACAGAGGACAAGGCTCCAAAGCTACACAGAGAAACCTGTGGGGGGGGGGGGGAGTTGAGTCACGCCTTTAATCTCAGCACTCGGGAGGCAGAGGAAGGTGAATCTGAGTTGGAGACCAGCTTGGTCTACGAGAGTTCCAGGACAGGCTCCAAAGCTACAGAGAAACTGTCTCGAAAAACAAAAACAAAAACAAACAAATAAATAAAAGTTCCCTAATTCCTTGTCTGTTTCTAACAGCTGAAGGAGGAAGAGGGAACCGTAGACTGTACAGATACTCTGTGCTACACACATTCCTCACATATACATATGATCTACTGGGTTGCATTTGGAAATTTTCTGGCACTCTGCCAACAATGTAGCTTTTTCTCAGCAGACCGAAAGAAAAGAGCAACTATGAAACTGGTTATTTTACCGCACAGTTTACTGCCCAGGGCAATAGACTAAGGAAGGCATGAGAAAAGAATGTGCCTCATGAGTGTTGCTGTATTTCTCCCCCTTGGTCAGATTCCTGAGTAGCTCTATTTTAAATCAAGCCTGATTTAGGGTCATAGACAGCGTATATTATGGGATGTGTAGTATAGGCCACACTGTAAGAAGTAAAGAGTTTATAAGTTTAAACTTAAACGCCAGATGAAATTTTAAAAATTAATAAGATAAGCTAAGAAATCCAAACTTAAGCACACACTTCTCCTTCCTTGGAGGGCCTTTTAATAGTTGTAAAATTCATTCTTTTCTTTCGGTTTGTTCATTCCTCCTCTGCTTTTTAACATTTTGAGAAAGAAAAAAAAATAAAGACACAGGAAATAATAAAATAAATTGGGCATAGTTGGACATCATTTGGGAAAAACAATGAAATTCACTGCCCCTATATAGTCCCTGTATGTGCAATGATGCATAGTCTCACGTATTTGCTAACACCATGGTCATATGGGCTGATGGCGGACATTCGTCCAGGGGTTCATAAATCCACGGCTGTGCTCAGCCAGGCTGTTAAAGGAGTCATTGGACATAGAGACCACTCACACGTCAAATGCATGGCCTGCCAATAGTGTAGGAACTCATCCAACACAGTGAGTTGTTTAAATGGATAAGAAATCCAGTGAGAGAAGAAAGTAGGAGAAATAGATTGAGGGGTCATATTGCGTTATAAGATATGGGAATGGAGCCGGAAAGATGGCTCGGCTGGTAAATACATCTGCCACCAAGCATAGTAACCTGAGCTGGATCCTTAGGACCAAAAGAGTGAAGGAGAGAGCCACTTCCCCAAAGCTGGTCTCTGAAAATGAATGAATGAATGAATGAATGAATGAATGAAACTTTTTAAAGACTGTGGGAATAGTTGAAGTCCTGGAGAAGTCAGCTTAGAGTAACATGCAATGTGAATAACTGGGTTGTTACTGATGTTGCTACAGCTGCTGTGTATCTAAACTGGCCCTGATCTTCAGATCCTCCTGCCTCAGCCTCCCAGTGCTGGGATTATGGAAGTACACGTTATCTGCCATATATAAAAACATGTTTATTCAAATCTTCTGATTGTGAAATGATCCGAAGACAGAAACGGAATTTTTCATTTTCAGAAAAGGTGAGGTAATACAATTGGGTACTAATCCAACCACCATCTGCTGAATCTGCTTATGATCATATGAAAGTGACCTGCTGATTTAGAGAATGAAAGGTATATTTTACAGTCTCCTTCCTAGGAGTATGACTTCCCTTTTTTCACCAAGCTTTGTAAGAAGAAACACTGAAATCAGAGTAGTAACATCTAGGTTGCTTCTCTGACTTTTATACTATTTGTGATTATAGGCAATCCATCTAACCTTTTTGACCCGTGGTCCTAGTCTACAAAATAAGAATATAGCATCTCTGCCTCACAGGTCTGTTAGAAGAATAGACAAGATAAGATTCGTAAAAACTTAGTAAATTGGAAAGTAGTCTGTAAAGGTTTGTGTTGAGTTAATAGACAAGATGTTTTTCACCTCTTGTTACCAGGGACCAGTATGCTTGGAATAATCAGAACAATCCAGAATGCCCACATCTGCACTCTGAGAAAGAGTGACTTAACGATGATTCAGCAGGAGATAACACCAATTAAGTTCTCAGGGTCTCATCTGGGGGTAAATTGACAGTTCTTGTCTCAAACAGTAGCACACAGGAACAATTTACAGAGATTTGATTTTCTCCCATGTTAGTGTTAAAGAGGAAAAATTATAGTACACGTCCTATATTGACATACCTCGCTATATGCACATCAACATACAGGTTGTTTGTTTTGCAACAGGGTCTCATCAAAATGCCCTGGTTGGCCTTGAACCCCCTATGCAGAACAGACTGGCCTCCACTTCACAAAGAGACAAATGTCTCCACCTCCCCAAGTGCTGGATTAAAGGCTTCATCACAACCAGTCTGGAAATTTGGTTTTTTGTTTGTTTGTTTGTTTGTTCGTTTTCTTTTTGAGACAGGCTCTCACTACGTGGTTCTGGCTGTCCTAGAACTTACTATGTAGACCAAGATGGCCTTGAACTTAAGAGACCTGCCTGTCTTTGCTGGGATTAAAGGCACGTGCCAACACACATGGCCTTTGGCTTGGAAATTCTTAACTAAATAATGTACTAATGTAAAGGATTTATTTCCTTTAAGAAATACTAGCTAGAAATTTTTGCAAGAGCCTTTACTATCTTATTTATACTACTTATCAATGACTGTCCCTTTGATCCTATGAAATAGGAAGCCTAAATGCTAGTGAGATTATGAACTTGAACCTCTACAAAGAGTTTCCTAAGAGCAGTTGTTAAGGAAAATTGTCTTGCATCTGAACACGGTACCGGGCACTCATTATACC
Source organism: Ondatra zibethicus (assembly GCA_004026605.1). NCBI lineage: Eukaryota > Metazoa > Chordata > Mammalia > Rodentia > Cricetidae > Ondatra > Ondatra zibethicus. The sequence continues at coordinate 114,822 of PVIU01002051.1, read as the reverse complement.
AGCACTTGAAAGGCTAAGGCAGGAGAATGACCATGTTTGAGGCCAGCCTGGGACTTCAACTGCCCTGCAAAACTGGGCATAGTAGCACATAATGTCACGCCAGCACTCTGGAGTTTAAGCCAAGAGAACTGAGATTGGAAGTCAAACCTGGACAACATCGGAAGATATTGCTCCAAAAGGAAGGAACGAAAGGAAAAGGCAGGAAAGGAGGGGGGGCTATAAATATAGGGTGTTCTGCCAGACTGGACACTCTAATGATCAGTCTGCTGTTTCCACCTTTATAGTCACACAACCCAACCTTGAAACGGATGAAGGCTGCTGGTATTATTGGTGAAGATAATCAATTTGATAGAACTAAGAAGTTTTGACTATAAAAAGACAATGTAGTAAAGGCAATAGCAACTCTCATGCTGAGAGAAAAGTATATAAAACAGGATTCGTACACTTAGAAAACCATTTTGAGCTAGTATCCACATTTTAGTAATTATTATTAACATGAAATAGTATCAGAAATAAGATAATTTTAGCACTTATAATTTAACTCTTAGAAGTTCTTTCCATCTATACAGCAGTCTATTAAAGATCTAAACATCTGTCGGGTGGTGGTGGCACAAACCTTTAATCCCAGCACTCCCAAGGCAGAGGCCAGCGGATCTCTGTAAGTTCCAGGACAGCCAGAACTGTAACACAGAGAAACCCTGTCTTGAAAAAAACAAAGGATCTAAACATCTTAGAATTGAGACAGAGACAGTTGAAACTCTTGCTTCTGTCTTCCTGTGTGTGTCATGTGTCTGTGTCATGTCACATGTAGCAGGAGTACATGTGATACTCTATAAATATCAGAAAATATTAAACTACCAGGCTTCATTAAAGGAGTCACCTTCACCTAGGGCATCCGCCCTGAAAACCAGCTGCTTGGTGAAAATGGGTTTGACTTGGGGCTGGAGAGATGGCAGAGAGGTTGAGAGCACTGACTACCCTTCCAGAGGACCTGGGTTCAATTCCCAGCACCCACATGGCAGCTCACGCTTGTCTGTATCTCCAGTTTTAGGGGATCTGACACCCTCACACAAATATATACACAGGCAAAACACCAGTGTACATTAAATAAGTAAATAAGTCTTTTTTAAAAAAAAAAAGAAAAGAAAATGGGTTTGACTACTTAGCTTTAGCTAAAACCCTGTTTCCTTTCAATGATTTCCAAGGTCTTCCTAAACCAACATCTGCATTCACAGCTAGTTTATTGCTTGTTCCTCTTCTAGCATTTCAGTGGCTTTGAAAAGATTACCTGAAGAGAAAGAGATTACTGCTACAATTACAATAGAAACCAGTTAAAACAAGATGTCAGTGACCCAAAATAAGACAGCAATCTCTAAGTGTTAAAATTAGATGGTATGCCCTGTGCTTCTTCATCTCCTTTTCAATTTTCCATGCCCCATCTTACCCCTGGGAATCTATCTACCCAGATATTAGAGGCCTAAATCTTGTTGACCAAAGAATCCAGTGAGGGAAATCTAATCTGAAAAGCTATGTTTAAAATATTGTTCAAAATCAGGTGGCATGCATAGAAATTAAATCCTCATATATCACTCCTGGGGATATGAAATTATATCACTTCTCTGACAACACAGTGTGAGAGTGCCTCAAAAATAAATAAACGAACTAAATATGCAACTGCCATATAACCCAGCAATTATACTTGTGGGCATTTATCCCAGAGAAATGGAGACTGACGTTCATAGGAAAACCTAAACGCAAAATGCACATAACAGCTTTATTCATAATAGATGACAACTGGAAACAATCCGTGCCTGCTGAAGGATGAATGACCAAATAAATTAATACATAAGTACCACTACTCAGCAGTAAAAAGGAATGAAATATTGTTACGTGCAACTTGTATTGTTCTCTGGGGAATTACACCGAATGAGAAAAACAAAACAAAAACAAAAACCAAGCTCGTTCCCAGGACTAGGAAGTCTAAGCAGGAAGACCAAGTGTAAATGGTGTCATGGGCTCCATGGTTGAGTAGAGCTGGAGCTCAGCATGGGTTATTTGGTGAGACCTTGTCTCGAAAAACAACAGACAGAAGGGGAGAGAAGACGGAGGGAGGGAGGAAGGCAGGTGAACCCAAAATACTACAGGATCCATTTAAACAACCTCCCCGAACTGACAGACTCATAGAAAGGAACAACAGACCAGTGGGTGAGGACTGTGTAAGGACAACTGAAGGACTGGTGTTTCTAACACAGTGGTTCTCAACCTTCCTAAGGCTGGGCCCCTTTTTATGCAGTTCCTTGTGTTGTGGTGACCTGCAACCATAAAATTATTTTCATTACTAATTCATAATTTTGCTACTGTTATGAATCATAATGTAAACACCTGTTTTCCAATGTTCTTAGGTGATCCTTGTGAAAGGGTCATTCAACCCCCAAAGGGGTCGCGACTCACAGGTTAAGAACCACTATTCTAATATGTGACAAGAAGAGTCCTCACAGTGACAGAAATGTATCTGGATTGTAGAACTGTCAATATTCTTATAATAGTTTACTATATATTTGTAAGATTTGTAAGTCAATGGTGCAGATGACTCTTCTATAACTTATATGTATTCTGCTATCTTTTCAAAGTTCTTTGTGTTTATTAGTTTCTGTGTGTGACATGTTGGGGGGGATAGAGTTGCGCAAATGCCGCAGTTCCTGTGTGGAGGTCAGAAGATAACTTTGTGGAGTCAATTCTCCTCTTCCACCTTTACAAGGTCCCAGGGATTGAACTCAGGTCCTCAGGGCAAGTGCCTTTACCCAATGAGCCATCTCACCAGCCTGATAATAATCTTAAAATAAAAGAGTTTAATTTTTCAAGAAAGGCTGAACTAAGAATGTAGCTAGACACACACACACAAACACACACGAATGTAATAGTTTTTTTAAGTCCTATGTACCATCATTTAGAATGATAAATATATTAATAAGAAGCCAAGACTGCAGTCAAATGATAATTAAAATACATCTAAACCTGCCATGGTAGTGCATTTTTATAATATCAGCACTTAGGAGGCAATGGTAGGAGATTGCTACAAGTTTGGGACTAGCCTGATCTGCATAGCAAGTTTCAGGTCATCCAGTGAAACCCTGTCTCAAAATACAATTAATAAACTAGTTAATAAATTAACTAATTACAATGTAATATCTCAATTTCCAAGAGAAGACTAGCTTATGCATAATATAGTGTTAATAACCAAATGGCAGGTTTAAGAACTAGAAGTAGGATAGGTCTGATAACTTCCCCACTAAACTGAGTTCCACAAGTTCAGGGAACATGTTGCTTGATGGGACATTAATAAATTGTGTGCCAGTGGCAATTATCAGTGAATGAGCCACTCCAAACTCAGTTTTGTCACAGGATAGTGAATGTTTTGCTCACAAAGCTGAGTTTGACCGGATCAGTCAAGCAGTGTTCACTGAGGATTCTTCCTATGGTTGTACTCAGAACATAGCTGGGGGAAGAGGCTGGGAAGAGTCAAGCAACTGGGAGCAAGAGGGCTGGGGATTCTAGACATCTCTAGCTGTCCTGTACTTTCTCCACATGGTGGTCCCAGCATAACAAACCTCTCACATGGCAGCAGGAGGCTCCTGGAATGAGTTCCCAGGATAACAGCAAGAGCTACATCCCTTTCAAATCTAACTCAGATGTCACACAGCATCCTTCAATGCTGTTGTTGGGAGCTGGTGCCATCAAAAGACCTGGGACTTTGCAGACTTGCTTGATCAACAGTTTAGCTTTCCTTTTCCTACCAGGAGTCTTTGGCAAGGTGACTCTTTTTTTCCTGCATCCTGAGGTGAATTATGCTATCCTGGAAGGTAAGTGTCTTTACTGAAGAAGCATTTATCAGGGTAGGGTATGAGTATGAGCTAAGTGGCAAAGTATTAAAGACAAACACCAAACTCTGAGTCTTTCGAGAGGGGTGTAGCAGGCTTTCTTTTGGGCCACATTAACCAGCTCCCAAATCATGACACAACACAGAGACTTATAATCAGTTATAAATGCTTGGCCTTATCTTATGCTTGTCCCACTAGCTCTTATGGCTTAATTTAACCTGTTTCTCTTCATCTATGTTTTGCCTTAGGGCTTTTTACCTTTCATTCTGTATGCCCTACTCCTTGTCTGGCTGGCTGGCAGCTGCCTGGCTGGCTCCAAGCACCTCCCTCTCTTTCTCATTCTCTTCTCTTTAGAGCCTAGAATCTTCTTCCTACTTAGTCTCTCTGCCAGTCAGCCCCACCTGTCCCTCCTCTACCTAGCTATTGGCCATTAAGCTTCTTATTAGACCAATCAGGAGCTTTAGGCAGGCAAAGCAACACATCTTTTAAACAAGCTGTTGAACAAATGTAGCCCACCTTTACACAGAGTAGTAGTCTACAAATAAATAAACAAAAGTAACACACCTTTATATAGAAAGTAATAGTCTGCAAATAAACAAATGTAACACACCTCTACATGGTTAAAGTAATAGTCTGTAGATAAACAAATGTAGCACACCTTTACATAGTTAAAGTAATAGTCTGCAGATAAACAAATGTAACACACCTCTACATGGTTAAAGTAATAGTCTGCAGATAAACAAATGTAACACACCTCTACATGGTTAAAGTAATAGTCTGCAGATAAACAAATGTAACACACCTCTACATGGTTAAAGTAATAATCTGTAGATAAACAAATGTAACACACCTCTACATAGTTAAATAGCCTGCAGATAAACAAATGTAACACACCTCTACATGGTTAAAGTAATAGTCTGTAGATAAACAAATGTAGCACACCTTTACCTAGAAAGTAATAGTCTGCAGATAAACAAATGTAACACACCTCTACATAGTTAAATAGTCTGTAGATAAACAAATGTTGCACACCTCTACATGGTTAAATAGTTTGTAGATAAACAAATGTAACACACCTCTACATAGTTAAACTAATAGTCTGCAGATAAACAAATGTAACACACCTCTACATAGTTAAATAATCTGCAGATAAACAAATGTAATACACTTCTATATAGTTAAATAGTCTGTAGATAAAGAAATGTTGCACACCTCTACATGGTTAAAGTAATAGTCTGTAGAAAAACAAATGTAGCACACCTTTACATAGAAAGTAAGTCTGCAGATAAACAAATGTAACACACATCTACATAGTTAAATAGTCTGTAGATAAACAAATGTAGCAAACCTTTACATAGAAAGTAAGTCTGCAGTTAAACAAATGTAATACACCTCTACATAGTTAAATAGTCTGTAGATAAACAAATGTTGCACACCTCTACATGGTTAAAGTAATAGTCTGTAGATAAACAAATGTAACACACCTCTACATAGTTAAAGTAATAGTCTGCAGATAAACAAATGTAACACACCTCTACATAGTTAAAGTAATAGTCTGCAGAAAAACAAATGTAACACACCTCTACATGGTTAAAGTAATAGTCCATAGATAAACAAATGTAGCACACCTTTACATAGAAATAGTCTGCAGATAAACAAATGTAACACACCTCTACATGGATAAAGTAATAGTCTGTAGATAAACAAATGTAGCAAACCCTTACATAGAAATAGTCTGTAGATAAACAAATATAACACACCTCTACATAGTTAAATAGCCTGCAGATAAACAAATGTAACATACCTCTACATAGTTAAAGTAATAGTCTGTAGATAAACAAATGTAGCACACCTTTACCTAGAAAGTAATAGTCTGCAGATAAACAAATGTAACACACCTCTACATGGTTAAAGTTATTGTCTGTAGATAAACAAATGTAGCACACCTTTACGTAGAAAGTAATAGTCTGCAGATAAACAAATGTAACACACCTCTACATAGTTAAATAGTCTGTAGATAAACAAATGTAGCAAACCTTTACATAGAAAGTCTGCAGATAAACAAATGTTGCACACCTCTACATAGTTAAGTAGTCTGTAGATAAACAAATGTTGCACACCTCTATATGGTTAAACTAATAGTCTATAGATAAACAAATGTAGCACACCTTTACCTAGAGAGTAAGTCTACAACATAAACAAATGTAACACACCTTTACATAATTAAAGTAATAGTCCCCAACAGATGGGTTTGTGTTTGCTTCTACGGAAAGGCTCTGTATGGTAGGAGGCTGTGACTAAAAAAGGAAGATCTTTCACTCCAAGGCTTTCCTTGCAGTGATGGAGCTAAAGGCTGCTTTACAAATGAAAGCACCAACTGTTTAGAGTAAGCTTGCTTCTAGTAACATGTTGCTTCAGTGCAGCCCAGTGACTTCTTCCAACCTCTGCAACCATTTGGATGACAATTATTTTTAACTATTTTGCAATGTAGTAGATAATAAATGTGACAAGTATTACAGTTATTGAAGGAATGTTTAACTATGCATCTTAATAAAAATGACTGCTTATTGCTTGATATACCAGTCTTCTGAGACAGCCTGAGAAAACTCAGTTCTAGTGAGCTTAACTAGTAACAGAATATTACTAGTTCACTTAAGTGGCAAGGCTATAGGTAAGGCAAGCTTAAAAAGATCATCAATGGAGCTGGAGAGATAACCCAGTGGTTAAGAGCTCCAACTACTCTTCCAGAGAACCCGGGTTCAACTCCCAGCACCCACATGGCAACTCACAACTGTAACTCCAGTTCCTGGGGACTCATACAAATATACATACATGCAAAAAAAAAGAAGAAAACACCAATGCACATAAAATAAAAATAAATTAATAAAAAGACAAACAAGATGATCCTGCAATTCAGCAAGGTCGTCTGGATCCACCTGATAAAGGTCATCTTTTATCCGCTGTAGCTATCTATGTATTAGATTAACTTTGTCCTTCATCCTGATACTGGTTCACCTGGGAATTCAATGGTACTGCCAGTGTAACCAGAATAGGGAAACACCATGTCTGTCCCCAAATCTGAGCTCTGAAATCACTTCACCCGGACAATCTATCATCACTGTCTAATTCTTTTTTTTTTAAGATTTATTTATTTATTATGTATACAGTGTTCCTCTGCATGTGTGCCTACATGCCAGAAGAGGGCACCAGATCTCATTACAGATGGGTGTGAGCCACCATGTGGGTGCTGAGAATTGAACTCAGGACCTCTGGAAGAACAACCAGTGCTCTTAACCACTGAGCCATCTCTCCAGCCCATCACTGTCTAATTCTAAGGCAGTAACAGTGTGGGACAAAGTGGGAGTATATGTGGAGCATGTTGGTTGGCCTGGTTCAGTCCTAGCCTATTCCTGGTATGTAGGGATTAGTTAGTTGGCACTAAGGCAGGTTGGCTACAACAGAAAAAGGAAGGTTCTCCAAGAAATAGCTGATTAGATAAACCAACAAACATCTACAATTGAGAAAGGTGGGTTACAGATAGAAGTTTTTCAAACTATAGAGGAAATTAAGAAACCTTAGACAGGTGGGGAATGGTAGCATATGCCTTTAATCCCAGTACTTAGGAGGCAGAGGCAGAAGGATCTCTGTGAGTCTGAGGCCAGCCTGGTCTACATAGTGAGTTCCAGGACAGCCAGGGCTGCATAGGCAGACCCTATCTAAAAACAACCAACCAACTAACCAAACATACAAGCAAAACTTTAACAGGCTTTTTCTTAAGTTTTTGTTTCTTTTCATGGTATGTGTACGGTGTTTTGACTGCACGTATGTCTATGCACCATGGGCCTGCTTTGGCAGCAGACGAATAGGGTGTTGGATCCTCTGGGACTGGAATTACACATGATTATGTGCCACCGCTAGAGTGCTGGGAACTGAACCCCAGTCTTTGGGAAGAGCATCCAGTGCTCTCAATCACTGAGCAATCTCTCCAGTCCCAACAATTATTTTTCTAGCCACAAGTCTCAAAAAACAGGTTGGCAATCACTGGTATAAGAAGAAATAACAGAAAGGAGAAAAGGATAACAGGTAGATGTAAAATAAAAAGGGACCAAAGGGACCAACAAAGATAATTGTCAGGCTCTTGGCTCAATGAGAAGTCAGTGGAATTCTGTTGTTTGTTTCTCTCTGAACATGAATGGCACAGAGGTCTAACTAAAACATCTATTAGAGCCATCAGCAAACAGAACAGAGTAGAACAGAACAACTGATAATAAACTCTTTAATTATCAGAAGGTGAACCGGAAGCCAGGCATGATGGTATCTGCTTCCAATCTCAGCACTCAAGAGGCAGAAGCCTGAGGATTGCTGCGAGTTTGAGACCAGCCTTGCTTGACTACGTAGTGAGTTCTAGGCCAGCCAGGGTGCCATGGTGAGACTCTCTTAAAACAAACAAAAACGGGAGAGGAAGAAATAAAGGAATGAAGGAAGGAAGGGAAGAATGAAGGACAGAATATCAGGCTAGGATTTTCAAAGAGAAAGCATTCGATATGGAACACCACATTGTTACATCAGCTGAAATCAGACGGGGAAAGGTAGCTACCCTTGACATTAGTAACGGAAGAGGGCCAGGAAGCAGGAGGCAGGCTCGGAAGGAGTAAATACTACAGTAGCACAGAATGGCACTTCTCTCTTGTCTCTGGGAGTGCCTAAAAGGATGCTGGGAATACCAGAGAGAGGGTATCCAGAAATGACGTCACTTCTGGAGATACTGCCTAAAGGAAGGGAAGTGTGGCATCCCTCCTTCCCTTTCTAATTTTCTGTTGGCATCTTCTACTGACAGCCCTCAATGCAGAGCCTGCCAGAAGTGAGTCTTGGGGGATATGATTCACAAGCCGCAAGCACCAGCATTATGAAGTAGAGTATAGTAGGGTCGGTAGGGAGCGAAGAGACACAGATAAGTAACTGGCACAGCTGTGTGGAGGTGAGGCTGGGCCCCCAACACATCCAGCCATCCTGAAAAGCGAGTCTATTTCTCCAGTGCTGTTGACACCACTTCCAAATAAGCCAAAGGTAAGAAGTAAGTAACTTTATAATATTGACACAGACGTAGCCCTTTTGAGAACATAATCCTTAAAAAAATAACTCAGAGGCAAAAAAGAAAGATTTAAACAACAAAAATGCTGGAAGTGACATTGTTCATAATAACAAAGCCAGAAAAGCAACCCACATGCCCCACAAACAAGAGATGGTGACGCAGACCATGGAAGATCAATGTAACAGAATCCAGCTGAAAGAGAAAACCCCCAAACACATGTTTCCAATAAGTCTGAAAATGTCCACATAAAATAAAGTTAAGTGAAAAAAGTTGAACCCAGGACTGTTTGTCTACGACACTAATTACACCTGTGTGAAATGTACCATTGTATATTAAGAGAGATCTGGGGCGACGGAGTGATGTCACCAGCTTGGAGTGTCATGTTGCTTGGGTTTTTCTTCTGGAAAGTTGCTTAAGTTCTTAATTAGAAGAGAAAAGTAAATGAGTTTTTAATTTTATTCTCGATGCCAAAACAACTGAAAATTGCATGTTTCCTATTAAGCCGATTTGAAGAGAAAAGAAAAAGAAAACATGTGCATGCATACACATACACACACACACACGCACACACATACACACACACGCACACACTGTGCAACCTGGCTGATTGTTTCTACATAGCATGTCGTACCACTCTGGCATTAATCACTGCCATGGCCTCAGGCCAGTGTCCCATTGGTCTAGAGATTTTACTTTACAACCTGAGAACCATGGCTGGCTCCCAGCGCCTCTGCTTCCCTGCCCTGAGCCAAGCCTTTCTTCTTGCTGCTCTACCTTATGTATTTTACTGCAGGCCAGGGAGCTGTTAAAGTCAACCAAAACAATGAATGAAGATAACAGGGTGACCACAGACTCCCCTGCATTGTGATGACTGAATCTCTGTACATATTTGCTTATTGCTTCAGCACCTGTTGGCTCTCTTTACAAGCCTCTAGTGCCTCGTACCCTATTTGCAACATACCCTGAGGAGGCCAGGAGGGACCTACCTGCTGCCCACCCCTCCCCCAGCTAAGACAATTCCCAGATCTTTGATGTGCCCAGCTTCCTGGACTCATGAACTCTGCCTCACTGGCAAGCTAATCCAGATGCATGTCACAGCTGCCTAAGAACGACTGGAGTGTGTGGTTATAGCAGGGAAGGAATGACCGCATAACCGCCTCCCATGGGGGCTGGCTGGCAGATTGCCCAAGAGACCTTAGCCATACCTTGGGCTGGCTCTCTGTGTAATGGATTAGGCAGCCAGAGGCTTAAAGGAGCATGGTCTCCAAACCTGACCCACTTTCTGTCTTTGACTTTCGTGACTACAGGAGGACTATTGTCCAAAGGGGGTCTAACTTCCAATTCCAGTTTCACAACCCAGCACTTATGTGGCCCTGCCCTAGGTAAGCCCTTGGCACCTCCATTTTTAAGGCACACATACTGGGAAGGTAAATATTTCCCAGTTTCATAGCAAAAAATCCGAGACTAGGGTGCTTACAATCCCCTGGAAGACATTGCTAGCTGTCTGCCTGGCCTACCCTTCCTTATCAGTACAGAAATAGCATTTTGCTTTTGTTTGCAGTGGTCAAAGGACCAGCTCAAAACTACTGCCCCCTAGTGCCTAACAACAGCAAAAAGCTTTGATCCTAGCACTCAAGAGGCAGAAACTAGAGGAGTTCTATGAGTTCATGGCCACTAGGGCTACAAAATGAAACCTTATCTCAAAACAAACAAACAAACAAACAAACAAACAAACAAACAAAAACCCAGCAGCAGCACCACCACCAGCAACAACAACAAAATGTCCTCTTTCTTGTTCCCTAGGCTTCCTTACAGCTATAGTGTCTAGTGGTCCCACAGCCAGGGCTTGCAGGGCAGCCGTAGATACTAGCAAAAGGGACACTTAGCTAGCGTGTATCTTGCCCCTTGTTCTCCTTCACAGTTAACTGACCACCTCCAGACATCTGTTAGCTTTTGAGGCTGGGTCTCTGACGGTAGCCCAAGGGTGGCCTAGAACTCTCCACTCTGCCTCACTCTCCTAGGTCCTGAGATGACAGGCATGCTCTACCACACCGGCTCCCAGGCTTCTTTCTTTGTCACCCTAAGCTCCGCTTCTGTCACTCACAACCGAATGCAGTCCTGATCCAAATACTTAGCATGTCCCCTGAAAAGATGCCCTTTTATTTTTCAGGAAAGTCTCTTTGATGACGTCATGACTTCATGCTGTGATGACATCATATGTCGCTATAGCAAACAAAGAAGAGGTTCCTAGTTACTGTTCTGAAATTTAGTTATGGTAAAGTCTGCAAAAAGTTACTGAGAACTGGGACTGGTTAATTATTCTCATTATTCTCAGACATGGGTTGTAAACATTTATTGAAAAGGAACTGGGCAAGAGACATGAGTGGTGGGTGGCACATGCCTGTAACCCTATCACTTGGGAGTCAGAGATAAGGTGAAGAGTTCAAGGCTACCCTCAGCTACGTAGTGAGTTCAAGACCAGCCTTGAGACTCTGTCACAAGACTCTACTTCTATCTTCCCACCCCCCCCACACAAGGAAGAAAATAGAACTGATATTACAAGGGGGAAGGGAATAAGACAAACATTTTAGATAACATGATCTTTATTTCCCAAATTAAACTTTATTTGCAGGAAAGCAATGATCATTTCCAAAAAAAATGCTTTCTTATTATCTACAAACATACTGAATTAGTTTCTCTGGTATTCAGGAACATTTTAATACATTAAAAAATAAGACCGGCACCAGGTGGTGGTGGCACACGCCTTTAATCCCAGAACTTGGGAGGCAGAAACAGGCGGATCTTTGTGAGTTCGAGGCCAGCCTGGTCTACAAGATCTAGTTCCAGAACAGGCTCCAAAGCTACAAAGAAACCCTGTCTCAAAAAAAAAAAACACCAAAAATAAATAAATAAATAATAAGACTGGCAGTGGAAATGGGGAGGGGGAAGGTATGTCCTCACTTCTCCCAAGAGAAAAACCAAAATACAGTCAATCAATCAATAAATAAGTGCAAGAAATGGGAGGTTTCTGCTTTCCCGAGGGTTAGTATGGCCCAGAAGCAGTTCCTCTCCAGAGAAGCTTTGTCTAGCTTCAATGGGGAAATGTGACTTCTCCATCAGAGCCCATTGAGGGCCTTACCAGACACCCTACAGCTGCTAATTGTTTCTCACTTTTTACACTTGGCTTTTCAGCAGGAGGATGCAAAAAGGTGGTAGTCATGCGGAAGGAGGAACGGCACCGAAGTCGCAGCGGTTGGAGATGACATTTTTTCTTGTTCACTCCACCTTGATGGGCAGGTGGTACACACTCCTCACGGAAACTACCGAACCCAAGCCAAGGGAGTCGTCTCCATCTGAAGTGTTGACTGTCCTCAGGACCAAGGGGAAACGGGGTCTTAAGGGATTTGGCAGTTCAAGTGTATGTTGCTTCTGTTGTTTTCATATTTAGCAGTACCCAACTGCATGGTGCCAGCAACCACAACTGAGCCATGAAGTGAAATCCTCACCCTTGGCCAAAGGGGGGCGCCAGAGAGAGTGGGTGAGTGACCCTAACGACTATCATGAGCCATCGTAGGCTCTAGCATCCATATTCCCTCATTCACTCATCAAATTCTAGCACTGTTTAGTTTCACTTCCCAGGTGAGGAGACCAAACAATTTGAAAGGAATTCTCTCTAATATGAACATTGTTTTCAATTTCTTCAGATTTCCTAAATACTTACGTTTCCCATGATTCTCCTGGTTGCCTAGTGTAATTTGTTCAATCGCCCACAGCCTCAAAACCTTGGGAGTCAAGGAATGGGAAATGGAGAAAGGGGCTTATTAAATAAGAAATCCAAGCTGGGAGTGTGTGTGTGTGTGCGCACACACATGTTTGTAATCCCTGCACATGGGAGATAGAGGCAGGAGGGTCAAGGCAAGCCTCAAACAACAGAGTTCCAGACCAACCTGGGTTATGCAAGACTCTGTATCACAAGAACAATAAATAAGAAGAGAAAGAAGTAAATAAATAAATTCTTCTCTCCCTAGGGCCAAAGTGGTCCCTCTTTCGTGGCCTCATTAGTACAATGAAGTGAACAAGTAAACTACCCTGGCCAAGGATCCAAAGCTAATCACAAGAACAGAAGGAAAAAAAATGACTAAGGCAGGATTTTGGAGAAAGGGCCACTAGAGGTGCCAAGTGGGTCAGGCAGACAGTGCCATGAGTTTGAGGGGCAACATTGTTCTATTTCTGTCCCTCAAAAGCCTTCGAGGGATCACTTTCGAAGTCTCCCATTATCCAGGAGGGCGGCCAGTTGCGTGAAAGAGCTCTCTTGGCTGCCACGCGATTTTCACCTTTCATCCCTAAGCAGGGTTGGCAGTTTTGAGGAGTTCAAGTGGGGTGTATGTGGTTTTAACCATGGGCTCTGAGCATGGAGATTCTGAAGGGAACCGATGTTTTGAAGTGAAATACGTGCTGAAGCATCATAGAGATTGGCTCGCTTTAGAAGTCTCTGGTAGAGCATGGCTGAGAATTATTGGCCTTCTCCTGCTAGGGATGCAGTTTAAGAACGACCCCTTAGGCTTATAAAATGGGTTTTCCCGCCATGACTTAATACAATTATTACACATAGCCAAGCAGCTAGACTAAGTATTTGGCTAATGCTGGAAATGTTGATCTAACTAGATCTAACTAATATTGATATAACTAAGCATATTCTAAGACAAATTAGAAATCTGAGGGAATAAAATGCTATTTTTAAAGGAAAAAGAGTTCCTAAAGAGTCTTATACAATGTAATGTTCCATGCAAAGGACACCTTACAGACTTCTACTGAGCTATTAGTGCCACATGACATTACCTGGTGCGAGTGAGAAGGAAACACAGAACACGCAACAAACCTGCTTAGGAGTTTATTAGAGGGGGCGTGTACAGGTCTGGGGAATCAGTGTGCAGAGAAAGAGAGAGAGAGAAAGATGGCGCATCCAGCTTTTTAAAAGCTGTCTAGCGCATGGGCACAGGGGGTTGGCATGACTACGTCATACACAGATGACGAAGATGACAGGCTCACGCATGCGCACAAGGGCTTAGTTGAGTCAGTGGATCTAACCATGCATGCCTGCAAGGGCTTAGCTAAATCATAGTGGATGTAACCACGCACGTGTGCTAGGGCTTAGCTGAGTCATAGTGGAAGTAACCATGCATGTGCACATGTGGGTCACAGGGTCGCCGGGCGGTGGGGGGGGAGCTTTAACATTCAGGCACTTCTGCCTGAGGGCTCGTTTACAAGTGCATGGCTCTAGAACCCGGAAGTATCAGCCTTATGTGGCCAAAATCATTACACCACATACACATGTGGCAGCATCTACATGCCAGCAACATTGTATTTGGCCGGATCAATCGAGTACCTCACCTCCAATTAAGTCTGATATAGCAATATTTATGTGAGTTATAAACTATTATTTTTTCCACTGCTTCTCATTTTTTTCTTTTATAATACTTTGTGTGTGTGCTTGTGCATGCATGTGCATGAATTGAACTGAAAGCCTCAAGCATGCTAGACATGCATTCTTCCCCTGAGCATGCAGACTACCCTCAGATTCTCTGAGTGCTAAAAAAGAGCGTTATTAGATGAGTTCAGGTATTTATTTATATGTTTGTATTCCTATAGATTTTTTAAAAGATGAAAATCACTGTTGAAGATGATGATCAAAGACTCCAACAATGCACTTAAAAGAACCAGTTGTACACAGAAGCCAAAGCTCAGTTTTAAGAGGAATGTCCTAGAGTTGAGGGTCAGCCCCTTCTTTTAACAACGAAAATTTAAGTCACCTGAGTAAACAGAGAAGAAGGAAGGGACACTCTGAACCCTGCAACCTTGAATACTGAAAAGAAGAAACCGAACAGGTAATTCCAATTGACCCTTTGTGTTCTCCTGCTTCTGCGTCTCTGGAAAGGTTAAATTCACTGTCCATTCTAAGCAGACGTCCATTTCCACTAGCAGCTTTTTCTATGGGAGACGTAAGTGCATATTTGAAGTATTCCAGCAGAGAAACAACAAGAAAGACATCAAAGGGCCAGATCAATCCATGCAAGCATGGCACTGTCCGAACCAGTTTATTCCAGATTTATCTCACCCCATTTGCCCCCTATAATCCAAACGGGACCATGAAACAGACCACAGCTGAACGCCTGGTTTTCACAGCCAAAACAGAGTAGGTCTTGGCTGGCTTCTGGGAAAACTCCAGTGCCTTTTTTATGATAGCAAAGGGGAGCAGGGAGAATGGTATTGGGAGAACTGCTGGACCAACAGGTTGTATAAGTATCAAATAGGCGTCGAGTTCCTGTCTGACCACCATTAAGCCTGAATACTGAGAATGAGTTTACTACTTGGGTGGTTAGCTAGAATGCCCGTGACTGAAATGGCTTCCAGCACCCCAGCTTGGGCCGGTGATGTAATTCAAGGAGAACAATTACTTCAACTTTTCAGACAGCTGGTCTCTGTCTAGATTCCTTTGTCTTAGCCTAATATTCTGTCTTTAATGATTTCTCCCTGCACCCCCCCATGCTCCTTCCTCCCTTGATGGTATATCATTACATACAGAAAATTGCAGATGTTTCATTTATATACCAGACAAGATTAATATTTACTTTAAACACAATCTGGCTGGTGCATAAAATCCATCTAACAGTGCACACAATACTCACAGAAGTCTGGGGCTTTTAGCCTTAGTAAGAACTAAAGAATGTTTTGAAGTGGGGGTGGGGAAAATGATGGGAATTTTTGTTTCAGGATGCAGACATCGGTCCCCTGGTACCATGAGTTCAACAGGAATTAAATGTAACTGGGAGCAGGGGAAGTCATTAAGCTAATGGTATTTTTTCTAGGAAATCCTTACGATACACCCTAATTGTTGGGCTTGCCCAAGGAGTACAGAGGAGAGAAAACAATTGGTTAAATAGAAGAAAGAATGTGAGGGAGGAAAATACTGAGTCCTAAGGGGTACAATCCCAAGGAAGGCTACGGAAGCCGTGAGGAAGATGTTTCAATTAGCCTCATGACTAGTGCCATTACCACCAAGCAAAAGCACAAGTTGAATGGGGGAAGAAAAAGCCAAAAGGGGTTCTTTGTCCTTTGTGAATAAATACAAACATTTGTGCAACAGAGAGAAATGCCTTTCTATGGTTTCCCCCTCTGGAGTCAGGGATGACTGAGTAATATCCAGCCAGAAAAACATAATAGTGATTGATGACTGGCAATATATCACATTTATTTCGCTAGAAACAGACATAGATTTTTTTGCTTATTTCTCTACATATGCTGTCTCCACACTAGTGGCTTTTTTTCTGCCCCTTCACTCCCTCCACTCCTCTTTCCCTTCCTCTCACTCTGTTGTGCTTTATTTTATTTTTTTGAGACTGAGTTTCACTGTGCAACCAAGGCTGGGCTTGTGACCTCCGGCCTCTACCTCTGAATACTAGGGTTACAGGCATGCACTCCCACACCTGGCTCAAGAGAGCCTCACAAATTTTTAAGAACTGTGTATTGTTCCTCAGGGTTCAGCAAATGATCAACTGATACTTTTTCTTAAAGTTTGCCTATCTATCTCTCAAAGACAAATTATCAGCATGTGTATGTGTGTGTGGTATATGTGCACACATGTTTGAATTTGTGTGGGACCATGTATGGAGAGGCCAGAAGTTGATGGCCAGTATCTTCCTCTATTGTTTCTCTTCCTAAACTTGAAGTGTGCAGACTTGTCTAGTATAGCTAGTCTAGATCACTGGTTGGCCTCTGGGATTCCTGTCTCGATGCCTCTAGAAGACAGGGATTCCAGACTGACCACTATGTCCAGGTTTTTGTGGGTGAAAATGACATGAACTTTGCGCCCTCATGCTTTCACTGGAAGTGTTTTACCCACTGAGCCATCTCCCATGACTCTCTTTATTTATTTATTATGTATATAGTGCTCTGCTTGCATGTCTGCCTGGAGGCCAGAAGAGAGCACCAGATCTTCTTATAGATGGTTGTAAACCACCATGTGATTGCTGGGATTTGAACTTAGAACCTCTGGAAGAGCAGCCAGTGCTCTTAACTGCTCAGCTCAACTCTGTCTTTTAACCTAAATGCTTGTGTGTTTGTTTGTGTTTTCCAAGACAGGGCTTCTCGGTGCAGCCCTGAATGTCATGGAACTTGCTCTGTAGACCACACTGGCCTCCAACACAGAGAGATCTGCCTGTTTCTGCCTCTCCAGTGCTGGGATTAAAGGCATATGTCACCTTTTTTTTTTAATTTAAAAATTACAAATGCTGGGCTGGGAACATAGCTCAGTGGTAGAGTATTTGTTCAGCGTATGTGAGGCCTTGAGTTTGACCCCAGCATGCTTATGTTCCTGCACACACACACACCACACACATACACACACACACACTTTAAAAATAAAATATTCTTCCACTATCTTTCTCCCATTCATATTGATTTTTGATATCTATTATTGTATTTAAATATTAACCCCAAAATTTATTGGCTGAAACCCATGTATTTCCCATGGTTGCTATGGATTTCTTGGTGGTTCTTGATGATATCTCACAGGTGGCAGTCACTTACAGTCACTACGTCTTGAAAAGTGTGGTAGTTTAAATGTAATTGGCTCCATTACAGGGAGTGGCACTGTTAGGAGGTGTGGCTTTGTTGGAGAGGGTATGGACTTGTTGGAAGGTATGAAGTATGTCACTTTGGGGACGGGCTTTGAGGATTCCTATGCTCAGGATACGACCTAATGTCTCAGTTGACTTCTTGACGCCTAGAAGATGTAGGTCTCTCAGCCACTGCTCTGGCACCACATCCGCCTGCCTGTTGCCATGCTCCCCCATCATGATGATAATGGACGGAACCACTGAAACTAAAAGTGAGTTGCCATGGTCACGGTGTCTCTTCCTAGCAATAGTAACCCTAACTAAGATACCAGGGATGGGAGACCCACTGCTGAAATGACTTATATGTCTGGTAAGTAGTTGCTGTTGTTAGCTGGCTCCCCTAGAGGAAGTGACCCAAAGACAAAACCAGGAGGAAGCCAACAATCTGACGACCTAACACTGGAAGTCATGTTCACACTCTCTGTACAGACCTCTCAACTCAAGTGAGAGGAACATTAGGCCACACCCAAAGGAGTCCTGAAGTCCTTGTGGACGTGTTTTTAAGTTATCACAGGCTGGGACTCAATGGGAGAGTAAGCATTTAACTTTGTTGGGGCCTTGCGTTTCAGCCCAGTGCCCTAAACTCCAAGTGACTGAGTAGAATTCTGTGGCAGAGTGCTTGTCCATCACACACAAGGGCCTGTGGCAGTTTTCACAAGCAGGGGCTGTCCCCCCCTCCCCAAACATACAAGAGAAATGAAGGCAGACGTCTTCATGAGCCATCAGGAGGGAAGCTCCTGTGTGCATCACTCTTGTTCTACCGAGTCAGAGCCGTGTGATGGGCCCAACGTGAAGGTTGCCAGCGAGGGAAGTAGCAGGGACCCTGCTGGTAGCCTGGCATTCTGTATGCAGAAAGGGGTAGGAGAGCGGTGATGAAGCTGAGAAGGAACAGATGGGCTTTACAAAAAATCTTTTAGATGTTCTCTAAAATTAACATTTTTTTATTCTGAAGATGAGCTTTTTCTTTTTAAAAAGTACATTTGATTATAAAATATTAGCACATAGACATTTAAAAATATGTAACTTAACGAGTTAGTTATAAAGCCAATAGCTATGTAGCAGTACTACAGTCAATAAGGAAAAAATGGCTGGCTCTCTGGCGATCTCTACCTGGGTCCCTTTTTGATCAGAAACATCATTCATCCCAATGGTAGCCATTGCTTGACCTTGCTATTTTAGCATTTCTCATCTGAAATATGCATCCTAAACCTCTATACTCCTGCTTGTTTTAAGACTCTCTACAAATGGGAGCACCCAATACAAATATACATTAGCTTATCTGAGAGGCTGCTGTTGCTATTGCTGCTGCTGCTGCTGCTGCTGCTGGATATTTGGTTTGTTTTCAATTCAAGGCCATCATTAGCATTCTTGCACACGATTCTTACACACGGGGTGTGTGTGTGTTTGTGTGTGTGTATATACATTTTTAGGGTACAGGATTGGAGACGTTGGGTATTAGAATCTTAAAGTTGCCTTTAGAGTGTTTTCCAAGTGGATTCCACATATACATTGCCATGAGAAGTCAAGGGGTTTTCTCCTTGCTTCATATCTAAGATAAGACATTTCAACTGAGTATGGTAGCATGAATGTATAGTCCCAGCTAACTGGGAAAGCAAAAGCAGGAGGATTCCTTGGGTCAGGAATTTGAGGCCAGCCTGGGAAAACAGTGTGATTCCATTTCTTGAGAAATCAATAAGGCAGACAGTGGTGACACATACCTTTAAACCTAGCATGCAGGAGGCAGAAGCAGATGGAACTTGGAGCTTGAGACCAGCCTGATCTGTCGAGTGAGTTCCAGGACAGCCAGAACTACACAGAGAAAACCCTCACTCAATACATAAATAAATAAATAAAGTGGAGTCTGCATTCTAAGATTAAAATGCTTTTTATCTGAAAAAGGCACTTTAAAAACAAAATAGAAAAATCTGGGCATGACAGCACACATCTGTAATTCCAGCCTGAGAGACAGAAGTGGCAGGATCTGCCCTAAGTTTATGGCCCAGCCTGAGCTACACAGCAAGGCTGTGTCTTAAATGACAAAAAGTAAGATAGAAAGGAGAAGAGGGGAGGAGGCAGTGAGGGAGGGAGGGAGGGACAAACTGTTCTTTATGTATGTTGTCATATGGCAAAATAAATATCTGGTTGTTCCATTTAGAAACTTCTGATTTTCTCCTGAAGTCTCCCTGACCACAGCATCTCAAATGCTGGAAATCGCCATGCCACAAAATGTGCTGTGGATTGTCCCTTCTCTTCTGTTTTGATGTGAAGACAAAATACAGTGTCTGGAAGAGCTAGTCTCTAATCCAGGCTAGCCCCAAATGAATCAATCTTCCTCCTTCCCTTACTCCTCTTTTCTCCTTTTCCTCTCCCTTCACCAGGGTCTGTTAGCTCAGGCTGGCCTCAGACTTGCTTTATAGCTAAAACTGGATTCTCCCCCCCGCTTCTCCCGGTATTAGAAGTATAGAAATGTAGGTAGCAAAGTCCAGCAGCAGAATCCTGCTGGGCCCATAGCATTACAGGAATGTGCTACCACGTCTGGCTCTGAACCCCGTCCTGGTATTTGTGTGTTTGTATAGAGTTTTCCTTTATTGGATAAAGCTGGTGTTGTGACTTACAGTAGTGTCAATATATGAATTCTAACACTGGATCATAAAGATATTCCTGAATCAGTATTGCTCTTTCGACCCAGTTCCTCTGAGGAAAGTAGGCTTCTACGCTCACAGATCCTAATGAACGTCCTACACAGAAAAGAAAGCAGTAAGCAGGGTACCAAATCTTTGTCTCAGTTAAATATTCAGAAGTCTTCAGTTCTCCAGTCTTTGAGATTTCCAGCTAAGAAACTCCGGAAATCATAGAGACAAGCTACCCCACTTTGACCCCATTTCTGACTCATAGAAACCAGAGTGCATATTTATATTGTTTTAAGTCACTGCGTTTGGGGGTGGCTTGTTATACAAGGGTTGACAATCGAAACAACACAATGCTCACCTAGAAAACATTCCTCCCTGAATATTTGAATGGTGGAAGAGCACTGTATAGTAAGGCCCCGGTAGATCCATTCTGGGGTTCATGTTTTCTGAACTGGAGTAGGCCTCCAGACCTAACTACAGGCTTGGAAGAAGTGGAAGCGATAGAGGAACACAGTTAAGTAAATACCATAGAATCGCAATCATGGAAACCTAGACTGGAGGAGGCGTGACAGCCCAAATGGCCCAGTTTCTCCAACTGATAAACTGAAGGGGAAAAGCTAAGGGGGGAGGCCTATTAAAGACTCTTATGAGGTGTAATCGAGTCGCCTTTTTCCCAAGTATTGCCCACCCTCTCCTGTGAGACAGTCCCTTTCCCGCCTCTGCTCCTGCCACGAGATTTGCTTTGAGCAGTACGACGTGAGCTGGTGTGAGGGTAGCTGCTTCTGCTTTTGCGCAGAAGCTTTCCAAGTCATCGTGTGCTTCCACCGCTCCCCTCGTCCATCTGCCAGGAACTGGGTCCTCCCAAACAGGACTGTTTCTTTAGCTGATGCTCAAGCGTGAAGAGGATGCGGAGGTGACTCACAGTGGAAATTCACGTGAGCAGGAAGTCAACCCAGGCTGTTGAAGGCCTGGTTTCACAGTTTTCTGCCACCACAGCGTAACACAATGTACCCTGAGGCACACGAATGATGCTGCAAATTCGACACGTGACCCTGACTAGGCTCCCGATTTAGGGGACAATTGGAGGAACTGGATATTAGGTCATGTCCTAGCGGGCTTCTCTGCTGCTGTGGCTAAAACGCTGACCAAGAGCAACGTGGAGGAGGAAAGGGTGTATTTGAGCTTCGAGGTTACAGTCTGTCATCTAGGGAAGCCAGGGCCGAAGCTTGATGCAAAAACTGAAGCAGAGACCGTGGAAGAAAGGGGGCTTACTGACTTACTTTCCCTTGGCTTGCTCAACTACCTTTCTTACGCAGCCCAGGCCCACCTGCCTAGGGATGGCACTACCCACGGTAGGGGTAGGTTGGGCCCTCCTCCATCAATTAGCAATTAAGAAACTACCCCACAGACATGCGAACAGGTCAATACGATGGCGGCAGTTCTTCAGTTGAGGTTCCCATTCCTCAGGTGTGTCAAGCTGACAGATAAAACCAACTCTAACAGATGGTGATTGAAATCGCTCTTGATTTTTAGGCGTGTTTTGTACATTTAATTTGACTTTTTTCGTATGTGTGGTTCTAGGAGTTGAACCTGGGGCCTTGGTGCATGCTAGGCAAACACTCTACTATTAACTCAAATTTCTAGTTTTGTTTGTTTGTTTGTTTTTAATATATTGATAATGTTACAGGAACCATAAAGTTTTTATAGTTTGAATACATGCCGCAGGGAGAAGGGGACTAGGTGGGAACACAGATGAAAGAAGACTAACCATGAAGTATCCGCTGTAGAGCTGAGTGGTGGGTATGCGCCTGTTTATCAATCTTCTGCCTTGGTTGATATGGGGATGCTTTCATAATAAGTTTCAAAATGGTTGGTTTGGACTTAAACTTGCTCCTTAACTTTCAAAGGGAACAAAGAAAATACAGGAGCTTGGGGATGGAACTGCACCAGATAGCGAGCGTTGAGGAACCAAAAGAGGTTTCCGGTTCAAGGTTCAGGATGGAGACAGGAAAACTGGGTTACTTCCTGTGAGAAGGATGCTTCCATAGGAGCAGCAGAGCAGGTCAGCTCAGTCAGAAAGGTGGAGGGGCTGGGAGGTGCTGGCTCCACCCCACGTGTGGAGTTCTTTGGCTATAGGAGAAAAACAAGTTTCCTATCGATGCTACTGTGCTCTCTATGTATAAGGCATTGCGTTGATATTTGAAATTGGGACCTTGCTCTAGCCCAGCATCGCATATCAGATATCCTGAATATTTATATTATGATTCATAACAGTAGCAAAATTACAGTCATAATGTAGTAATGAAATAGTTTTATGGTTGGGGGGGTCACTGTGTTAAGGGGTCCCAGTGTTAGGACGGTTGTGAACCACTGCTCTAGCCCCTCCGGCTTGAGCGTGAGCTTGCAAACGCAAACAGTGCATCCTCTTGAAAAGACAGTAGATTGTTCTCCGCTGCTCCCCTCTGCTGCTGCAAAGTGCTCTGACCCATTCCTAACAAAGCTCCTGCACATGCTAAGAATAGAGTTTCCCATAAGGGGAGCAGGCAACGTGGTGGAGCCCAAGTTATCCTGTTAATACCATCTCCCAAACGGTGACAGCCAAGCGGACTGAGCAAGTGCCTCACAGCCTGGGCTCACAGGAGGAAGCAGCAGAGCTCGAGTTAGACGCCACATCCAGGGTTTGTGCGCCAGGGTAGACGCCACATCCAGGGTTTGTGCGCCAGGGCGTGTGATGCTAGGGACCACTTTGGCAGGCACTGAAGGGAAGGAAGTTATTTGGTTATCAGCTCAGGCAGGAGCCCTACTCACCTGGTCTAGAGGATTCCAGTAAGGGAACCATTTCTCCTAGTCCATCTTCCAAACTAGGGCGGCCCTCTGGGAAAGGAAGAAAGAGGGCATCCGAGAGTAGACATGTGCCCCACACGCAGTGTGCAGGGATGGAGGTGGCAGAGTGTGTTGACTCTTCTAGCATCAATATTTTGGTTTTATAATTGAAGTTTAAAACTGACCGTAATAACCCAGGTTAGAGGCACAAACTTTTCTTTCTCCCCAGGAACAGGGAGGCAGAAGCAGAAGGGTCTTCAGTTTCAGACCATTCTGAGCTAAATAGCAAGGTGTTCCCTCAAAATTAAATAAATAACTAGCTAAAATAAAAACCAAGAGAACTCAGCAAGGTAGGACTTTCACAGGAAGCAGGGAACAGGAAATGTCATGGTTACACCATCCCAGTACTTGCTATTCCTTAATAATCACAAGATGTCTTTTTTTTTTTTTTGTTAATGGCACAAGAAAAAGTAAAGGCAAAATTCTTTGGCTCACACTTTCAATGACACATTGTGTAGTTCAAACTAGACACAGGCTCCCTTTAACAAATGCCCTCCTTCCTCTGTCTCCTCCCTTCTGCCCCCCTCCTCTCGCTGACTTAACTAGAGCCAAACCGATGCACCATCAAGGACACTAAAAATAAATATCTATATTTTCTTCTGATATTGTGCCTGCTGTGACCTACTTTTAGTTGATTTCAAAAGCAAAGGACTGAGGTGTATCCTCAATAAACAGGCCTGTGATCTCGGTTTCCATGTTGGCCACACAGGTTTTCTACCCCAAACCAGAGATTTGTGTTCTAGAACCAGCAAAAAAGGAGACAGTGGCTCCCGTCACTGCCTTGATATTTCAATTCTGAAATTCCATTTGTTTAATCAAAAATCTACTCCTGGGAGGATGACTTCCTGCAGATACCCCTGATATTCATGGGCTCTAGTCATGCCTCTTCTGATATGCCTGAGTCACATGTGGAATTACTTCCAACACACCCACACGTCGGGAAGCACAGTTTTTCAGTGATTATAAAATCAAGAGCTGTGAAGGCTCCTTGCAAACAGCATTTATCAGCTGATGTTTTAATTATTCATGCTTAATGAAGTCCCTATAAGTCTCTTTAAAAAAACTAGCGTCAAGGACTGGAGATGTAACTCAGTTGGTAAGCGAGGCATGGTGGTGCCTGTCTGTATTTCCAGCACTAGATAGATCAAGGTCATCTGTTACTGTATTATTTTTAGCGTTCCATTTAGCTTAGAGCTTCGGAGGGTTAGAATCCATGATGTTGTGTCTAAGGCATGGTGGCAGGAAAATTGAAAGCTTACATCTGGTTCTGCAAGCAGGAGGCAGAAGGCACATTGGGGATGGCAGGGGTGCCGTGAAACCTCAAGCCTGCCCCCAGTGGCATACCTCCTTTACCAAGACCTGGCCTCCTATTCCTTCCCAAACATCTTCACCTACTGGAGACCAAGTGCTCTGACATATGAGCCTGTGGGGGCCGTTCTCATTCAAGCAACTACAGTTACATACAGGGTTTGTGGCTAACTTGGGCTAACGAGGTCCCTGTCTCAACAAAGTCAACAGAAAAGCTACCATCTAAAAAAATTTAAAAAAAAATATGAGGTTGTGACTGAGAGTTTCACCAACATCAAGAAATTATTATCGTAATTTAAATATCTCAGCTTGAGCAGTAAAATATATGCATGTGTTTGAAAAGTCAGTTTTGATATTCACCCCAGGAATTCATAATTAACATTTGAAGTGTTCTAACGGGAATATACACACCAGGGAGCAGTTTGTTAGCATTTCATTTCTCTAATGGGGACCTTGAACCCAGAATCTATGGCTGTTCCAGCTCCTTTAGCTATTCCTGTCTGAGTGTAATTGGAGAATTTACAATTTAGCGGAAGGGATGTTGGCCGAAGCTGTTTACTAAAGTGCTCAGTGCTGAGGTTTGTTTACTGCATAGGCTCCTCACTCTTCCAGGAGCGAAGTCACTTTGGGGAGAGCCCAGGATCACATGCTAGGGTTCAGTGTTTCCTCCATCCTTTACCTGCCCCTCTGTGTCTAGGTTGAGTGAATATTTCACGTGTGGGTCGGGTCAGAGCCTACAAGCTTACAAGAGCTTACAAGGTTGATTGGCTTGATTCTTGCATTTGTTTGCTAATTAGTACAGCTGGACTTCTCAGAAAGCAGCCTTGGAGTGGCGCTAGGTTTAGGAGTGAATGACTTGAATTGTCACAGGTCCTAAGACATTGTCACCAGGATACCACTCAGTTGGCTTTGTACCACTCAACATCTGTTTGCAAATGGTTACCATGCAGTATATTTAATGAACAATAAATACATAGGAAAAGAGAACTAAAATTAAAAAAATAAAAACCAGCCGGGTGGTGGTGGCGCACGCCTTTAATCCCAGCACTCGGGAGGCAGAGGCAGGCGGATCTCTGTGAGTTTGAGGCCAGTCTAGTCTACAAGAGCTAGTTCCAGGAAAGGCTCCAAAGCTACAGAGAAACCCTGTTTCGAGAAACCTAAATAAATAAATAAATAAATAAATACCAATCCTACATATAATGGTGAAGATCAAGAAGAAGTCATAGGAAGAAATATATACTAGAACATTTTTACAATAGTAGTAGAATGTTGTAATTACATATGGCCTGCTACCTGGGACCATAATGACATCCTAGCCTTGGCTGCTGCCAAAGACCATGTCTGGGTCCATTGTCCTCCCACAACCAGGGTCTGTGTTGATGATCATGGCCCAAGTTGCCACCAAAGGCCACATGGATGCCCGGGATCTAGGCCACAACCTGTGACCATACTCGTGTCTGTGCTGCCAACTGGGCCATGCCAATATGAGAGGCCTGTGCTGCCACCCAGGGCCATAGTGACATCCAGTCCTGGGCTGCTGCCTAGGGCCATGTCTGGGTTCATGGCCTTGCAGCGGTCAGGGTCTGAGTTGATGTCCATAGCTCCTGTTACCACCGAGGGTTGTGCCAATGCCTAGGGTCTGACCAACCACCTGAGACCATGTTGCTGTCCAAGGGCTATGCTACTGCTGGGAAGTACTGATCTTGGTGGCCTGTGATGCCACCAGGGTCATGGTGATATCTGAGTCTGAACTGCTGCCAAGGGCCATATTTGGGTTCATGGTCATGCTATAGCTGGGGTCAGTGTTAATGTCTATGACTTGTGTTGTCAAAGGGGGTCTTAGAAACCATGTATGTTGAAATCAGCCCACTCTAAACTGGACTGGACATTGTAACAGGAGAGTTGCACCATCCCCCAAGACTCAGGAACAATGGTCCCATCCCTCACCATGGGTGTAAGGGAGCTGGCCCCGATGGCATGGGCCTAGGACAAATGGTTCTACACCTCATCTGAGGAGGGTGGTTTCAGAGGCCCAGACTGACCAGTTCAGCTACCACCCAGACTCATATCCTGGGCCTTGATTGGCCCACCATAACATCTGCCCCATCTATGACCTGCTGGAGCGCATGAAGGGACAGCTGCAGGATCTCCATGACACGGGGCGACAGCAGGATATCAGAGATGTTTTGGTGAGGGTCCATGATTGTGGTGTGCCAGAAGCCTTGAACCGGACAGTGACTCATTGCAATGGCCATTTGTGGGTGGGGCTGATCGGACAAAAGGGTGTACTGTGTGACACTGTGGCACCCAATGCTCTAGGATGAATGAAGAGGTGTTGGAGAGATGGGAAAAACTGAGAAGCAAAGTGGGTTTTTTGTTTGTTTCTTTGTTTTTTTGCTTTGTTTTATTTTTAATTAATTTTTGGGGGAGCCCTCTTGGGTGAGGGACACTATAGGGGTGAGGGGCAAATATGGAAGGATGGGGAGGTGAGTGGGATTAGGGTACATGATGTGAAATTCCCAAAGAATCAATGTTATAAAAAATTTAAATATGACTGTTCAAGATCTCATCTGGTCCTGGGCGTTTTTGTGGTTGGGAGACTTTTGATAACTGTTTCTATTTCTTTAGTAGTTATAGGTCTATCTAATTTGCTTATCTGGTCTTGATTTAATTTTGGTAAGTGATATTTATCCAGAAAGTTGTCCATTTCCTTTAAGTTTTCTAATTTTGTGGACTACAGGTTTTCAAAATATGACCTGATGATTCTCTGTATTTCCTCCATGTCTGTTGTTATGTCCCCCTTTTCATTTCTGATATTGTTAATTTGGATATTCTCTCTCTGCCTTTTCCTTAGTTTGGATAAAGGTTTGTCTATTTTGTTGATTTTCTTGAAGAACCAACTCTTTGTCTCATTGATTCTTTGTATTGTTTTCTTTGTTCCTATTTTGTTCATTTCAGCTCTCAACTTATTTCCTGCTGTCTATTTCTCTTGGGTGAGTTTGCTTCTTTTTGTTCTAAAGTTTTCAAATGTTCTGTTAATTCACTAGTGTGGGCTTTTCCCAGCATTATGTAAGCATTTAGTGCTATGAACTTTCCTCTTAACACTGCTTTCACTGTTGTATGATCATTTCACGGAATTTTAGGAAGTCTTTAATTTCTTCCTTTATTTCTTCCTTGATCCATTGATGATTCAGGTGAACATTGTTTAATTTCCATGTGTTTGTGGGCTTTCTGGAATTAATGTTGCTGTTGAATTCTAGTTTTAAGCCTGATAAGATACGTGAGGTTATTCCAATTTTTTTTGTATATGTTGAGGTTTGTTTTGTTACCGAGTATGTGGTCAAATTTTAAGAAGGTTCCATAAGGTGCTGAGAAGAAGGTATATTCTTTTATGTTTGGATGAAATATTTTATAGATGTCTGTTAAGTTCATTTGAGTCTTAACATCTGTTAGTTCCCTTATTTTTCTATTAATTTTTTGTCTGACTGGCCTGCCCAGTGGTGAGAGTGGAGTGCTGAAGTCTCCCACTATTAGTGTGTGTGGTTTAATGTATGATTTAAGCTTTAAAAGTGTTTCTTTTACATATGAGGGTGCCCTTGTATTTGGGGCATAGATGTTCAGTATTGAGATTTCCCTTGATGGATTTTTCCTGTGACTAATATGAAATGACCTTCTTTGTCTCTTTTGATTGATTTTAGTTTGAAGTCTATTTTGTTAGATATTAGGATAGCTATGTCAACTCTTTTCTTAGGTCAATTTGATTGGAAATTTTTTTCCCAACCCTTTACTCTGAGGCGATGTCTTCCTTTGAGGTTGAGGTGTGTTTCTTGTATGCAGCAGAATGATGGATTCTGTTTTCATAGCCAATCTGTTAGCCTTTGTATTTTTATAAATGAGTTGAGTCCATTTATGTTAAAGGATATTAATGACCAGTAATTGCTATCACCTGTTAATTTAGTTTTCATTGTTGGTGATGTTAATTTGTGTGTTTTTCCTTTCTTTGGGATTTGCTGCTGTGAGATCATCAATTGCCTGTGTTTTTGTTGATGTAGCCAATTCACATACATTTACATGCAGGCATTTTTCCACATGCATGTGTGAACATACACATGTTGCACTGAGAATAGGGGCCCTTTGTCCTGGCCACCCAGCTAGCTTACACCCACAATAACCACACAGAAATTATATTAATTAAATCACTGCCTGGCCCATTATCTCTAACTTCTTATTGGATAATTATTACATCTTAATTTATCCCATTTATATTAATCTGTGTATTGCCACATGACTGTGGCTTACCGGCAAGATTCTAACCAGTGTCCATCTCAGGCAGGAGATCCCTAGCATCTGCCACTCTGCCCTTCTTTCCAGCATTCAGTTCTGTCTTCTCCACCTACCTAAGTTCTGCCCTATCAGGCCAAGCAGTTTCTTTATTGATTAACCAATGAAAGCAACACATAAACAGAAGGTCCTCCTACACCATACACATACAGAAAAAAGGATACCAGAAAGTATGCTAAAGTAACCTTGATTATGCTGGGTGACATTGGTGCATACCTTTAATCCCAGTATTTGGTAGGCAGAGGTGAACCTCTGTGAGTTTGATTCCAGCCTCATCTACAGAATGAGTTTCAGGACAGCCAGGGCTGTTACACAGGGAAACCCTGTCTCAAAAAACAAAACAAAATAAAACAAACTAACGAAAAAAACCCCAAACCTTTGATTGCGCTGTTATGTGACATTGTGGGTAATGGTTGGTTTAAGAAAATATTTTGGAATATAGCTGTCTTACTCTATAATTTAAAAGTAATTTTCAAAAGTTCTAAATAACTAGAAAAAAGAAAACATCAAGTTGCATAAGAACCAAGAATGGGTCATTGACTTTGGCAAGTGGGAAGCTATTGGAGAGAAATGGAGTAGAAGCCAAATTACTGTGGTTGGAGTCAGGGTATTGGAAGGTAGTAGAAAGAACTAGTACAGATCAAGTAGTTTGGCAGATAATGAAAAATTTAAAATAATTGTTATTATTATTATTATTGATTAAGAAGTAATAGTCACTCATATAAAAACTGGGAATAGTAAAATAGAGGCTGGAGGAATAGCTCAGTGGTTAGGAGCATTTGCTGCTCTTGCAGAGTACCTGAGTTCAGTTCCTAGCACCTACATCCATCTGTAATTCCATTCTCAGGTATCCAACACCCTCTTCTGGTCTCTGTGGGTATCAGGCATACTCATGGTGCACATATGTTATAGGAGGAGCAGGCCTGCTTTTCGTCCCAGCCGCTCGGTTCCTGGCCACCTGGCTAGCTTAACCCCTGAAATAACCACACAGAAATTGTATTAATTAAATTACTGCCTAGCCCATTATATCTAGCCTCTTCTTGGCCAACTCTCACATCCTGATCTAACCCATTTCTACCAATCTGTGCAACACCTCATGACTGTGGCTTACTGGCAAGATTCTAACCTATATCTGTCCCAGGCAGGAGATTTATGGCGTCTCTCTGTCTCTGCCTTCTTCCTCCCAGAATTCAGTTCTGTCCTCCCTGCCTATCTACGTTCTGCCCTATCAAAAGGCCAAGGCAGTTTCTTTATTCAACCAATGAAAGCAACACATAGAAAGAAGGACCTCCTATACCATTTCCCCTTTTCTGTTTAAACAAAAAAGGCTTTCACTTTAACATAGTAAAGTTACATATAACAAAGCAGTTATCAAGCAAGAATTACAGTTACAAAATTTATATCTATTTTATCTTTGATCATAACAAAGGAAAACAATAACTATAACTATCTGTCTATTCTTCAACTCCATCAAAGGCTCCAGAAGGATATAATATTACCTAAGTAAACAAGAAGTAAGCAACTTCCAAAACTCTAGAAATGACAGAGACATCTCACTGCCTGTACAGTCACCCACAGTTCTTCTGTACCGTTGGGGCATCCATTTTCAGCCTACAGGCCCATAGTATCTAACAGACTTTTCCATGAAGCAGGAAAATTCAAAGACAGTTCAGTCACTTTCTTCTGTATCTTGCAGAATGTCTCACAGACTCTTTCATGAAGCAGGGACCCTGAAGGACCATCTCACCTTTAGGCAAGTTCAGTAGTCCTCTCTCTGTGGGTACTGCATGTCCAGTGAAGCAGTCCAGGCAAGAGCACTTTCTTGCCCAAATGGCTAACTAACTCCATAAGAAGCCTCTTTGATGCCCATCTTCCTCTTGAAGTAGATTGGTGCTGCCAGGAGCAGATGTGTCTCATTGTCATGAAAAGCCCTAAGTTATTAAAACATTTTAAATGCCATATTCTGTAGTCTTTGAAAGATATGAAGAATGCCTATCTGAAATATATCTATGCACATCTAGAAAATCTAACTAACATGACTACAAACTTGACTATTATAGATGATTATTCATTAAAACCTATATTTCCTAATTATACGTTACATTTTTAAATTAACTACACAATCACAATACCCTAATCAATATCAGAAATACATACACATATAATAAAATTGACCTTAAACTTGTATCAATAAAATACCAATGCAAATTTTCATATCTATATTATATCTCCCTTTAAATGTAAAAGAACATTTATAACAATATTTGGGAGTATGGGCATAGTTTTTTCTCTCCAAACTGCTTCCTGCTGTATGGGGGCGCTGGTAATCAGGTCTTTCATGGTGTATCCTATATGCTAGGATCATCTCAGTTGGCAGTTGAGCAAAGTAAGTTTTTGAGGGTGTTCACAGCAACCTTTCAGGAGGGTGGGGTCTATCATACCATATTGATTGGTCTATAAGCAATCCACAGGTTCTCATCTTGTGTGAAAACAAAAAAAGAACCTCTTTTCCAAAGCACCATATCCTTAGACCCAAATTTTGAAGTCAAGATACCTTTAGAACATATATGCTGGTTTAGCTTAGCAGACCACACAATGAAATATCTCTCTGTATTTAGCTCTTTCACAGTCAAAAAATTTAAAGAAAACACAATAATACATATAATCCAGACTCTCTGTGAATTTTCCATTTTTTACGTGGCTTATTTATTGTTTATTTTTTTAATCTCTAACTATTTGTACTCTGTCTCTTTAAAGACTTTACCTTTTTTTTAAAGCATTAACTTTATATTATGACTCTGTATACTCTTTATCTTTTCTCTCCCAAGCCTACATGCTTTATCTAACACCATGACCCATTTAGAGGTCTTTTATGTCTGAATCTGTCCTATTGCATTGTCCTTAATTTTCTACTGTCTTGAAGAGCTTTTAAAATACTAAGCAGCTTGGTTGCAGCTGCCCTGGATGTTAGCTCTGCCTCTTTTCCAATTTCAAAATGGTGGACGTACCATTTCTGCTAGCTCTGGGGCTGCCAGGTAGGAGCCGCACTCAGCACTTTAACTCTGAGAATGAGCATGTAGCACATAAACTCTTTTTATCTGAGCTACAGCCAAATCTGCTACGCAGAGCACTGCGCAGCCTGGAAACATCTCTCTCTATGGCGGCAGGAATCCGCCATGCTCTCCAGCCTGCCCAAGCCTGATCCTGCTGCCTGCCCAGGCAGGAAGAGCTGAGCCACGGGCATGAGCTCAGCTACTTTCCTCCCGACCCAATGCCCGATCGCCAGAGTTTGCACCGGCGACAGGGTCCAAGAAGCCTCATTTTAAAATGGCACGGTTCTCCCCTCCCCCCGCTGCTATTGCTGAGTCAGGAAAATCTCTCTGTGGCATGCTGCCAGCAAACAGCAAAAAGCTGTTAAACTCTGTTTTCTTCTGTGTGTCTAGAATTCCTTTTCAAGCCCTCTTAGGTTTTAGGTAGAGTTAGTCGACCACGTTGAGGCGCCACTCTGTTGTACAGTTTAGCATTAATGTAGACTCTCTGTGTGATTTTCTTTGGGACTTACCAGCTTTGGGACCTGGTGGGAGGACAGAAACCAACCAGGCCCTCATGTTACACACATACATACATACATACATATAAGCAAAACACTCATGCACATAAAATAAAACAAATACATCTAAAAATTTTTGAAAACAAAAATAGTAGAATGATAAACACTCGTCATCATACCAAAGCCAGGCTATGCTGTTTGGTGTATTTGTTGAGTGACTATTCCCCATGAATGCTTTGACGGCACGTGTTCAGATCAGGATCATTCTCGTTCTTCTCAGCCATGGAAACTGAGGCTCAGAAAGACAAAGTGAGTCTTCTAGGCACCAAAACAGAGCACCACGGAGGGCTGGTTTCCATAGCACATTGCAATTTCCTGAAACTTGACTCTCATTTCCTAGTTATTTAGAAGTGACCAACTAAAGGACTTGCCTTGTGCCCTATCATGTTCTGAACAGGTTTCAGCCATTCTACCTACATACTTTCAGCATTCCTTAGGCCTGGCTGTGCAAAAGCAGATCTGAGCCTTATCCATCTTGCCACTCCTGGGACCAAACAGAATTTGGAGGCTAGTTGGAATGAAGAACGTTGTTACGGAAGAAAGGTAACAGGCAAAGCTTAGTTAGGTATGGTGCTCATGCGGTTTTCATCCTCTCCCCTGCCTTTTTGTGTTTCTGGAAAGGGGTAGGATGTTCTATGCCTAGATTGCCACCATGTAAGAAGAACACAAGAAGACAGATGTCCCATTTAGGGCTAAGCATTCTGCAGCTTCTACTGCATAAAGAGGCTTCAGTGAGGGCTGAGGGATGTGCTAATCTAATGTTCCAATCTGTGTGCACCAGGCTAAGGCATGAGGAATCAGTTTAATACTATGTCCACTTAGGAGGACATTAGCAGCCGGTTCTCCCCTAGTGTGTAGAACCTGTCTAGCCAGTTTCTACATCACCCCCACCAATCAAAGCTCAGACCTCATTATGGAAGAGATGGCAAAAAGACTGTAAGAGTCCAAGGCTGCAGATGACAATAAAGACACTGTTTTCTGGACACAGCAAGGCAGTTGTACATACAGACTTACAGCAGCTGTGACAACACGCACAAGCTAAAGCCATCCAAAATCCCACCTGAAGAGGGGACATGGCTATGACGTCCTACCCCTAGCTGAGGACCTATTGGCAATTGATAGCTACTGGGAGACAGAGAAACAGTTCTAAGAGTGTAGCTCTTGGTAGGTCGACCATACGCCAATGGATGACCACACAGCCAAGAGCACACAGGCAGCACAAATGTGAACTTAGTGGATTAAAAAAAAAAAAAGGAATATAAAGTTGGGTGGTAGGAAAGGGTAGTGGATCTAGGAGGAATTGGGGAAGGGATGAATATGATCAAAATATATTGTAAAAAATTCTCAAAGAACTTTAAAACAGAAAAGAATCCACAAAAGAGCTGAAGCCAAATGCCCACCCGGCCTTTGACTTTGAAACATTTGCAGAGAGATGGTTAACAGCTCATTTTAGGATGGGTGGAAGGCAGCAGCAACTCTTCATTACTGACTCCAGGCTGGAGAGCAGAGCGAGGAAGGGAAAAGAGGCAGGCAAGCAGCATGTGCTCCCAAGGATGAACCTAGACCCCGACCCTGCCGAGCCGTTCAAAGTTTGTTGAATTGATAAATACCAGAACTGGACCAGCCTCCGTGCAGGGACAAAATGGTGCACAGGAGATCTAGACATTGTTAGAAATTTACCTGGAGAGTCATGCACACAATGTTCAGTGTTCTAGTGGCCACATTAAAGAAAGTAAAAGAAGTGAAAGTAATTTGAATCACACATTTATTGTGTGTGTCTGTGTATGTGCTCGCATGTGTGGATGAGAGTAGGTCCACATAATGCAGAGCAGGGCACATGTATGGAGGAGTCAGAAGACCGCTTCGGGCATCAGTCTTCGGGCGTCTTCCACTTGCTTTTGAGACCCGGTCTCTCGCTGACCTGGAACTTTGTCATGTCAGCCAGACCGCTAGCTTGAGAGCTTCCAGGCACCTGCCCACCTCTGTCCTGTCACCATGGATTTACAGCCATGTGCACTAGATCCAGCTTTTTGTTTTGGTTTTTGAGACAGGGCTTCTCTGTGCAGCCCTGGCTGTCCTGAACTCACTCTGTAGTCCAGGCTGGCCTCGAACCCAGAGATCCACCTGCTTCTGCCTCTCTAGCGCTGGGATTAATGGAGGGAGCCATCATTACTCGGCTTTGTATGAGGGTCTGGCGACCTGACTCGGGTCCTCATGCCTTTCAGGCCAGAGCTTTACTTCCTGAACTCTCTCCTTTCCTCGTAATGCATTCGATGTAATCAATAGATCCCACATACCACTGCAGCGTGTAATCAACAAAAATTACAGTTAGTTACTTCATTGTATTATTTTTTTTTCATGTGGTTTACCTGAATACATGTCTGTGTGGGGGGTGTCTGAGCCCCTGGAACTGGAATTACAGACAGGTGCCACATGGGTGCTGGGAACTGAACCCAGGTCCTCTGGAAGAGCAGTCAGTGCTCTTAACCACTGAGCCATCTCTCCCACCCCTCTTATTTTATTTTTTGAGTCAGGGTCTTGTTAGGTATACCAGGCTGGCCTCTAACTTAAGGTCCCCCTGTGTCTGCGTGCCAAAGTGCTGGGATTTGCAAGCAGGTGCCACTATGCCGGGCTAAACTTTGGAGTCTTTTGTATCAGGTCTCAAGAGCTGGAATGCATTTCATAGTCATGGAATATCTCAATTTAGGCCAAGTCATAGGTCTGTTATTTTGTGTGTGTGTGTGTGTGTGTGTGTGTGTGTGAGAGAGAGAGAGAGAGAGAGAGAGAGAGAAAGAGAGCGAGCAAGCAAGAGAGAGCGTGTGTGTTCGGTGGTTATATTAGACAGTGCAGGTCCCGATAGAACAGTCTCTGGAATTCTTAGCCCATAACTTAAACCTAATCACTGTATCTGTCTGCTGTCCTTCTGTCTGTCTGTCTATCTATCTATCTATCTATCTATCTATCTATCTATCTATCTATCTATCTATAATGTGTGTGCGGGTGTGCAGCACATTCAAGAGTATTATAGGCATAGCCCCAGGAGGCAGAGGACTTAAAGAGGCCTTGTTTTATGATATGGGGAAAGAACATTGATCTGCATGGGTTAAAAGGGGGAGAGACCAATTTGGATGTCTGGTGGTCACCACAGAGAGGTGGCAATCTGGAGAATCTGACTTACCTGACCACACACACACACAGCCACACTCTACCTGGTTTTGAACTTGTGATCCTCCTGTCTTCACCCCTCCAGCAGATCCTAGCAGCACGTGGTACCACAACTGGTGACTCCCACACACCATAAACCCCTAGGAGTGTGGGCATCACCTTAGGGGAAGACGGACTTAAAAACCCGATCTGATTACAATTAAGTAGCCACACTTAGTAGAAAGCCACTGGGGCTCAAAACAGAAGCTAATTTCTCTGTAGGACGATGAAGGTGTATGCATTTTGTGTGCTGAGGTTCAAGTGCACTGCAAAAATAACCAAGGGCTATGGATGAATTTGCAATTATAAGCCCTGTAGCCTGGACTGCTTGGGGTTTTGTTCGTTGCCCTCCCCCGCCCCCATGACTGTCAGAAAGTGACTTAACGAAGAATTGTGGTTTTTCAAAAATTCAATGTCAGGCTAGGGGTGTAGCTCAGTGGCAGATGGATGTTGAGTACATGAAAGGTCCTAGGTTCAAGTTGTAGCACAAAAGATAAATACATAAATAAACACTTTTTAATGAAAAAAAGGAGTTAAAGGTGACTTTCTTCTACCCAAAGACACTCAGTGGGCAAGCAGCCAAGGACAAAATATTGACACACTGTATTGTTGGATCTTAAAGTTGTATTCTGATTGGTTCTTAGATGGCTGTTCATTTGTATGGTATTATGGACAAATAATCTCACCTCTTAGCAATGAAAATAAAAAATGTAAGGAGTAAAATATCATGCTATTTATAGGCGAATGTTCCTAGCAGCATTCTTTATATAGTAGTCAATTACCAATCAACAGATGAAGGGATAAATAAAACATGGTCTACCCAAAGAATAAGTTACAGTCCAATCAGGACAGGGAATGATGTAGTGATTTATGGCCCAGCCTGGCTAAGCCCAGAAAAAGTTATGCTGAGTGAGCGAAGCTACTCAGAACATACTCTCCAAGAACAATGGGAGATTTTGTTTAGATCTGATGTCCCGAATAGTAAATCTAAGACACAGTCTGAAGATTAGAAGTTCTCTGGGGAGAGGCGGCGTGTGGGGGTGAAGAGCTGGAGACTTTAAGTTTTCTTTTAAAGGTGATGAAAACACAGTAAGATTCATGGTGCTGAGTCTGGCGCATATCCATGACAGCAGAACATGGAATGGTAGATTTGCAGTTTACACTTCAGCTGCCCTATTCTAAAAAGTTAAAAGAGGAAAGAGCTTTGTGTAGAAAACCTAAGTAAACAACAAACAAACCCAAAACAAAAAAACAAGCCACAACAAAAACCTCAGGAATTTATATGGGAAACTTAATGGTTAGGCTTGAGTGCTGGCTGTGTGAGTGCATGCTATACTAGTTCCTTCTTTGTAGATTTATTTTTTTTTAATTAAAAATACAGGACTATTTCCAGGACCTGGTCTGATATTTAAGGAGCTTGGACGTTACCACTCTATTACAAAAGCAAGCCAGGCATGATAGCACACACTTTTAATCCCAGCACTTGGAAGGCAGAGGCAGGAGGATTTCTGTGAGTTCAAGGCCAGCCTGGTCTATGTAGTGAGTTCCAGGACATTCAGAACTACACGTTGACATCTGTCAACAAAAGGGGGGCGGGCAGAGCAGGGCAAGTTAAAAGCTAGATGGAAGAAGAAAACAAAAAAGAAAGCAAACACTCAAAAACATCTTATACAGATTTGGTCGCACGTGCTTGCAATACCAGCGTTTGGGAGATGAAGGCAAGAAAGCAGAAGTCCATGGCCATCCTGGGCTATATAAAACTGTCAAGAAAAAGAAAGGACAGATGGAAGGAAGGAAGGGAGGAAGGAAGGAAAGGAGGAAGGGAGGGAGGGAGGGAAATAAAGTGGAAAATGAAACAATAAAGCAACCCAGCGCTCCTTAGATCCACAGAGAAGTGAAGTTGTAGGGTAAACTGCTAACCCCAACACTGGAACAATAGATAGGAACTAACTTTGAAGGGAAAAGTGTCGGCTCAGCACCCCCAGACCAAGTTCTCAGGGCAAAGAGATTTATTTGCCCCAGAGGGACAGAGGGCAGGGAATAAGAGACAAAGACAGGAGATAGAGGATGAAGGGGAAGGGGAAGAGAATAAGGAAGAGGAGGCAGGGATATTTCTTAGGGGGGGGGCACAAAGGGCTGCCTCTGGATAGAGGGGAGACAGAAGTGCAAATGGTGCACATAGGCACATAGGCAAATGGTGGTTTATAGGGTAAAATGGGAAACCCTGTGTTAAGATGAGATGTTTAATTTTAACTGAGTATGTTAATTAGGTGAACCAAATGGGGCTTTTTAAGTTGGACTTCAACGGTTAGACTTTAATACGTTGATAGCTAGACCTTGGTAGTCAGTCTCAGGAGAAGGAAGTGGCCAAATAAGGGAACAGACCTTGGTGGCTAGCTTTAGGATTGTAATCTAGGGTTTTTAGCAAGACAGAGGGGATGGGGGAGAAGTTCAAAGCCTGGCAGAGCCATGTTCACCATGCTCAGGCTGGCTAGAGTCCTTTCAGATTTATCTGAGCAGAAACCAATGAGCAGAAGCCATTGGGGAGCCAGTGCTGGGTTGAAGCTTTTACTTATATTGTTCTATTAGTAAGTAAAACTCAGGAGTCAGATATGGTCCTGATCAGAGAAGCAGCAGAGAAGGGACATCCTCCCTCTCTCCTTTCCTGATCTACAAAAGGCCCACGAATCTTTCTAAAGCATTCCCTTCTTCTTCTTGTGTCTCTCTATATATCCTGTGTCCTCCAAAAACTATGACTATTTCGGGTCAGTCAATCACTGACTCCACCCTCTGATTCAAGGTAAACTTTATTGTCAGTCTTGGAGTGTCAGTGCAAACAAATATCCTGCAACATTTCCCCTTTTTGTCTAAATAGAAAGGGAAGGTTTTAACTCTAACATAGTAAAACTATATACAACTAGAACAATTATCAGGTATTGTCTAAATAAAAAGGAAAGATTTTAACCTTAACACTGGGCGATGTGGGTATGAGCTGAAGTCTAAGTGATGAGTTACTAAGCTCAGTATCAACAAGTCTGAGAGCTGAAGTCCTAGGCTCAGTCACAGGGAGCGCCACACAGTTGTGAGCCTTCCTTCAGGAGCACAGAAGGTTCTTGTGGTGAGAATGTGAGAAAACTCTCTTCAGAGTCCAACAGAAGGAAGAGAAAGGACATTCTGAAAGGCACTAGAGAATCCTGTGCCTCCTAACAAGGCCCTGTCCAGAGGAGAAAACCTTTTACTAGAGCCTCACCTTCTGGGTTTATCAGAACCTTACCTCCCTGTGGGAAAAGAAATACCTCACTCCAGCTCCCTTTAGTTTCCCATGGAGGAGATGGGGGCATACAACTCCTCTCCAAGCATGATGTCTTACCAAAGGAGCAATGGGGAATGTGGACCAGTAGAGATGCTCATAGCTCATGGATACAGGCCACCAAAAGTCTGAGCTCTTGTAGGACCATGAAGATACCCTGCTCCCTCCACCTTAACACTAACTTTACATCACATCTGCCTTTTTACTAGAAGACATACTAAATACCAGAAGGTATACTAAATACTAGAATACATACTAAATACTAGAAGACATATTAAATACCGGAATACATACTAAATACCAGAAGACATGCTAAATACCAGAAGACATACTAAATACCGGAATGCATACTAAATACCGGAAGGCATACTAAGTACCGGAAGGCATACTAAGTACCAGAAGGCATACTAAGTACCAGAAGGCATACTAAATACCAGAAGACATACTAAATGCTAGAAGGTTTACTAAATGCTAGAAGACATACTAAATACCAGAAGACACACTAAATACCAGAAGACATACTAAATACTAGAAGGCATACTAAATACCAGAAGGCATATTAAAAGGTCCACAGCTTAAAGAAACTAAATGGCATCAGAACCAGAGTCAGACATGCCAGGAGTACTGAGTTATCTTGTAACAATTTTGTAATTGTATGACATATGATAAAGGACTAATGACAAAGTATACCACATGCAAGAACAGTTGGGCAATATAAGTAAAGAGATAAAAATTATAAGAAAGAATAACAAAGAAATGTTGGATATCAAAAACAGCAGTGAAAATAAAGAACGCCTCAGGCAGAGTCACTGGTAGATTGGCAGAGCCATGGAAGACTTGAGGACATGGAAGGAGAGACTTCCAACTGGAAAAATGAAGACAGAAGGGAGGAAGGAAGCAAAAACCATGGTATAACTATAAAAGGCATATTAACCTGTAAGGGGATTATCAAAAGAGGAGAGGGAACAATAGAGAAATATTTAAAACAATGACCAACAATTTCCCCAAATTAATGTCAGATACCAAACCTCAAAGACAGGAAGCTTAAACAACATCAAACAGGATCAATACTTAAAAACAAAACAAAACAAAAATCTTGGGGTTAGCAATATGGCTCAGTGGGTAGTGACACCTGCTGCCAAGCCTGATGAGCCAAGTTTGATTACCAGGACCCACATGGTAGGAGAGCACTAACTCCTGCCCTCTGACTTGCATGCATGGTGTGCATGTGTGCGCTATCCCCTCCCAAGCATACACATAAAAAGAAATATTGTTATAAAAATAAAGTAACGATATATATTCAAATTTTGAAAAATCAAAGATTTAAAAAAAACAGGTAAGGAAGTCAGAAGCATTCCCCTGTAGAGAAAAATGGCAATAAATAAATCTGGGCGCTCACTTCAGCAGAGCGTGCACATGTACGAAAGTTGGAACAACATGGAGAAGATTATCATATTTTTTTTCTGTAAGGATGGCATGAACATTTTCTTTTTGGAAGTAGAAGGGGGAACTGGTTGGGAAGAGGAAGGGTGTGAGCAGTAGTGAGAGGGAGACTCGATGGAGCAATGGGAGGGTGAATGTGATCAAATACATCATAGACATGAATGAAAATGTCACCATGAAACTCATTATTGCTTATAACTAATATATACTGCTGTGGTAGTTTGAATGTAATTGGTCCCCATAATCTCATAATCCCATAGTATCATAGGGAGTGACACTATTAGGAGGTGTGGCTTGGTTGGAGTGGGTGTGGTCTTGTAGGAGGAAGTGTGTCACTATGGAGGCGGGCTTTGAGGTGTCCTATGCTCAGGATACCACCCAGTGTTTCAGTTGACTTCCTGTTGCCTGCAAGATTTAGGACTCTCCGCTACTTTTCCATCACCATGTCTACCTGCGTGGTACCATGCTTCCCGCCATGATTATAATGGACTGAACCTCTGAAACTGAAAGTGAGCCACCCCAATTAAATGTTTTCATTTATAAGAGTTGCCATGGTCACGGTGTCTCTTCACAGCAATAAAAACCCTAACTAAGACAACTAGTAAAAAATGTTTCTTTTTTAATTTAAGATAGGGTCTCACTATATAGTTTTGGCTGGCCTAGAAAAACATTTAAAACAGAATTAAATTGAATCCTTCTCTTTTCTTTAGATTTAATATGCTTATGGGTGTTTTGCCTAGAGATCTACTTTGCAGCATGTGTGTGCCTGGTACCCATAGAGTTCAGAAGAGGCCATCAGATCCCCTGGTCCTAGAGTTACAGACTGTAAGTCACCATGTGGGTGCTGGGAATGGGACCTGGGTCCTCTGTTAGAGCAGCCGGTGTTCTTAACCACTCAGCCATCTCTCCAGCTCTAAATTTAGCTTTCAAAAACTGTGCAAGCAAGGGGGTAGTCAGTGAAGACTTTCATTTATTTATTTATTTTAGTTTGGTTGGATTTTCAAGGCAAGGTTTCTCTGTGTAGCTTTGGAGCCTGTCATGGAACTTGCTCTGTAGACCAGGCTGACCTTGAACTATAGAGATCTGCCTGCCTCTGTCTCCCGAGTGCTGGGATTAAAGGTGTGCATCACTACTGTCTTGCTCAAGTGATGTCTTTTAAGTTGGAAAAAATACCTATTAATTTAGAACTCTGTACCTTGCAAAATGCAGTTCAAAGTAAAGCAGGGGTAGGATGTAGTCTATTGGTTGGGTACTTTCATACCATTAATGAGGTTCTGGTTTAATCTTCAGGATGAGAAAGAGGAGAAAGAGAACAAAAGAGTGGGTGAGGAAATGGTAGAACATGCTCATTTTATCATGCAGAGTACAAAAACAAAAAACAAAAGTGTGGACAACAAAGCCAGGAGCAAAGAAAAAGGGAAACAAACAGATAACAAATATGACAGATGTCAGTGCAGGTGTGTCAATTATCTTAAATATCAATTGTCTATATGTACTAATTTAAAGAGCAAAAATTATGAGGATGGATCAAAAAGCAAGACCCATGTTGTCTACAAAATCATACTCTAAATATAGAGATACGTGTCTATGAAAAGCAAAGACAGAGAAACACACGCCACACCACACTGATCAGAAGACAGGGGAAGCAGATACACTACTTTCAGACAAAGGAGATTTGGGGTCAAGGAAGTAACCAGGGCTAATAGAGTGGCCCTTAATGTGTGAACTTAACCCGTAATGTGCAGACTTAACCCTTCATGTGTGGACTTAACCCTTGATGTGCAAGCATCGAAACCTGAGAGGAAATCTGGATGGAACTGTAAGGTTATGTAGGTGGGTCCACTATTAAAGCTGAAAGGTGTAATTCCTTTGTATCAGAACTGAACAGACTGAGTAGGCAGAAAACCGTTAAGAATAGTGAATTCAACGGTGCTGTGGATTAACTGAGCATAGTGGCACCTATGGACGACTGCATCTACCACAGCAGACCGCACACTTTCCTCCAGCTCTTGTGAACCACTAACCATGGTAGGCAGCACTCTGAGCCACAAAACACACTTTACAGATTACTTTATTATTTTAGTGGCGTTCTTTTTTTTTTTTTTGAGACAGGGTTTCTCTGTGGCTTTGGAGCCTGTCCTGGAACTAGCTCTGTAGACCAGGCTGGTCTTGAACTCACAGAGATCTGCCTGCCTCTGCCTCCCGAGTGCTGGGATTAAAGGTGTGCACCACCACCGCCCGGCTAATTTTAGTGGCTTTCTTGTTGCTGATTTCTTTTGTCTCTTTCTTTCTTTCTTTCTTTCTTTCTTTCTTTCTTTCTTTCTTCCTTCCTTCCTTCCTTCCTTCCTTCCTTCCTTCCTTCCTTCCTTCCTTTCTTTCTTTCTTTCTTTCTTTCTTTCTTTCTTTCTTTCTTTCTTTCTTTCTTTCTTTCTTTCTTTTTTTGTTATTGTTTTTGAGGTTTTCACACCATAGCCCAGGCAAGTCTGGAACTCATGGCAATCCACATCCTCACTTTCCCTAGAGGTAGGATTAAAGGGGTGGGCCACCATACCCAGCTTACAGATGTAAAAGCAGCAAAAGCACATATATGCATTTGCAGAATCTTGTTCATAATTGCCCAACTTGGAAGCAACCAACTGTCACAGACTGATAAATACGTTATTCTGGAAAATAGAAAAGGCGTCACCTTGTAAATCTATTGGGGTGAATTGGGAC
This sequence comes from Ondatra zibethicus, assembly GCA_004026605.1. Classification (NCBI taxonomy): domain Eukaryota; kingdom Metazoa; phylum Chordata; class Mammalia; order Rodentia; family Cricetidae; genus Ondatra; species Ondatra zibethicus. The sequence goes on along the minus strand of PVIU01002051.1, from coordinate 71,733 downwards.
TGTAGGAGCAATGGACGTATTAAAATCATATCCAGAAAACCAAGCCCCAGCAATTCCTCAGACACACCAGACTGAGGAAAGGTCATATTCTCATCTAAGCCCTATAGAGAGGAAGACAAAGATGGTAATAGTAATGGTTCCACCACCCTGGCACCTGACCATGGACAGGCAGAGGTCTCCTCTGCTCAGGCTAGTCCCAGTGTCAGAGACCATTTCCTGTTGCCTGCAAGATGTAGGACTCCCAGCCAGTTCTCCAGCACCACGTCTGTCTGCATGCTGCCATGCTCTCTACCATGATGATGATGGACTGAACCTCTGAAACTGTAAGCACCCCCCCCCAGCTAAATCTTTTCCTTTATAAGAGTTGCCATGGTCATGGTATCTCTTCACAGCAATAGAGACCCTAACTAAGACACGGGTGTAATGTCGTGGTAGAAGATGTTGATAACTGGGAAGGTGTCTGTGTGACAGGGGTTGTGCAGAGACACTTTCTGCTTGATTTTGCTGTAAGCTAAAATTGTTCTGGAAAACAGAGTGTTAATCATTTTAAGGAGGGTGGTGGTTCCAATGTGACACCTTAAGTATTAATTTCAGAAAGCATGTATCTTTGCTGTTACTACTTACAAATTAAACATAGGAATAAAAATGATTAATTTCCTGTCCTTGGAGAGGGCTAGTAGATAGTTCTATAGCTGTTAGTTGGCTTTCTGAGTGGCATTCCCCTGATAAATGTAGAATGGACCTCTGGGAGCATTTGATAGGAATCATCACTCATCTTTCCAGGCCACCATATAGGGGAAGAGACCAGAATCGCCAGGAAATTCAGAGATGGAGTGGGAGAAATGGCTCAGCAATTAGGAGAGCTTGTTTGTGCAGAGGATCTAGTTCAGTTCCCAGCACGCATATGGTGGCTCACAACCATCTGTAACTCCAGTTCAGGGATCTGTTATCCTCTTCTGACCTCCACAACGACCAGGCGTACAAGTGGAGTACATGCAGGTCGAACATTCATGCACATAAAAAAAAAGAAAAAACTTTTACAGAGAACAGAGATTGAAATCCCAGATACATTCGCTACTTTTCTGTTGCTGAGAGGAAACGCCATGCCCAAGGCAATTCACAGAAGAGGGAGTTAAATGGACTTACAGTTCCAGAGGTTGGTGTCCAAAATGGCAGAGACAGCGTGGCATCAGGTAGCAGGCATGGCCACTGGAGCTGGAAGATGAGAGAGCTCACATTTTGAACAAGCAGAAAGGAGAGTTAGAAATGATGTGTGGCTTGCAACCTCCAAGCCAACCCTCTAGGGACATACTTCCTCCAGTATGGCCACGCCTCCTAAATCTACCTAAACAGTGCCATCAACTGGCGACCAAGTATTCAAACATCTGAGCCTATATGGGACATTCCCATTTACATCCCCACATCGGAAAAAAGGGCTTTTACAAATATTTACCTTGTAGAAGTTTTGTCAACACTTCAACCCCAAAGCACTGCAAAAAAGAGAAATATTTCCAATCCTTTATAAAAAAAATACATTTGAAAATACTTGCCAATATTAACACAATGCATTAATTCAGCTCACACAGTAATAAAAAAAAACAGTAGATGTACAGTGCTTACTATGCTAATGTTCTTTTCTATATAATTGACTCATCAAATCCTCATTATGATCTCCATTTTACAGCTGAGATCATTTAAATTCGGTGTGTGTGTGGGGGTGCTCCACTCTAGGGTGGAACCAAGGGTCTAGAGCCCTGCTCTCAATTAGACTGTAAGGACCCGCCTCTTCCCAGGGACCAGTACCTTCCAGAGCACAGGTAGTTCCAGGAGATTTTCTTCTGTCTGCTCAGCCACTTTTCACTTTCTTCTGGTCAGTGTGGTGTGGTACTTCTCTCTGCCTTTGCTTCTAATATACATTTATCTTTATATTTAGAGCAGGTTTTTTTTTTTATTTTTGAGACATGGGTCTTGCTTTTGGATCAATCCTCATGATGTTTGCCCTTTAATTAGTATATACAGACAACTGATATTTAAGTTGGCAGTTGACTTACAAGCATTAATATCTATCGTATTTGTTTTCTGTTTGTTTCTCTTTTGAATTTGTTCGTTTGCTGTTCACTTTTTTTTTTTTTGGTTGAAATAGCGTTTTCTACTCTTCCATCTCTGTTTTCTGCCAGCGGTTTTGAGAACGGCTTTAGACGATTTTTCTTTTTCAGTCACATGGCTTCTTCTGAGGCATAAACTGTGAAGTCCCCAGGCGCCTTGCAGAGAGGCACAGCCTGCTGCATTGCCACCTGTAAGTCCACACAGCCACAAACAAGGGGCCTCTGATTTACTAGGCTTTCCCTGCTGGTCCTCAGAGCCGTTAATCTTCTGCCCCAGGGCAGAGCTTGACAGCTCCCAAAGGTCCCGTGAAGTACTCTTTTCAAAGGAAAATTCTCAATCAAGTAAATTTGAAACAGACTTGGTCCCAGTCCAGGTACAGACTCCTTGGCTTCCCCCCACTTCCAGGCAGCAGTTGGCTACACTTCACTTCCTGGGTTTTTTTTTTTTTTTTTGAGTCTTCTGGTACAGACATAGTTCGCCTTCAATAAAACAGTGGTTTACACGCCTCACTCTTCCCGCTGTATGCCTGGGCCAGGGCATAGTCATTCTGCCTCCATGGGTGTTCAGATTTCAGCCCAGGCTATATGAAGTCCCCAGGATGGGTGACATATTAGATAGACCCATCTATCTGCTATTTGATGACTTTTATCTTTAACCAGTTAGAACTCTTTTTTCATTAGTCTTTTATTTCTTCACTTGAAGATTGATTGTGACCCCTACATTTTAACTTAGCATCTCCCTAGACATTCATATTGTTTATTTGCTTAGTGTCTGTGTTCCTCACCTCTGCTGGTGCTTGGGTGGGTACCTAGTGGTGGCAATGAACAGGAGAGGCTTCTCTTTTGTAATCCTGTGGAGTTGGGTGGGTACTGCCAGAGCTGAGGGGATGTGGTAAATTTCTACCGTCTCTGCCATGTTTATCCACAGCTTCATTAGAATCTACTGCTGGCACCCCCTCCCCCGAGGCTGCCGAGTCCGTTTTCCCAATGAATATACTAGTATGGAAATTGTTTATGCTGTTTCCTCCAGACACCATAGGGTTGTACTTCCTTGCTCTTTTACAAGTGTCACTATGTGATTTGCTCAGTCCTATGGAACATGTAAAGAGCCATATGCCCTTTCTAGGTAAAAGCTTCAAAGCCTGATGATCCCATCCCAGGGGTTGCTATGGTGATAGTTTGAATGTAATTGTTCCTCATAATCCCATTATTATTAGGAGACGTGGCCTTTCTGGAGTATGTACACAGCCTTGTTGGAGGAAGTGTGTCACTGTGGGGGCAGGCTTTGAGGTCTTCTAGGCTCAAGATACCGCCCAGTGCCATAGACCACTTCCTGTTGCCTGCAAGATGTAGGATTCTCAACTACTTCTCCAGCACCATGTCTGCCTGCATGCCAACATGTTCCACCATGATGATAATGGGTTGAACCTCTGAAATGTAAGTGGGCCACCCTGGTTAAATGCTTTCCTTTATAAGAGTTATTGTGGTCATGGTGTCTTTTTCACAGCAATAGAAACCCAAACTAAGACTCTGTGGAAGGAAATACTGAGGCAGAATCTCCATAGCCTGGGGGCTGGGGTTGTATGGCAATGATTAGCAGAGCTCCCTTGAGACCTGCAATGAATAGCAAAGGACTGATTGATTGGTTTGTTTGTGGGTTGGTTTTTTTGAGACAGGGTCTCTCTGTGTAACAGCCCTGGCTGTTCTGGAACTTACTCTGTAAACCAGGCTGGCCTCAAACTCACAGAGATCCACCTGCCTCTGCCTCCTGAGTGCTAGGATTAAAGGTGTGCGCCACCCCTGCCAGGCAAGAGCTGACTTTCTCTTGTGTATGTGCGAGTGGGTGCAAATGCACACGAGTGTGTACAATGTGTGTATGTGGGGTGGTGGTGCGGAAGTTAGAGCACAACTTTGGGCAGTTCCTTCTCTCTTTTCTCTGAGATTGAACTTGGGTTGATACACTTATGAGGAAGTACCTTACTCACTGAGCCATCCTGTTGGTTCAAAAATTAAGTTTCGCTGTGTTCATCCCTGAGTTCTTTGTTACTGTCCAGCCCTTCTTAGCAGACAAAATTCAGAGCAGTTGTAAATAATCCAGACAGGCAGTGGGGACCTAGACAAGTGGGTTTGTTTTTTCCACAATATCAGAATTTGGTGACTAACAACAAATTCACAAGATACAGTAGTTTAATTGACAGCAGTTTGCCAAGTAGGCCCAATTTATTTGATAGTAAGGCAAGCAGAGATTGTTTCATCTTAATCTTAGCTACTAATATTAACTCAGATTACATATTACATACCACACAGTACATATATCTGTTTATCATCCATCTATCTACCTACCTACCTATCTATCCATCCATCCTCTCTCTCTCTCTCTCTCTCTCTCTCTCTCTCTCTCTCTCTCTCTCTCTCTCTCTCTCTCTCTCTCACACACACACACACACACACACACACACACACACACACACACACACACAGAGTCTTTAAAGGGTTAAAATGCCTCAGTAGAGTCCCCAGAGTTTCCAGGAGGCCTGAGAAGCAGAAGCCGGAAGCTGTTAGGAACTCAGCTCTTTGCAGTGTGCTCATATAACTAACCCTGCTAGAGGTCGGTTGGAAGCTCTGGAGCCAGACTACTGGGTCACAGGTTCAAGCCTGCCCCAGAGCCAAGCTGAACCAAAGACGTGCAGGACCCTGGAGATTGTAGAGGCGAAAAGCAAGACCAGGTTCTGATGGACAAATGAGAAGATGGATGGATGGCAATCCAAGTAGGGCATATACTCCTCTTTATGGGGGTCACATGAAGACATTGTTCCCTTTCCTCAGTCTGGAATATTTGGTAAGTTCTCCAGCCTGGTTTTCCTGATTTGATTTTAATTACATTTACATTTATTTGTTTGTGTGTGTGTATACATACAATTATGTGTGTGTATATATGTGTGGTGTCTGTGTGTGTATACATGTGTGAATATATGTGTCTGTGATAAGTGTGTGTTCGTGTGTGTGTATATATGTGTGTGTGTATGTATATGTGTGTATGAGTGTGTGATGGTCAGGAGGTATTTTACAGAAATCAATTCTTTTCTTCTACCAGATGGGTTTTGGAGATCAGTTCAGGCCATTAGTCTTGGCAGCAAGTGCTTTTCCTGTTGACCCATCTTGTCAGCCACTGATATGATTTTTAATATATCCATTCGCTTCTACAGTCCCAATTTATTTTGACAAGCTCACAGAGTGCTGCCCTTTCTATTTTTAGTAATATGTTATTTTTCACTTTGTGCCTTGTGAGTGGCGCCAGACAGATGGTGTTGTTTATATGTCCACTAAGGTGCAAAGTCATTCTCCGACCCCAAGATGGAGTCAAATGTTGCTTGTGAAATGGAATCTCGTAGTGTAAGGCACAGTCTTTAAAAAGTGGTTTTATACAATATGGAGTCCTTTAGAGCAGGGCACAGATGATTTCAACAACTTAATCTAGGGCGGGAGAGATGGCTCAGTGGGTAGAGGGTTTGCCACATCAGCCTTTGGCTTGGGTTTGGCTTCCCAGAGTCTATGTAGAAACCACAGGTGCAAAGGGAGAACTGACACTCAAGGTTGTCCTCTGACCGCCACACACATGCCATGGCGTAAGTGCCCACACATGTGAACATGTGCGTGTGCACAGAGATAAATATATATACTTAATAGAACAGTTTCTAAAACTCTCCTCATAGAATTGTCAATGAGATCTTACTCTTCTCTATTCCTCCTCCTTGTGAGCTGTCTGGAGGATTCAGATACAACACAAAGCAAGAAGGAGACGGGTAGCGTTTATTTAGAGTAAAGTGTAGCATGCTCAAGGGCTGATAGGGAGTCAGGGCCAAAGAGACCTTTCTGCTAACCTTCATGTTAGTCAGGGTTTAATCCTATTTCCTCTCTGCCTCCCTGCAACCCCCTTCCCCGTCTCTCTTTTGGTTTTTTCAGATAGGATCTCTCTGTGTAATCCTGTACATTCTAGAACTCGCTCTGTAGATCAGGCTGGCCTCAAACTCAGGGATCCCCCTGTTGCTGCCTCTCTTTGCTGGGGCTAGAGGTGTGCCCCCCCTCATATTAACAGGGTTTTGTGTAGCTTAGGCTGGCTCCAAACTTGCCCTAAATTTGCCGTGTAGCCAAAGATGAAGTTGAAATCCTTCTGCCTTCATCTCTGACATGCTGAGTCCATGGGCTCGCACCATTACACCTGGTTCATGTAATGCCAGGGATTGGACCCAGGGTTTTGTACAAGCCAAGCATCTATTCTACTGGATAATTTTAGTTCTCTGCCCAGGATTTATCCTATTTCTGAAGTCTCTTTAAGGATTTGAAATTTCTTTAAGGGGTGTGTTTCTGTCCAGGTGATCAACAGGCCCATTCAGACTAACTCTCACAAGACAGGAAATGGTCTGTCTGGTGTATCTCTCTTCTTTACAGGGAAGCCTCAGGCTAGATAGCCATCTTGTAAGGTTCAGATAGTTATCTATTAATGACCTTTAAAGCTTCTAGAATGTCCTGTCTTCACCAAGGATCTGAGCTAAAATCATATCCCACTCTTCTTTCATTTCTGGTTTTACAAGATGTTACTTATGAGGTAAGGGTCTATCCTCAATGACTTTCAAACCTGCTAACACCTAACTAGAAATCTGGCAAAAACAACCCCATAGATAAGCCGCCATAGATGTAAATAGTAGAGTTATTGTCTCGGAGCTGGGCAATGTGCAATGAGGTCTTTGCTGATAGATCTGTTGTCATTAGGTCAACTATGTTATTTCCATTAAAAAACAGACTTACCTTCCAATATTCCAATACCTAAATGAAAGTCTGACTTATTCAAAATCTTCCAATACTTTAAATAATATTTAATATAACAAAAATTTATAAATATGAAAATGACAGTAGATTGACACTGTACTTATATGCAGCCCCATGAATTATAACACATGTATTGAACCATGCCAGCACAGCCACAGTCTGGATACAGAACCGTTCTCTCACCCAAACTCCCTACCAGAACTTCTGCTTTGCACTCATGGCCTGTCCCTACAGTTGCCAACCAATGCTTCTGACTTTTATGAATGATCGTGTAACCGTTAAAAATGTTTTTAAGTAATAGAGAGACTTGAAAATAATACAGAGCGCGCCTAGCACTCCTCACCAGGCACCCCAGAAAAGCCAGGACATCAACACTGGTACAAGCCATAGCACTCACTTAGAGGTCATCCGTTTAGCAGGCCCTCACTGCCGTGAGTGTGCAGTTCTGCCCAGCTCTATCACGGTTAGATTCCATTCCCCATCGTGCTCTCGGGACAGAACTGTCTTGCTAACAGACTCCTTACTCTGTCCCTTTATAGTCACATCTTGCAGAGGTTGACATTTGAAAACCTTTCTCTGTGTGTTCTCGGTCTCTTTAAAAAAGAAATTACGCTTAAGCCAGGCAGATGTGGTGCATGCCTTTAGTCCCAGCACTTGGGAGGCAGAAGCAGGAGGATCTCTGTGAGTTCGAGGTCAGCCTTGTTTACAGCAGGAGTTCCAGGCCAGTCAAAGACGTTACACAGAGAAACCCTGTTTCAAAAAAAAAATCAAAAGACTAACCAACCAACCAAACAACTAACCAAACAAACAAACAAAAAATTGCTCTTATTTTTAATTTATGTGTGCATGTGCAGGCTTATGAGAACAGCCTTTGGGAGTTGGTTCCCTCCTACCATGTGGGCCCAAGGGATCACACTCAGGTCATCAGGCTTGGCAGCAAGTACCTTTACCCACTGAGCTGTCTCACCAGCCCCAAAGCTTTCTCTTAAGTGTTTAAAAGATGTGTGTGTGTGTGTGTGTGATCTGGGTACGTAGTCATGTAAGTACCACTGTGCTTGTGTGGTGTCAGAGGTCAGAAGACAACTTTGTGGAGTCAGTCCTCTCCTCCCACATTTACATGAGTTCTGGGATGAAACTCAAGTTGTCATGCTTATGCCACAAGCACTTTGCCCACCGAACCATCCCAGCCTCCCAGGCTCCTCCTCTTCCTCCTCTGTCCCCCCTCCCCCGCTTCTTCTTTTATTATTTTATGTGCATGGGTATTATGGCCTCATGTATGTCTGTGCACCACCTTAATGCCCGGTGCTGAAGGAAGCTAGAAGAGGACATCAGATCTCCTGGAGCTGGAGTAATGGATGGTTATAAGCCACTATGTGGGTGCTGGGAACGGAACGTAGGTCCTCTGAAAGAGCAGCCACTGCTCTTAACTGATGAACTATTTCTCCAGGCTCTGGCCTCTTCTTTTTTTCTAATGAAAATATCTTAATATAATTGTATGTGTGTACTCAACGACTCTCTCTCTCTCTCTCTCTCTCTCTCTCTCTCTCTCTCTCTCTCTCTCTCTCTCTCTCTCTCTCTCCTCACACACATGCATTTGGAGCCAGACGAGAACATGGTATGGTTCTCAATCACTTTGTCTTTATTGACTTGAGATAGGTCTGGCTGAACTGGAAGCTTACTATCTTTGCTAGGCTGGCTGGTCAGCAAGCTCCTAGGATTCACCTGTCTCTACCACTCAATGCTGGGGTTCCAGAACAGTGCACCAATGCCTGGCTTTTTACACAGGTGCAGGGATTTGAACTCAGGTCCTCATACTTGCAATGAAAGTATTCTTAGCCCGTGAGCAATTTCCCCAGCGCTCTAATTACATTTTTTTGATATTACAATATTAATTAATTGTGCTGCTAGGGCTTGAACCTAAGGGCTCACACTTAGTAAATACCTGCTGTGCCCAAGTGTTATATATATATAATATATATATATTATATATTGTTTTTTGAGGCAGTGTTTCTCTGTATCGCTCTGGCTGTCTTAGAACTCCACTCTGTAGACCTTGAACTCACCAAGATCCACCTGCCTCTGTCTCTCGAGTACTGGGATTAAAGGCATACCCCACCACTTTCCAGCTTATATTTTTACTGATATAATTATATATAGAAACTTTAACAAAAAGAACATTTTATTATGTGTTGTTGTGTTATCATTATTTATTTCATTGTATGAAAATGACTCTGCCACATAAGGAGGGATTCATGAAAGCTTCTACATCACTGGTGTTAAAAGTGCTACCTGGCTCAGGAGATGTTTGGGCATCTCCAGACACCAGGAAGGAAATAGTAGCTTGGCTCTTAAAATGAGTTCAAACTCTCTTACAGCTGCCAAGAATTCAACCAATTATCTTTCCTATTCAGCGCTTTTTCAAAAATCATATTTTTTTCTTTTTTAAAAAAAATTATTCATTTATTTAACGGGCACTGGTGTTTTGTGTGTATATACTCTGTGTTAGGGTGTCAGAGTCCCTGCAACTGGAGTTACAGTTGTGAGCCGCATGTGAGAACCGGTGTTCTCTGGAAGAGCAGCCAGCGCTCTTACCACTGAGGCATCTCTGCAGCCCCCCAAAACATATTTCTTAACAAAAAGGATGCCATTCATTTTAAACCTCTAAGAATAAATATCATGTTAATAAATAAAGGGAGTGTGAAAATGATATGCATTAGATTTTTTTAAGCTAAAACATTTTTTAAGGAAAATTAATTTTCCAAACCTATGAGATCTCGGGTCTTTCTCTGAACATTTCTTCCCCCCAACCAATTAGACATTTTTTTAAGGTAAGAATAGCTGTAGACATGTTGTCTCCAATTCATGTCTACTTGTTTATAAATTGAAATAAATTTTATTCTTAAAGTAGATTGCTGCTTTGCCCCTTTCAGAGTGCTGTTTAGCCGCGTTGATTTGCGACGACTGCGCCTTTTACTACTCTCCCAATGTCTTCTTTGTACATTGTTTCTCTTCGGTTGATATTTATTATAAACATGGGGATGCTTCCCAGCCCATGCTTGAGTTATTCCTCCAGCATTCTTTGGTCAGTTTAGCCCCTGAGCATCATGGGACTTTTCCTCTAAGCTCAGTGCAGAGAGAGACACCCGGTCGGCGTGGGGTGTGTGCAGAAGCTAAGTACTAATTGGTGGCAGCCAGGAGCATTTTTCTCTTCTAACTTTACTTTTCTTTCTAGCTCTTTCAATGTGCAATCTCTTTTTATACAGACTTAGAATTATAAGTCAAGGTAGGGACTTAACCAACTTATTACCGAGACTAAATACACCCATCATTGGTAGTTCTGGGTGGCTTCCTCTGAGGTTGGTAGGCTTGGCTACAAATGACAAATTCGGGCACTTCTACCAATGCCATAGTTCCTGCAGGCAGCCGTTCTTGCAGGTACTCAACCTTCAGTGTTACCTTACAGGTAATCCCAAGGCATGTGACCATTCTTTCCTGTGTTCCTTTCTTTCTTTCTTTCCTCTCCTCCCCTTCCCTGCCTTCCTCTCCCCTCCCCTCTTCCTTCTTTCTTTCTTTTGGTTTGGTTTTGGTTTTTTGAGACAGGGTTTCTCTGTGTAGCCTTGGCTGTTCTGGAACTTGCTCTGTAGACCAGGCTGGCCTGGAACTCAGAGAGATCCACCTGCCTCTGCCTCTCGAGTACTGGAATTACAGGCGTGCACCACCACTGCCCGGCTCCTGGGTTTTGTTTTTTTTTTTTAACCCTGCCCCACACTGGAAATGGTCCCATCATTAAATTCTCCTCAGTGCCTCATTTGAAAGTGCCATCTGTTGCTCTGACTGACACAGAGTGGTTCTGATTACTGGAGAGTACAGCATGTTTTCTAAAACTATAAACTGTAAATTTAACTATAGAGCTATCAGGTTATATAGTCTATAGCTGTGTGTTTATGCAACTTCAAGGATGCTTCAGTTTAGTTTGTAAATTAGATCACTCCTAATATCTCTGGCTGGGACGCCTTAGTAATGGTTTCACTTACTCACTAGTAGGCATCACTTTACAATGAAGATGTCTCTAGTTTCTTTCTTTCTTTTCTTTCTCTTTCTTTCTTTCTTTCTTTCTTTCTTTCTTTCTTTCTTTCTTTCTTTCTCCTTTTCTTCTTTCTTTCTTTCTTTCTTTCTTTCTTTCTTTCTTTCTTTCTTTCTTTCTTTCTTTCTTTCTTTCTTTCCTTTGAAACAGAGTCTTGCTATGTAGCTGTCTGGCCTGGAAATTGCTATGGAAACCAGGCTAGCCTTGCATTTGCGGCAGTCTTCTAGACTCTGCCTCCCTAGTGCTGAGATTACCACACCCAGCCTTTTCTTTTCTTTTTTTCTTTTACTTTTGTTCGCATTGCTGTTTTGCCTCTATGTATATATGAGGATGTCAGAGATCGTGGATTTACAGACAGTTGTTAGCTGCCATATGAGTGCTGGGAATTGAACCTGAGTCCTCTGTAAGACCAGTTAGTGCTCTTAACCACTGAGCCATCTCTCCAGTCCCCCACACCCAGTTTTACAATAAAGATTTCTATGCATTTAGCATCCTCTTCTTTGAATATATGTAATTGCTTGATATTTGTGGCATTCTAGCCACTTAATTTATTGACTTTTCAAAATGATGTACAAGAGTATATATACACATGATGTGTGTGTATACATTTTCTTTTCTTGCCCCGCGATCTTGTATTAATATTACAATATAACACAACCCAAGTTTAAAAATCTCAGTCTTTAAACATTTCAGCACATTAAATGTCCAAGTTCTCTTTAAAAATCCCGAAACTATTGACTGTGGGCTGCTGTAAAATCCAAATTAAGTTATGTTCTTATTCTAAGAGTGAAGAACCAGGACACCTTTATAATGAGGTCAAAGCAAAACCAAAATCCAAGAGTTGTACATAACTCAGTGTCCAACATTTGGGACTCAGTCACAATCTTCTGACTCCAAAAGGTCATGCAGCTCTACCTCTCTGGTTCTGACACCCAAAACTTACACATAGGTTCTGTCATCGGCTCAGTCAGCCCCACCCTGCCCTTGCTACTATAGTTGGTGAACATCCCATTGTCCTGGCGTCTCCATTATGCTGTGGTCGCCACTGCAGTTGAGGCTGCGCCTTCACCAGCGTCCTCTCTCAGTCTCTCTTCAAAGCGACGCTGATCTTGCTACAGAGTGCCAAGCCTCAGCTGCTCCTCATGCCCGCTTCATGCCTTCCAGACAAGTATCATATGGGAGACTCTTACACATTATTTGCCAAGATCTGTTGTCAGTTTGGTGTGCAGTCTTGACCCCTCCCCCCCACCAGATATAATGTCTATGTGCTGACTTTGAGGAAACCTTCCCAGAAGATTTTCCCTCAATGACGCTGGCTGGCCTCTCACTAATCGCAGCTGGTTTTTCAGCGCCAGCTAATGAGCTTCCATTATTCCAGTAAAGAAAGGCTTCCCAGATCCTTAATTCAAATATATCGCGTGAATGACATTGATGGAGTTTTTAAGGAACTCTCAGACTTCCTTCTGAAACTTCACAAGCCAGGCCTCATTCTCTTGAGTTCTTTTCTTCCAGGCTCCCACAGAAACAGCTTGTTAAACTCTGAGAACTCGGTATCTTTTCCAGCTCAAGGTTCCAAACACGTTCCAAAATCTTCCCCCCAAACAATATAGTTAGGTCCCATCACACCCGGACTTTTGGAGGTTGTAAGTCTGAGGTTGGATGCCAGAATTGCCAGATCTTGGTAAAGGCCACTTCCAGGGTGCTAACTGGAAGTGCCAATTCCCCTTCTTAGGAACAAGGAGAAAGGGGCAAGCGAGCTCCTTGGAGCCTTTTCAAGAGAGCACTACTTCCATTAGGAAGGCTCTCTACCCTCACGTCCTAATTATCTCTCAGGGCTCCACTTCTAGAATTTTGGGGGACATAGCTTCAATACATGGATTTGTGGGAGATACGAACATTCATGTCATTGTAATGTCTGACAACCAGAGAAAAGCTGTGCTGAACGGCACACACTTGTTCTACAGAGAGTCAGCGCTATACAGGGAAAAGCAACCAACCTTGTTAGAAGTCTCATCTCTCTCCAAAGAGTCTGTCTCTGGAGCTTTTTATTGTCGTTGTTGTCATTTGTTTGCTATTAAAAGCTTCATAACATCGTTTGAGCATTCAGATCATGCCTGGGCTGTTTTTGATTGCCTCAGATATTTTTACAACGAAGAGGAATCGTGTATGGGATGATTTAAAGTACATTCCTGGGGAAGATTTTCTTAATTTCTCTTTAATAAGGTTGGGCCTAATGAAATGTCTGGAAAAAATTTTACTTACTATTATTGTGTTGTGTTCATGATATGTTTATATGTGTGCACATGTGATATAGCATGCATGGGGAGGTCAGAGGTTAGTTTTTTGGAGTTGGTTGTCTCTTTTCATCTTTACTTGAGTTCCAGGGATTGACCTTGGGCTGTCAAGTTTACTCGGCAAACACTTCAGCCACTAAGCCACCTCATCAGCCCTGGTGCTAAGAAATCTAATTTAAAGAACTATCTTGATGCTAAACTACATAATTGTTGTCATTATATATTTATTCAATTCAAATCACTAGGAACATTCAGGAAATATACTTTATTATATTCTTTAGAAACCATACCAATGAGAGCAAAATATCCTTATAAATATAATAGGTTCTTTTGAAATGATTAATAAGAAAGACTCTATAGAATCAGGTAATTCTGTAATTTTGTTGTATTAATTTCCATGGATTTTCATCATATTCTCTTGATACCCATCAAAAGAAATGGCCATGTATTAATACTTTAAAAATGAATGAATCATCAGACATATCATTTCCTCTATCTAATCAGGGATGAAGTATTAATATCTAGTGATACATACACACATATATATATTTCTTCAAATTATCTTTCTGTAATCAGTAGTCTTAAAATAAACGTGATTATACATCAACAAACTGAAGGATTATAGCACAGTGGTTATCTGGGAAATGGAATTGGGGAATTTTTTTTCTAAAGCCTGTATGTATTTTTATTTTGATTTGTTTGGATTTTTGAGACAAAGTCTTACTGTGTAGATCAGGTTGGCCTCAAACTTGTGTCCTGTGTAGGTCTCTGAGTGCTAGGACTACAGACATACTCCACAACACCTGTGCCTCTAAAATATTTTCTAATACCCTTTAATTATTATCACTTTTGTGTGAGGGCATGTGAAGGCTAGAAGTTGACATTGAGTCTCTTCCTCAATTGTTTTCCACTGTGTTTTTTGAGAGAGGGTCATGCATTGAACCTAGAACTCACTAATTTGGCTAGATTAGCTTTCCAGTGATCTACCTGTCTCTGCCCCGACTCATCCCTGGGATTATAGACATGTGCCATCATAGCTGGCCTTTGCATGGATGCTGAGGACTGAACAAGTCCTTGTGCTTATATGGCAAGCACTTTATTGACTAAACCATTTCCCAAGCCTTCCAATTGGTATTTTGTAATCACAATACATTCGTGTGTGTGTGTGTTTATATTGTCAAATTAAAGAAGAAGTCTTATTAGTTGATTGACTTGATTTGGATAGGGTTCCCTGTTTCTTTTTCCATGGTAGAAATTGTTAAGGCTGTTCTGTGTTTACAAGAAAATACAAATAGTACATTCATCTTTGTTGTTGCCCTTCTGTTATGAGAATCAACTTCTTTGAGAGTAGCCCTTCTCTCCTGAAAGAATGACCGGATTAATTTTTTTTAAATGATAGGGTACAGCCTTTGTTTCCTGGAACTAGCTCTGTAGACCAGGCTGGCCTCGAACTCACAGAACTCCACCTGCCTCTACCTCCCAAGTGCTGGGACTAAAGGCATGCACCACCACTACCCGGCTAATTAACTTTTTGTCTCTAGATCAAATAACAAACAGATTCTCTGCCAGATGCTCTTTGGTATTTATGTTACTCTTCCAGTCCTTCACAGACAGCTGTGGAAAACTAAAGCTCTGTAGGGAGTTCATGGCCATATCAGGATAAAACTGTTGATGCTCTTTTCTCTGTCCCCACCGCAAATGGCACATGATACAGAAGATCCTTGGAATCTCCTTGGCGATGCTAGATCTCTCCTGATTCCCAGCCAGTGCATTAGTGAAGCATTCAGCTTGGCCCTCCATGGCTGTGGTTCCACGTGTGCAGAGCCAACCAGTTGAAGGTAAAAAATATTTAGAAAAAAAATTGTGCTTATACTAAACACATTCAGATATTTATTGTTTGTACTGGTCTAAAAACAATGTGGAATAACAACTATTTACACTCTATTTACATTTTCTTATTATTAAATATCAGGTAACCTAGAGATGACTCATGCATGTCTAACTGTGGTCCACAGGCTACAAGTGGCTAAGGACAGCAATGAATTTGGCTCAACACGAAACTGTAAGCTTACTTGTCTTAGTTAGAGTGTGAAGAGACACATGATCATGGTAGCTCTTTTACAGAAATGTGATTGGCATGGCTTGCTTACAGATTAAGAAGTTGAATTCATTATTGTCATGGCAGGGAGTGTTGACTGAGGTTTTCTGTCCTGCCCAGTTCCTGCAATCATTAAGTTCCAAAGAAATCACACAGAGGTCTACATTAGTTATAAACTGATTGATCCATTAGCTCAGGCTTCTTATTAACTCTTATAACTTACATTAGCCCATTATTCTTATCTGTGTCAGCCACATGGCTCAGCACCTTTTCCAGCGAGGCAGTCATATCTTGCTTCTTCTGTGGCTGGGCCAGGACTGCTGAAAAGAACTTCCTTCTTCCCAGAATTCTCCTGTTCTCATTGACCCACCTCTACTTCCTGTCTGGTCACTGGCCAATCAGCATTTATTTAAAATATAATTGACAGAATACAGACCATTGTCCCACACCAAGGGAGCATGGCAGCATGCAGGCAGATATGAAGCAACTAGAGTAACCTTTCAAAACAGAAGTTTCCAATATTTGACTAATTGTGTGTGTGTGTGTGTGTGTGTGTGTGTGTGTGTGTGTGTGTGTAGTGTTGCTGTAGTACAATGGTCTTGTACTCTGTAAATATTTGTCACTTGTACTGGTTTAATAAAATGCTGATTGGCCTGTAGCCAGGCAGGAAGTATAGACAGTACAACCAGAACAGGAGAATTCTGGGAAGAGGAAAGGCTCAGTCTCCAGTGGTCACCCAGACACAGAAGATGCAAGAAGAGAATGCCTCACTGATAAAAGGTACCAAGTCATGTGGCTAACACAGACAAGAATTATGGGTTAATGTAAGATGTAAGAATTAGTTAATAAGAAAGCCTGAGCTAATAGGCCAACCAGTTTATAATTAACGTAGGCCTCTGTGTGTTTTTTTTGGACTGAATGGATGCAGGACTGGGGGGGACAGAAATCTCTGTCAACATAGTATGTGTGTGTGTGAGTGTGCACATGCAAAGTGTGTGCCATAATATCCATGCAGAGGTCAAAGGACAATTTCCAAGGATCAGCTCTCTCCTTCCACCATGCAGGTCTCAGGGACTGCACTCAGGTTGTTAGACTTGGCAGCAAATGATTTTACCCCAGTGTTCTGTCCTGCTAGCCTTTTAAGTCAGGTTTGTTGAGGTTTAATTTATGTATAAGAAACCGACTCATAGAAGGTATAAAATTCTTTTTAGCAAATTTACATCCTTTTGTATGCAAACCTTTCTCCACTCAGAGCCCCTGACCTGATGAGAGATTCGGAACCTCCATATGCCATGAGTACCATTGATTAATAAAGAACTGGCTTGCATGATAGGGCAGAGTAGAGCTAGCTGGCTAAACTGAATGCTGGGAGAAAGAAGGTGGAATCAAGGAGAAGCCATGTAGCCCCACTGGAGACAGATGATAGAACTTTACCCAGTAAGCCACAGCCCGGTGACAATACACAGATTAATAGAAATGGGTTAAATTAATATGTAAGAGCTAACTAATAAGAAGCTAGAGCTAATAGGCTGACCAATATTGTAAATAATATAGTTTCTGTGTGATTATTTTGGGGCTGAGCAGCCAGGAACTAACTAGCAGTCTCCTACAACAAATGGCACCAATGGGGACAGCTAAATCCACTTAAAACCTGAGAGAGTTTGAGAGTAATTCTAGACACAAAAGAACAGAGTTAAGCACAGCTTAATACTGTGGCTCCTTTAAGAAAGGTTTTCCTGATTTAGCAGTGGCAGAAAAAAAAGCTTCTTGGTTTTGAAGCAGCGGCTTTCTGGGCCATGCTGCCAGGGCAAACTCTAGCTCTTTCAGGAGGCTGAGCATTTAAATGGGGTTTGTGGGCAGTATACTACAAGCTACTTGGTGGCAGCATGGGCCAACTGGTTATCAAGTTGAGGTGGTGAGTATGGCTCCCACCAGGTAGTCTCAGAGGCAGTGAATGGACTTCCACCATGTTGGACTGGATGGAGAAAGCAGGCAGGGCTGTATTTCCCCTAGCAATGCTGCAGTTTAGGTTTTTAAGAAGCGCTTAGCATTTTAAGAAGCAGTGCTAGTCAGAAAAGGATTACAGATATGCAATAAAGACAAATCCAGATAAAAAAGACCTCTAAATAGGTCACAATGATGGATAAATGTATGTAGGCTTGGGAGAGAGAAGAAAAAGAGTTTAGAGAGTTATAAAAAGAAGTAAATTTTTTTTTTAAAAAAGTAAAACAAAGTCTTTAAAGAGACAGATTACAGTCATAGATTAAAGGAGTAAAGATAATAAAATTAATATTAAACTTGTAGAAAAAGTAATAGAGTAAGAAAAATAAGCCATGTAAAGATGGAAAATACACAGAGAGTATGGATTATGTATACTATTGTGTTTTCTTTAAAATGTTTGACTGTGAATGAGCTAAGTACAGAGAGACATTTCATTGTACAGACTGTTAAACTAAACCATCGTATATACTCTAAAGGTATCTTGACTTCAAAATTTGGGTGTAAGGAAATGTTGCTTTGGAAAAGAGGTTCTTCTTTTGTTTCCACAGAAGATGAGAACCTATGGAATTCTTCAAGACTAATGTGGTTTGGACAAAGACCCCCTGAAAGGTTACCTTGAACACCCCTCAAAAAATTACTTTGCCCAACAAAAAGCAGGAAAACAGTTTGGAGAGAACTATGCCCGAATTCCCAAATATTGTTTATAAATGTTTGTTTATATTTAAAGGGGGAAATGCTATAGATATGAATACTTTGTTTAGTCTATTGATATAAATTTAAGGCCAGTTTTGTTATACTGTGTACATGTATTTCTGCTCTTGATTAAGGTATTTTGTTTGTGCAGCTCATTTAAAAATGTAATGTATAATTAAGAAATATAGGTTAATAGAAAATCATAATAGTCAAGCTTGTAGTCATGTTTGTTAGGTTTTCTAGGTATATAGAGATATATTTCAGTTAAATATATATTCTTCAAATCTTTCAGAGACCTTCAGAATATGGAATTTAAAATGTTTTAATAACTTAGGACTTTTCAAGACAATGAGACACATCTACTCCTGGCAGCACTAATTACTTCAAGAGGATAATGGGCATCAAAGAGGCTCCTCATGGAGTTTGTTAGCCATTTGGGCAAGAAACTGCTCTTGCATAGACTGCTTGCTGTATGAACTGGACAATTAGGACCCACAGAAAAATGACTGCTGAAGTTGTTTAAAGAAGGTGAGACAGTCCTTCATGGTTCCTGCTTCATAAAAGAGTCTGTAAGACATTCTGCAGGACACAGAAGAAAGCAACTGATGGACTTTGCCATTACAAGGCAGAACAGATCTTCAAATTTCCTGCTTCATGGAAAAGTCTGCTGGATATTATGGGCCTGTGGCTGAAGATGGATGCCCCAACAATACAGAAGAACTTTGGGTGACTATTCAGGCAGCAAGATGTCTCTGTCAATTCTAGAACTTTGGAAGTTGCTTACAATGAACTTTTGGTTTACTTAGGTAATATTATATTCTTCTGGAGTCTTTGATAGAGTTGAAGAATATATAGTTATAGTTATGGTTTTCTTTAGTTTTGATGAAAGATAAAGTAGATATAAATATTGTAACTAATTCTTCCTTGATAACTGTTTTGTTATATGTAATTTTACTATGTTAAAGTTAAAGCCTTCCTTTTTATTTAAACAGAAAAGGGGAGGTGATGTGGGATTCCCCTTTGTATGCTTTGAATACCATTGGTTAATAAAGAAACTGGCTTGGCCTGATAGGGCAGAGTAGAGCTAGGCCTGGGAAAACTAAACTGAATGTTGGGAGAAAGAAGGTAGAATCAAGGAGAATCCATGTAGCCCCACCAGAGACAGACACTGAAACTTTACCTGGTAAGCCACAGCCAGGTGGTGATACACAGATTAATAGAAATGGTTAAATTAATATGTAAGAGCTAGCCAATAAGAAGCTAGAGCTAATGGGCCAAATAGTATTTCAAATAATATGGTTTCTGTGTGATTATTTTGGGGCTGAGCAGCCGGGAACTAGCTAGCAGCCTCCTGCAACACTGACCTGCTCTGTGTTCGTCCTGTAGTACAATCCTTTTCATATGGCATAAACGGAAGCACACGAGCCAGGTGTGGTGACATATGCCCGTAATCCCAGAACTCGGGAGGCAAAGGCAGGTGGATTTCTGAGGGTATTCTGGTCTACAGAGGGAGTTCTAGAGCAGCCAGGGGTACACAGGGAAACCCTGTCTCAAAAAAACAAAACAAAAACAGAAGTGGAAGCACACATGAGGCAGGCAGGTTTCCTTCTCTTAGCCCAATGGATTTGAAATATATTCATGTTATTCCACATACCAGTGGCTTACTCCTTCTAATTGCTAAGTAGTATTTCAGTTACACTGCCCAAATTATCAGTACTGTTGCTAGGCAATTGTGTTGTGCACAGTTTTTTGACAACTATGATTAGAATTGGTATAAATACTTGGGTGCAGGTCGGCCCATTTTTGTGTGAGTTTTGTGCAAAGTAGTCTTCATTTCTCTTGGTTACTTATATAGGCATGGGACTTCAGGGCCCTAGGGTAGATGTGTATTAACCTTTATTAGGACCTGAGACTGTTTCCCAAAGTGGAGGTACCAATTTGCTTCCTCATCAGCAGTGTCTGAATTCCAGATGCTCTGAATCCTCCTACCCTTTGACGCTGTTACTGATTTCAAACTTGAGCCATTCTGTCTTCATTTGCATTTCTCTAATGACTAGTAATTCTGGGGATCTTTTCATATGTGTACATCCCTACCTTTTCTGCGGTGAAGAATACAAACTGTTGACTATTGAGAAAAGGAGTTGAATCCTTAGCCATCAAAGAAATGCAAATCAAAACAACTCTGAGCTTTCATCTTACACCTGTAAGAATGGCCAAGATCACAAACACTAATGATAACTTATGCTGGAGAGGTTGTGAGGTAGAGGGAACACCCCTGCATTGCTGGTAGGAGTGCAAGCTGGTACAACCACTTTGGATATCAGTATGGCGATTACTCAGAAAATTAGGAAACAACCTTCCTCAAGACCCAGCAATACCACTTTTGGGTATATATCCAAAGGATGCTCAACCATGCCACAAGGACATATGCTCAACCATGTTCATAGCAGCATTGTTTGCCATAGCCAGAACCTGGAAACAACCTAAATGCCCCTTGACCAAAGAATGGATAAGAAAAATGTGCTACATTTACACAATGGAGTACTACACAGCAGAAGAAAATAACGACATCTTGAAATTTGCAGGCAAATGGATGGAGCTAGAAAACATCATATTGAGTGAGGTAACTCAGATCCAGAAATACAATTATTATAGGTACTCACTCATAAATGGTTTTTAAACATAAAGCAAAAAACAAAAACAAACCAGCCTACAAATCACAATCCCAGAGAACCTAGACAACAATGAAGACCCTAAGAGAGATATACATGGATCTAATCTACACGGGAAATAGAAAAAGACAAGATCTCCTGAGTAAATTGGGAGCATGGAGACCTTGGGAGAGGGTTGAAGGGGAGGAGAGAGGCAATGAGGGGAGCAGAGAAAAATGTAGAGCTCAATAAAATCAATAACAAAAAGAATGCTCAGAGAACAAATGCACAAACAAACAAAAGAAACAAAATACACCCTTGTTACCGATGAAATAGCAGTGCATCCAATACAAAGTCACAACCACACATAGGAATACCCAGTTAATTAGAAAACCATGGAAGAATATCTTCAGTATTGAGGAAAATAACTGTTGTGTTATCACCTTTAGAGCTGCTCATGACAATGCACCGATAAGATGGTATATATTTAAATAAAGACTGAAAGACTACTACTTACAAGCTCCCCGAAGCAACAAACTTAGGCTGAAAAGAGCAGAAAAAGATGTGGGGATACAGGGAATTGACAAACATGGTACAGACTGACAATCCCAGACCAGGACAAGCAGAAGTACTAGCAGCTGTGAAGAGGAACTGTAAAGGTAAGGAATTTGGAACTTTTAATATAAGAATTACTTGCATAATCAAGAATGTTCTTTAAAAAATAGAAACATACTTATTGTGAAATTGTTAAATCAGCTATTAAACAAGTGGGTTAACTTATGTAGCTATCCATTTCAAATTTTCCAGAGAAAGGAAAGAAGGAGTTGAGGGGCTGGAGAGACAATGCTTCAGTTAAGAGCACATGTTGCTCTTGCAATGTACCTGGGTTCAGGTTCCAGCACCCACATGATGCCTCACAACCATTGGTAAGTCCAGTTCAAAGGGATCCAAAACCATCTTCTGACTTTCACAGGAACCAGGCATGCGTGTGGTTCACAGGCATTCATGCAGGCAAAACACTCATGTAAAATAAGACAAATCTAAATTTAAAAATAAAGTGTTGTCTTGTTCTTGAGTTGTCCTACTATCTGAAATAAAAGTTCTAAATAGAATTTACATGAATGTAGTTGAGCAGCTGAAGTGATTGAAAAGGCCATTCCCTCATGGGGGGAAATATATGTGTGTGTGTGTGTGTGTGTGTGTGTGTGTGTGTGTATTGGAGCCCTAGTACATTCTGGATGATGTCCTTGAATTTTGTATTGTTTTCTCAGTTTCTTATGGCTCTAGTGAAGGGGTGAGCAGTAGTGTATTGAACTAGTCCTCTGCTGGGGGGCATGTGAGTTGTTTGTAATAATATCCCTTTTTCCCCTACAGTTTGGACTCAAATCCAATCATGTGTGCTTTTTTTTTTTTTTAGGATAAACTTATTTTTCTTTTATGCATGCTGGTGCCCTGATGAAGAGGACATCAAACCCCCCAAAAACTGGAGTTAGGGATGGTTGTGAGTCACGAAGTGGGTGCTCGAAAATAAACCCAGGTCTTCTGCAAGAGCAGTTAGTACTCTTAACCACTGAGCCGTCTCTCCAGCCTCCAGATTTCTATGTCTTCAGATATGGTCTTTTCACATATACAATCCTCCTCTGCTCATCTCACTGCTACCGGAGGAGCCTGTCTTTGTCCTGTTAGTGAAAGCAGAAACTAGGTGTGCCGGAAAGAGAGAAGAGGGCTGGGATGGAAAACTCTAACCAGGTCTTCATAATTCAGGCCCTACCTGCCAAGAAAAAAGACACAAAGGGACTACGAGGGGCCTTCAGCTCCGCTCTCCGCAGGTCTCCGCTGATGGTGGCATTCTTTGAGGGGAGGATTGTTTTTATTTTGTTTCTCTTTTGTTCTGTTTTTGAGACAGGATCTCACTATGTAGCCCTGGCTGTCCTAAAACTCACTATGTAGACCAGCCTGGCCTCGAACTCGTAGAGATCCAGTTGCCTTTGCCTCCTGAGTGCAGGGATTAAAGGCGTGCGGCAGCAGACCCTTCGATGGTGGCGGTCCTAGCCCCTCTCTCGGCTTGCCTAACCTCCCTCCATCTACTTTACAGCAGATGTCTCTTGCTTATATCCGTGCCTTTGCTTCTGATCTTTATCTACAGGGAGACTTTGTGATCTGCATTTCAGTCTCGCTAACAGTTTACGGAGTTGGCTCTTCATAAGTTCCTCTTTTGATCATCGTTCACCCTCCGCTAATTTGCTCAAGCAAAGAGCAAGCTCCCAGGAGGAGATTAGCAAGAAGGATACACTTGGCTCTATCAAATGAAGTGTTTCTGAACTTGATCGTTCACTTCTCACTCAAGGGGACGTTTAGGATGGAGCAGTAACTTCTTTGATATTTGATATTTAACAATCTCATTCTTTTTTTTCGGTTTCCTTAGTCTCAAAGAGCTAAGCTGACTTTAAACACTAATTAAAAAAAATCAAAAAAGAACTTTTCAAATGCTCAAGCATAGGAAGTTAAAACTGAAAGACAACCCACAGGTTGCCTGCTGACCACTCCTTAATTTAGCCCCCATCTTACCTTTGGTATTTGAGACCTTTTCGTTTCAACTTTTTAACGCTGTCCACAGGCCTGGGGGTCTCAGTGGTGAGGCAGCTGCTTCCCAGGAGTAAGGACATGGCTTTGAGCCCCAGCACCAGAATTAATAAAAATAAAAACCAACATGCTCACTTCTTTTGGTAACTTGTGGGTTGGTTGTGTGTAGGGAAAGGTGCTTGCAAAAGTGAACTCAGAGCTCTTCAGGGCACACGACCCTGGTTCACATGCCCTGGTTCACGGCTCCGGCACAGCTTATGGTCAGCCTCCCTGTCAACAGGGTCTGCCGTATTTTTCCCTCCACATTGTTTATTTAAGGAACCATCAGGAGGAATACCCATAAGCCCGAGATGTAAACTCCGCACGACTGCTTCGTTTGACTTAATGAAGACATGCCTTCGGAGTCACCTCTTCCCTCAGGCCTCACCTCTGCTCCCCAGAGAACGTCAGACCCTGAAATTTATGGAAATTCTGACCTGTAGGGCCAGGAAGTGCACGGGACTGAAGAAGGTGGATAGGAGGGAGGCTGGGCCCCAGTGCAGGTCGGGGAGGGACATACCTGCAGCTCTGGTTTCCATAGCACTGTTTTTGAACTGCAGAGATGGGTTAGTCTGGAAACGAACTCAGCACATGAATGTCCTTTATTCAAATGACTAATTTTCTTCCATAGGATTTTAACTGAATTAAAAAAAAAGAAAACCAACACAATCAGATGAAAATTGTAGCTGCAAGCTGCATACATTCAGTCAGCCAAAATGTTACAGTAGATGATGCCTTTGGGGTGGAAATTTACTGCAACTTTTTTTTTAAAAAAATTATTATTATTATTTCAAAAGATCAAGCTCACCATCCCGGCTAAGCCACAAGGCAGAAGCTGAAAGGGGCCTTACAGTAAAGCTCCGGATTTAAAAATATTTTTAAATGGTCTCATTGAGAAAATTTTTCTGGTGAGAGTCACCCTTGAATGAATGAGTGAATGAATGCTGTATCACATTATTCAGAGACAAAGAAGAGAAGCCATTTTCATCAGAACAAAGGCAGTCTGCTTTGTTTGGGAGACACATCATTCTTACAGCCCTTTTGGAAATGTTGCATTTAAGTCAATGAGAGTTGTGTTCAGATAAGAGGGGGATGTGAGACCCCATTATACTCATGAGGATGCTATGTTTTTGCCTCTGAATACTTTCCACAGTGCATGAAAATTCCTGTTTTGGGGTGGGTGGGTGGGGAGGTCTCTTTAATGTCCTAAACTGTTCTCAGGTTTTACAAAGTCCTTCAGTTTCCACGTTTAAAGGGCAGCCATGACCACACTGGAACACCAGCCAGCCAGTTACAGAAGTTCTGACTTTTTAAGACAAGTCTTTTGAACCCTTAACATGGTGAAAACAGAATCCTTGGCTTGCTTGAGTACTTGGCTTCTGGAAGTCATCCAGGGCTTACCATTTTCCCTGGCTCTTGTTGTGGAGCTGGGGATACTCAGAGCAGTGTTGTGTGGGGCACAACAGGCAATTTAGAGGTCAGATGGAACAGAGCTCCATAGGGAACTCAAACCATTGCCAAGGAGTGACCTGACTGGGCGGCAGAGTGGCCCTCTTGACTGCCTACATCCCCCAAATTATCAATAAGCTCACAAGATCCATTTGCTTTGTTGAAAACAACGTTCGCTGTTTTTATGGCTCAAAGAGACTCCAAACTCAACAACAGTTCAACCCCATCCAACTCTTCAGATAGATCTGAAACATGAAACAATGGGGGGCATTTTTATATGAGTTAGTCACGACCTTTTAAAAGACAGATCCCCTCTAGAGAAACAGAGGAAGTAAGCCCGCACGGAGCCTCCCTTGCCTAACGACAGCAGAGAGCCTGGCGGCAGAGAGAGGCTGAGGGAGGAGTAGACACTTTGGACTGGGAAAGGCAGTCCAGAACCCGGCGAAGAATGGTGCAGCACTCAGCCTCTCGGGAGAAGCTTGAACAGTTTGAAGGATTCAACAGAAAGATCTGCTTCCCCAGAGAGAACAAGTTTGTTAGGCGCACAAGTCATTGTTGGCAAAGATAAAACTCTCCGCACCTTGTATATACCTTTCCATTTTGGTACTCAATTAAAGTAACTTCAGAGCACAGGAAGCCCCAGACTGTGGCCAGCCCAGAAGTCAGAAGCAGAAAATGTATTTCATGTTGCTATTTCTCAATCTGCCTTTAAGAATAGCAACAGTGTATATATATTTCCACATTTTTTATGGCCACAAATCTAATAATGATAATAACAATATAATTTGTTATTGTAAAAAGAATATTAAGAATAATGCACACGGATTAAATTACATTTTACTATGTGCGAGGCACTGTGCTAAATGCATGACTATTCACGATTCAAGCAGTTGTCGCTCCAGAATTGATCTAGTCAGCTCTGTTTTAAAGATGGAAAAACTGAGCCCCAGGAGTTCCCCGAATTCCCAAACTGTTTACTTTGGAGAAGGCAGTATTTGGCAGTGTAACCTCTAGTGTGTTCAGCTTTCCCTAGGGTGAACATAGAGCATGCTCGCTGTCTTTATTAAGTAGCAGAAGATTAATTTACAGATATGCAGAGGGGTCAGGACTGGGGAGATTGCTCACTGGCTAAGAGCAACCATTGCTCTTGCAGAGTACCCAGATTCGAGTCCCAGCACACATGGCGGCTCACGACTGTCTTTAATTCCAGTTCCAGGGGACCCGTCTCCTCTTTTGGCCTCCTCAGACACCATGTGGTGCAGGCAAAACGCTAACACACATGAGAGAGAGAGAGAGAGAGAGAGAGAGAGAGAGAGAGAGAGAGAGAGAGAGACCGAGGGAGGGAGGGAGGGAGGGAGAGAGAGAGAGAGAGGGAGCGAGAATGGTTTATGTTCTATAGAGACAGGCAGATCTGAAGAGGAGAAGGTAATGGTGGCCAGCTTGCCACCAGGGCCATGGTGACGTCAGTCCTGGGCTGCTGCCAGGGGCAATGTCTGGGTCCATGGCTCTGCCACAGCCATAGTCTGTGCTGGTTTCCTTGGCTCCTGTTACCACTGAAGGCTATATAGATGCCTGGAGTCTGGTCAGACACCCAAGACCATGTTGACATCTGAGGGTCATGCAGCCAGGGCCATACAGATGTTTGTGCCCTGTGCTGCCACCCAGGGCCATGGTGACACCCAGGCCCGAGCTGTGGCCTAGAGCCTAGAGAGAAATGGGGTGGGGGAAGGGAGGGAGGGAGAGGGAGAGAGAGACTGATTAAAGACTTCAGTATGGTTACCGTGCTGTTAAGGGTAGATGAAGCTTAAGCCCAGGCATACTGATCCTAGACTCACAGGGCTTTGTCCATCATGAAGAACACATTTCTCAGTCTTGAGGGAAAACTTTTCATTTTCATTTTGAGCTTTAAAAACACGAGGCCTGAAATGTTTTGCTAAGTTCTTCATTATACTCAAGCTGACTGTTTACCTCCTTAAGACCCCCTCAAATTCACTGCTTCGGGGGAGCCTTGGGATTTTGGTTGGTCTGTACTGCCCTCTAGTGGTAGGAAACTGCTCAAAGTGCTATTTGATGACAAAGAAAAGCATCTTCTTGGGGAGATTCCTTTTAAACCTACAGGGCAATCGTGTGTGTGATTGCATTTGTGCTTTTAGTAACATTTGGCTGAGAAAAATACACAAGGATTAAAAGCTACTTGGATTTAGTATTTCTTATATGAATATATTTTATTCTCATTCATCTCAAAAGTATGCACATATCTAGAAACCAAGGTGCTGTATGTCTATGCACACATGCATGTGTGTATTGTCTGCTTATCTGTAGACAGTGTGTGGGGGTGCATTGCTGGATACTGAAGCTCATACTTTAGGCTTTCCCTTCAAAATTATTTGACTAGGTCAACAAAAACCCAAACCATGTTAGACCAGTCGTAGCCCAAACTCTTCAGTCAGCATCGTTGACTGAAGAGTGAGTGATGGAATTGTGGAGAACATGATCCATCCTGCAAATCCAGAGCATCAGGAGCAATGGCTAATGTGTGATTTATAGCGTGTTCAACAGGAAAGGGCATGGTCCATGCAGCCCCTGCTTTGGCTGCACCAAGCATGGAGAGAAATGACTAACGTGTGATTCCCACACCCTTTACAAAGCTTCCCTACATTAAAAAGCACAAACTCAGAGCTTAATATAACATGACTATCAGGCTCACAAGGGATGCTGGCCCAGTGTTGCCGGAAGAAATCGATGGAGCAACGTTTGAGTTCTTGGGTCATTTCCCCTCAGCCAGAGACTCATTGTAAAGGAAAGAGTCATTTTATCTGATTTTTGAAAAATACAATCTTGGGACTTTTTGTTTGTTTGCTTGTTTTTGTTTTTCGAGACAGGGTTTCTCTGTGTTACTTTGGAGCCTGTCCTGGAACTTGCTCTTGTAGATCAGGCTGGCCTCGAACTCACAGAGATCTGCCTGCCTCTGCTTCCTGAGTGCTGGGATTAAAGGCATATGCCACCACTGCCTGGCAATCTTGGGACATTTTAAGGAAATGCAGAAAGAATTTATGATGAACTTCCCTGAGCAGATTCTTGAGGTTTGTTTGATAGCTGCATCCTGAAGAAGCAATGTGGTAGTGTTATGACCTCAGCCTCATTGGGAAGTGAGACTTCAGTGTATCTATCAATCTCATCTTGACGCTTAACTTTCCTTAACTATTTGACCGTGTATTGTTTCATTGGAAAGCTTTGCTTCAAACTGGCTTAAAATAGACTTTGCTTGGTGTGAATAAAGACAATGATTCTGCCTGCTTACCATCTGAACGTTGATTTTGGACAAAGGAATGAGATATATATATTTAAAGATTAATTTATTTATTATGTATACAACATTCCTTCCATGTATGTTTGCATGCCAGAAGAGGGCACCAGATCTCATTATAGATGGCTGCGAGCCACCATGTGGTTGCTGCGAATTGAACTCAGGACCTCTGGAAGAGCAGTAAGTGCTCTTAACGTCTGAGCCATCTCTCCAGCCCAGAGATATATATTTTATATATTCTACATTCATCCAAATATGAAGATGAGTAATATGTTTAGTTTTTAATGTCTAACTGGTTACACACAGTAAAACTTCCTACATATAGCTTGCAGTGCCTTTTTAATTGATTATTTTAGCAATATGTTTTTAATTGAAGTAGAATTACATTTCCTCCTCTCCAGTCCCTCCTATATACCATTCTTCCAACCCCTTTCACGTCCTCTAGAGTTGATAGCCTTTTTCCTTTTATTATTACTGTTGTGTGTGTGTGTGTATACAAATATGTACAAATACAACCTGTTAGATTTATTTTTGTTGATGGTGGACATATGGTTTCAGGACTGACCACTCTTCTTTGGACAACCAATAAGGGGGCACAACCCTGGGAGAGGATAATTCTCCTTCTCCTAGCAGTCATTGGTTGCCTGTAGTTTTTTTGTTTGTTTGTTTGTTTGTTTGTTTTTTGTCTAGGAGGTGAGACATGGTGAAATTTCCTCCCTTCTGTGTTAATATGCCCATTGGTATTACCGGTGTTCCTGTCTTGCTTATGCAGCAGTAAAGACTGTGTCACTGCCGACTTCCTGAAGTCCCAGATCTTACAACCTTTCCACTCCATCTTCCATGGAGTCTCTTGTAGGAAGTGAGATGGAGATGAGTCCACTGGGCATGAGCTCCCCACAGTTTGGTATCCAGCTGTGTGTTTCTGTGATGGTCTCCATTTTTTGTAAGGAAAGGCTTCTTTGATGAGGGACGGTAGCTACCCTTGTATCTGAGAATTTGGATCTCAGACAAGAGAGAACATAAGGCATTTGTCTTTCTGGGTCTGGGTTGAATGTTTCTTGAACTTAAATGAAAACACAAGAAAACAAACCTTTTGGGGCTTGTTAAAAGCAGTTCTAAGAGGAAACTTTATATATCCAAGTGCCTATATTACAAAAATCAGAGTGAGCCAGGTGGTGGTGATGCACTCCTTTAATCCCAGCACTAGGGAAGCAGAGGCAGGTGGATCTCTGTGAGTTTGAGGCCAGCCTGTTCTACAAGAGTTAGTTACAGGGCAGCCAGGGTTACACAGAGAAACCCTGTCCTGAAAAACAAAACAAAAGAAAACAAACAAACAAAAAATCAGAATGAGCACAAATAAATGACTTATTGATACAACTCAAGAATTTGGAAAAAACAAGAACAAACCTAAACACAGTAGAAGGGAAGAAATAATACAAATTAAAGCAGAAATTAATGAAGTCAAAGCTAAGAGAATAATACAAAGAATCAATGACCCTAAGACCAGGTTCTTAGATAAACAAGATAGACAAACCTTTGGCCCAACTGACCAAAAGAGAGAGGGAGAGAGAGAGAGAAGACTCAAAAGAATCAGAAATGATCTCAGAAAATTAGGAAACAACCTTCCTCAAGACCCAGCAATACCACTTTTGGGTATATACCCAAAGGATGCTCAACTGTGCCACAAGGACATGTGTTCAACTATGTTCATAGCAGCTTTGTTTGTCATAGCCAGAACCTGGAAACAACCTAAATGCCCCTCGACTGAAGAATAGATAAGGAAAATGTGGTACATTTACACAATGGAGTACTACACAGCAGAAAAAATAACAACATCATGAAATTTACAGTCAAATGGATGGAGCTAGAAAACATCATTTTGAATGAGGTAACCCAGACTGAGAAATACAATTATCATATGTACTCACTCATAAGTCACAAAGCAAAGAAAACCAGCCTACAAATCACAATCCCAGAGAACCTAGACAACAATGAGGACCCTAAGAGAGACATACATGGATCTAAGCTACATGGGAAGTAGAAAAAGATAAGCTCTCCTGAGTAAATTGGGAGCATGGGGATCTTGGGAGAGGGCTGAAGGGGAGGGGAGAGGCAGGGAGGGGAGCAGAGAAAAATGTAGAACTCAATAAAAATCAATAAAAAAATCAGAAATGAACAGGGAAATTTTTACAAGAGACACCAAAGAAATCAAGAACATTATAAAGGTATACTTAAAAACTCATATTCCCTAAATTGGGAAATCTAAGAGAAATGAGTGATTTTTTTTTGATTCATCCAAATTACAAAAGTTAAAACAAAAAGGACCAACAGCCAAGAGAGCCACACCAAAGGAGGGCACTGAAACAGCAATAAAAGACCTTCAGATTTTTGACAGCTCTGGACAAGTTTACCCAAGTTAAGCACCAAACATAGAAAATGTGATGCTGGCCATTGCTGTAATAGGCCAAATGCTAACGCAAGTTCTTTCTCTGCTCTTAACAAATTTTAAAAATATCACTGGATGGTGGTGGCATATACTTTTAATCCCAGCACCTGACGGGAGGCAGAGGCAGGCGGATCTCTGAGTTTGAGGCTAGCCTGGTCTATATAGCAAGTTGCTCTGGGACAGCCAGGGTTAAGAACCCATCTCAACTGTCTCCGCCTCCCTGCATCAATATATTGTTTATTTTTTGTCACATAATTTTTTATCTAAAAAAAATTTAAATTGTATTTGTCGGTGCGTACATGTGAACACAGGTGTCTGTGGAGGCCAGAGGCACCAGATCCCTCCTTGAGCTGGAGTTACAGGTAGTTGTGGTTGTGCCTGACATTGGAGCTGGGCATTGAACTTGGATCCTCTACGTACCCTTAACCACTAAGGTATCTTTTCAGCTCAGTGTAACTTTCTTTTAAAAACTGGATTTCATTATGTGGCCCAAACTAGCCTTGACCTTAGGATCCTTCTGGCATTGCCTTTGAAATACTAGGACTTCTGGAATGTGCCATAACATCCAAACTACACTTAAAGCAAACCGAAAGCCAAAAAACTCAAACTTTTATTTTGTCTTTTTCCCACCTGCTTTATTATTTTTAGGTCTCAGGCAGTCTATGTGTCCAGAAATGATAGTCCTGACTCAGCTCCCACTGAATTTCTGGGGGCTTGTGAGCCGGGTTCCCACGTCATAAGTCATTTCCTTGCTTCAGCAGAAGCGACATGAGACTCTCTGTTGACATATACTTGTAGCTGCATATCAAAGTACACGTACTTGTTAGACACCTTAAAGTCCCCACACCAGTATTCTGGCCCCTCTTACCTCTACCCTAAACTTCCAGGCCTGCTCCAACCAATGGGTTTCCCACCCACCAGGTGCTCATCTTCCTTGTACCCCACGTGAGTTTTCCACGCCCCGCTTCCCTAGCCCTGGCCGTGTCCAGTCTGCTTTTTCTCTCTGCCCTGAACTCTTCTTCTAGATGTTTCTGTTCGCTCTCTCTTATCCACCCCAATCGCAATCATGGAGCGAGCGGTCCTTTTGATGGTGTCTTTACTGCACTCCTCTTATACAGTTATGTTGTTGGCTTTGATGTCTGATGGGAGTCAGTATCTTGACCAAAAAGAGGCTAGAGATATGGTTTTGGAGGTTAAGAGCACTTGCTTCTCTTCCAGAGGGCCAGGTTCAACTCCAAGCACACACAAGGCAGCTCGCAACCACGTGACTCCAGTCTCAGGGGTTCTGACGCCCTTAGGTTTCGGCATGCAAGGGTACTGCGCGCACGTGGTTTACTGACACACATGCGGGCAAACACTAGTACACATAAAATGAAAAGAAATAAAATCTAAAAATCCAATCTTAGGAGCAGAGATGTCAGAGGTAGGGGTGTTTTGAAGTTTGTGGGGTCTGGTGTTAGGGTATGTCTTTCAGGGTTGGGGCTTGACTGTTACTGGACCAAAGTTCCTAATTTTATAGTCATTAGTGAACACAGCAGAGTTAGGATTTTGAAGTGAGTCCTCAAAAGTACTAGTAGCTAGGGATGTAGCTCAGAGAAAGAGCCCTTGTCTATCGTGAGCCAGGCCCAGGAAGTCATTTTCCGTACTGTAAAACAAAACAAAACTCAACAAGTAAACAGGAATTAGCTGAAGTTGAGCTCTCTGTTGCCATGGAGACTGCTACTTCCCCAGTGTCAGACCCGATGTGTATATTCCTCAAAGGCACTTGTTAAAGCTCTACTATTTAACATGCGGTTGGATCAGAAGGAAATAGGTTCAGATGAGGTCATGTGGTTGGAGCCACCACCCTGTGGTTAGCTTCCTTAAAAGAGCGCCCGGCCCCAGAAAGGCCCCTTGAGGTCACAGTGAGAATGCAGTCAGCTGCAGGGCAGGAAGAAATCCCGTAGCAGGGATGAGTCACAGGCACCTTATCTCGAACTTGCTCTTCTCTAGAGAGCTGAAAGGGGGAGTCTGGGATTCCAGCCACCAAAAGATTTGGTCACAACAGCTCCAGCCGAAAAAGACACTCTGATGGAGATAAATTGAGTGCCTATTATTTGGGTACATTTTTTTATATTCAACTTTACCTTCCTAATGAAGCATTTTCTGAAAAGGTAAAGTCACATTAAGACAGATGACAGTAAGCTGTGTGACAATATCAGTTCCCAACATATCCAAAATCCAATACAAAACAATCCCTGTGTTCCTCTTCAGCTTGTCATTAGTAGTTTTGAAAAATAATTGCAATTGCATTAATTCATTCTGGTTATTCTACAGAGGGCTTCTAGAAAATAAACAAAATATATCCTCCAAACAAACAAACAAACAGACAGACAAAAAGTGCGACCTGACAGGATGGCTCATGAGGTAAAGGCTGGAAACCCAAGTGTGATCCCTAGGACCCATTTGTGAAAAGGAGACAAATGACTTTTGCAAATTGTCCTCTGACCTCCACACACATACTCATTCCCTTCCTCACAACAAACAAACAAATACTTTTTTTTTTTTAAGGAACCTACAGCTGTAGGGATAGGAGCAGTGTGGCCATGTGACCCTGACCTCAAACCCACAAAAGCAAGTAAGATTCAAAACCAATTCAGACACATTTTGAAAGACCCAATGGAGTTACCTGTGATGGTGGCACATGTCTGTTGTCCCAGCCTTTTGGAAAGCTGAGGCACAAGTATCACTTGGATCAGAAGTTCAAAGCCAGCCCAGACAACATACCAAGGTCCTATCAGCATAGCATGAGCCCATCTCAAAACAAAGCTGTAGGGATAACAACAAAGCAAAGATCCAAAGGGACGACTCATGAAATGTTTTACCGTGTTATCAGCTTTTCAAAAGCTGGGCAATGGTATCACATGCTGGAATTTCAGCACTCTGGAAGCAGAGGCAGAAAGATTGTGAGTTCAAGGTCAGCGTGGGCTATATGCGGCACTTGGTCTCAAAGCAGTTTTAATTTGTGTCCTTATATCCTGGGGTACTTTGGATGTGATTGGGTTCATAAGCTCATAGGGAGTGTGTGGCTTTGTTGGATGGAGGAAGTACATCACTGTGGGGGTGGGCTTTGAGGTCTCATATATGCTGAAGCCACGCCCATTGTTTCAGTTTACTTCCTGCTGCCTGTGGGTCAAGATGTAGGATTCTCAGCTCCTCCTCCAGCACCATGTCTGCCTGGACGCCACCATGTCATACCATGATGATAATGGACTAAACCTATGCAACTGTGAGCCACTCGAATTCAATGTTCCTCCTTTGTAAGAGCTGCTGTGGTCATGGTGTCTCTTCACAGCAATAGAAGCCCTAACTGAGGCATATCCGTACTGGGATTATTCATAATAACTGAAAGCGAGAAACATCCCAAGAATCCATGGGTATATAAATAAATAAGTGAATATGTGAATAACTTCATTGCCGTCTGCCAAAAAATTATCTTAACGTGTGCCGAGACTATAATAACCCTAGAGTGAAGGACGGTCCCTGGAGTTGTGTGACAGTTCAGTCACGGTATCTCTGACTCCCCAACGGAGACCAACACAAAACTACAGGCCCCAGCCTCTAGCTCTGCCAGTAGTCTAGAATGCAGTGGCCCAGAAAATGAAAAAAAGAAGTGATTTTTTTTTTAAAAATATGACACAGAGAGTTTGGATTACACAGGTTGTAGCACTGGGGGAGGCATCAAAGCTAACACACACACGCTCCACACACAGGCTCCACACACACAGGCTCCACACACAGGCTCCACACACAGGCTCCACACACAGGCTCCACGGCGCCCAGCTGGCATCTCCGAAGGGAGCTTTGAGTCAGGAAGGACAGGCGAACTGGCAGGCTGTGGCCACAGAGAAACAAGTTGTCACGTGGGCCTCTTCTCAGAAGTTACTTTCCTATTGGCTGGGAACGCCTAAGTTTCTGATTACTTCTAGAATCACTTAGAGACAATTAGAAGTACAGAGACTCTGTGACGTCACTGGGTCCCAGCCCCTCGGGTCTCACATTAGACAACAGCAGCGGAAAAGCGGCCGCAAGCCACATGCAGTCACGTGCTAGTTGGTGCTTGTCTCTGGTCTCCTGAGCTTGTGCGGATGGAGAGGGTCCTCAAAGACGGAAAGGGCATCTGAGCAGGAAGGCAGAAGATTTCAGAGGCAAGAGGGCCCATAATCCAGTTCATGTCATTTCTCCTTTCCCACAAGCTCTGTGACCTGGGAAAGGCAGGGGAAGAAGCGCCAGACTACTGAGATCGTATTAAAGTTTAATAAGAAACCATAGCTATTGTAGAAGATTGGCTTTTCACTCATTAATTCACTAAATAGGATGTGCTTGAGGATCGTATATCAAACGAGGAAACAGATACAGAGCCCATGACTTAGAGTGAAGCACACATTGTACTAGACTTACAAATGTAGTGACGAGGGGACCTTGAGCAGGTGACAATATCTTCCTATGAAGGGCTTGGGGAGATCTTCTTAGAGGGAAGGTCGCTAGAGCAGGTCTCGAAGGGTGAGTAAGAGCTTGGCACGAGGGAAGTATGGGAGGAAAAGTCTGAAATTCTGGGTGCCCAAGGAGGACAGAGGGGGTGATTTTAAGAGTGAGGAGGACAGGTGTCTGGTGTTCTATGGGAGGTGACCTAGGGCAGGCTAAAGCGCTGGCATTGCATTCTGTGGTGAGTGCAGCCCACCAAGGGCAGGAAGGCTTCTGTGCTGTGGGCGATGAGCCTCACAGAGGGCAAACAGCAGAGGGAGGGAGGTGGGGACACCAGGGAGGTAGGTGGCTGTTGCAATCCCCAGGCTGTGCCAGGACAACCCGGCAGGGGGTGGGGATGCTCAGCCTGCACCCCATCTGTTCCTTCCCTCACAGGGGTGCCTCCTCCTCCAAGCCTTGTGCTGTGGATATTTACAGCCATGGTCAAGGCTTAGAAAGGCCTGTGGTGTGTGTCACCAATGTCCTCCCCAACTGTGGGTCTCAGTGCGATGTGTATATGGCTCTCTGATGAGAGTTCTTCATTCTAGCAGGGAAGAGGCAGGTAAGGAAGGTCTCTTTACCACTTCCAGGGAGCTTGCTGCCTCTAATCCAGAGAAAAACTGAGCACCTGATACATGGCAAAGAAAAGCAGCTAGTGAGGAGGAAGGGGCTTGAATTTGATAGCTGTTGGTGTAACCAAAGGCAGAGGGTTCACATCTTGGTGAGTACAAGGACCAAACTGGCACAGTGAAATTGTTGAGGCAGAGAAAGGAAACTAAGGCTGCAGGCCAGGAGAGCCCGGGGTCGTGTCCAGAGCAGAGCTCTCCTAGCACATGAAAGCACATGGCTTTTACAGAGGAGCCTATATGTATGTATGACTTAGGGGCAGGCCTGTTCCTAAACGTGCTCAGTTTAAGAAGGAAGGATGGGTAGGGGCTGGAGAGACAGCTCGGTAGTTAAGAGCAAGTACTGCTCTTCCTGAGTTTGGTTCCCAGGACCTATGTCATGTGACCCACAAGAGCCTATAACTCAAGCTCCGGGGGATCTGAAACCTCTGGCATCCATAGGCACCTGCTCTTGTGTGTCGGTACACACACACACACACACACACACACACACACACACACACACACACACACAATCTTAAAAAAGAGAGGGAAAATTAGTAGATACTTTTTGGGGCATGTTTTGTTCAGGGTCATGAAGCACATGGTCAAAGGTTAAAAGAGAAGACAGAAATACTTCCAGGCATTCCAGGCATGCTCAATTTGCATCATGAAGTTCTAACTGGGAATAAATAAAAGGACACCCTAAAGTTGCATTAATATAGGGATTTGCCCCCGAAGGCGCCTACCTCTGTAATAGCCCACGCTGATAAGTATATCAGAGTGAGGCGAAGCCAAGTCTGACCTTTCTAGGTACAGCAAAGGACTTGTAGCTGGAGAACAGCCCTGGCTCCAGGGGACAAGCCGATGTGCTCAGTTCTTGGCTTTGGGCTAACGGACCAGTGGCTTAAGCAGCTGAGGAATGAGGAGAGATCTTTCTTCCAGGCGCCCATCTTGGCATAATGCTGGGCTCAGCCAGTGATTACTAAATGGTATCAAACTCAAGCAGCCAACACACTAGCTCCTTTGCTCCTGCTTCTCATTCCTCATGGTATTTATTACTTCAAAAATATTATCCATTTGTTTACATATTGAGATGCCAATCACATTTTTTAATATAAAAAGTTCTATAGGGCTTATATATTTTGTTTTCATCTTTTAAAGTCTCAGGGTATTATACACATTTTATTTACTTACTGTGTGTGTGTGTTGGGGCTTGTGTGTGGAGACCCTTTAGAAGCTGGCTCTTCCATTTGTTGAGGCCAGGTTTTCCTTGGTTCTGCTGCACAGCGTCCTCTGGGCTAGCTGGCCCATGAGCTTCTGGCCAGTTCTGTTCTTCATGGTGGGGAAGTCATGGCGAGAAGAGCTTGATGCGGCTGGTCACCTTGCATCTGCACAGGCAGTGGATGATGCTGAAGCTTTACAGTCTTCTCCCCCCCTCCCCTTTTAGTTAACCCTGCAACCCAGCCCACGGAATGGTGCCACCTATATTTGGGGTTGGACTTCCCACTTCCATTAACAAGTGTAGAATCTCCCTCGCAGACATGCCCAGAGATTTGTCCCCTAGATGATTCTGATTCTAGATCTTGTCATGTTGATGATATTAATCATCCCAATAACTTTTGATTTTCTTTTTTTTATTATTTATTTATTTGTTATGCATACATTATTCTGTCTACGTGTATGGCTGCAGGCCAGAAGAGGGCACCAGACCTCATCACAGATGGTTGTGAGCCACCATATGGTTGCTGGAATTTGAACTCAGGACCTTTGGAAGAGCAGGCAATGCTCTTAACCATTGAGCCATCTCTCCAGTCCCAACTTTTGATTTTCTAAGCTGAGCATTATTTGGTGTTTTTTAGAAAGTTTTTCTCACATCCTCTATAACTTTTAGAAGTTGGCAAAGCAGATGGCTCACAGGTAAAGGTGCCCAATGGCTAAGCCTGACAGCTGAATCCTATCCTGGGTCCTGTGTGACAGAAAGTGAGAGCCGACTTTAGCAGGCCATCTTCTGATCTCCAAGTGTGCATCATGCGGCACACATTTCTTTACACACCAACACACACACCCGGGAAATGTACAAGGAAAAATGTACAAAGAAACAACTAAAAATACCTGAAGTTAGGTATAATTTATAACTTATAATGTATAACTTATGATGGACAGAGGTTTATTTGGACTCATGGTTTTGAGGTTGGGAAATGCAAGATATTGTGACCATATCGGCCGCATGCCACGTCACCTCCTAGAAAAGAAATGGAAGAATCAATGGCTTTGTGCCAGTAGGGGGACATGTATAGGAGAGCATGGGGTGGGGGTGGGGGATCAGGCTTGCATTGTCACGCCCACTCTTCTGGTTGCTACCCTGAATCCTAAGAGCAAGCACTCTTGTGAGGGCCCATCATGGTGATCTATGTCTGTGTTCCCAGCCCTCAAGGGATTGACACAGGAGGGTCACAGTTTCAATGCCAGCCTTGGATACATAGTGAAGACACTGTCTCAGGAAACGAAAATAACCAATCAACCAAATAGAAACTCTTATTAGAT
Organism: Ondatra zibethicus; assembly: GCA_004026605.1. Classification (NCBI taxonomy): domain Eukaryota; kingdom Metazoa; phylum Chordata; class Mammalia; order Rodentia; family Cricetidae; genus Ondatra; species Ondatra zibethicus. Next base: position 33,501 of record PVIU01002051.1, on the reverse strand, counting down.
TGCATTCATCTGTTAGAAGGGTGGAGGCCCTATGGCCGAAGTCACCACTTAGAGGGCCCACTTCTCAATGCCACTAAATCGAGAATCAAAGTTCCACATGAGGTTTTTTCCTTTTTAATTTCTTTATTTATTTTTCTATGTCTTTCACATCATGCACATTGATTCCATTTATCTCCCTGTCCCTTTGAATTCATCCTCTGACCTTGCAACCTCCCCCTCAAAATAAAATAAAATAAAATTTAAGAGAAAAGTGAAAAGAAAAAAAGAAAAATCTCACCATGGGAGCTGTGGTGTGACAGTGAGTCACACAATATTTCCTTTTGTCCATATAGCCTTTCTTGAAGTGTTCATTGCACAGTCCGGTTTGAGGTCTCTGGTTTCTGCTGCATCATTGATACTGGCCCTTCAGTGGGGTTCCTCTTTGGTATCCTGCTGTTGCCCGGTGTCATGGATATCTTGCAGCCTTGGGTCTGCGGGACGAGCCCGCTCATGTGCTCAGGCAGGTTATAGATGGGATTGATATTGGGCCCATAGTCCTTGTTCTAGGCCTGGGTAGCTGCAGGGTTGCTCAGCCCTCCAGTTCTCCTTTGTCTCCACCACCAGGGTGAGCTCTCCAGCGTTGCCCTGGCTAGTTCACCCTACACAGCAAGGAGCAAAGGGTGGGACCAGTTTTCCTGTTTTAACCTTGACTTACACCTACACCTTCAAGGCCAGCTCTCATGTGCTGCCCAAGTGAGGTGCAGGGGCCACTCTCCCGAGTGAGTGCTGTTGCTAGTGAGGGGCAGGAACAGCTCTCTTACTCTTATGACTTCAGTGCCAGCCCAACTGCCACAGGTGAAGAGGGGCGGGGTGGGGGGAGGGCAGGTATCTTCCATGCCACCATATGGTAGATGAAGTGCTGGGCCAGATCTCCCACGTTCACATTCTTGGACGGTTCACCGCCCCCCACCAAAAAAAAAAAAAAAGAGGCATATTGTGACACAACAGATTACTGTAATGTTATGTCTAGGTTAGAGGAGCAATAATAATAACAATATAATTAAATATAATATAATTTATATTACATATAATATAGTTAATAATTATTTAAATAATAAATATCATATAATTAAATATAATAATGATTATTATTCCAAGTTTCTTACACTTATATAAGTCATTTAATCTTCATCCTAATTATATGAGGCAGAATTATCCCTATTTTACAAGTGATTAAATTGAGAAGTTCATTGTGTCACAAAATCAAGAAAATGAAAATTATATATGGTATCCCACTGTCTCCTGGGAATTAAAAACAAAATGAAACAATTGCCGGTCTATTATAACCTGTGTAAGACCTTCCATAATGGCTTTGTGACTGACAAAGAGGTAAGAGGATTCAAACAAAGTGTGTGAGAAGCGACCTTAAGATCTCACCAACTCATCGCTGGGCGCTAAGAAGTGGAGCTCGTGGGCCTGGTACAGGCTAATGTTGGGATAAAGCAGAAGTAAGTTCATCACTTACTGCAGAAAAATTCTTGCCCCTGGAAGAGCGTGAGCCAACTGAGCATTTTGTCAATAACTACCCCATCTTGTTCATCAAGACCCCCCCAAGTCACTGAACCCACAAACACAGATCTCATTGCTTCCTCATTTCAACCAGTTCCTTGTCTTGCAAAGCCTACCTGAACTGTGGTGGAGCATGTTGAGGCTATGCCTTCCCCTAGCTTTGCTTCATCAACAATTTTTTTTTTTTGTCTTTGGGGAGTTAATTGTGACATTAAGTACATATTGAACTGTAGTTTTTGGTAATATTGTGGCATTATCAGTGAGACAACCAAGTGCTGGGAAGTGCTGTATATGCATAGGGACCATTCCTGCTATAGACAGGTGTGTCCCAGGCCTAGAGATTTACAAAGGCACAAGGGCCAGGCAAGGTGCTGTTTCCCTGTGGCAGAGCCATGGATAACTACAATGACTGACACAGGGACCTTCAAGTACTCAGAAACCCACATAGTCCCACAGGTTCCTGATTCTACCATATGTTGCTTTCATTGGTTAATGAATAAAGAAACTGCCTTGGCCTATTTGATAGGGCAGAACTTAGGTAGGTGGGGAAGACAGAACTGAATGCTGGGAGGAAGAGAGGCAGAGTAGGAGAGAGACACCATGATCCACCCAGAGATAGACATGCTGAACCTTTCCCACTTCCATGTGGTGATATATCAGATTCATAGAAATGGGTTAAACTGAGACGTAAGAATTACCCAATAAGAAACTAGAACTAGAGGGCCAAGCAGTGATTTAATTAATATAGTTTCTGTGTGGTTATTTCAGGGCTAAGCTTGCCGGGCGGCCAGATGAACAAGCAGACCCTCAGCTTACAACATTTGCTGCCCCACGCTGGGTGCCAAATGAAGGCGTAAGTCACAAAGCAATCCTACACCAGTTCAGAATTATGGATAATAAAAGGGTTATTTATTTAAGGGGAACACTTACAGATCACTGTTCTAGACAACAGTCCTCTGAGCAAACAGGAGCAGAGCGTAGCAGCTGGAAGCAGGAGCCATAAGCAAGAGAGTGGGCGCACGGTTACTGCTGCTTTTTATAGTATAAGAGACCACGCCCAAGTGGGCTGGTATCTTAAAGGCTATTGGCTGAAGGAGCAGAATGTGCTCCCACAGCAAACCCCTGTCATTCTGGTCATATGAACAAGACAGAAAAATTATACTGATGAAGGCAACTCTACACGTAAGAAAGTAGACCAGAGGCTTTTGACCTTGTTGGGTTTGGGAGAACAGAAATTTGGTACCTACGGAGACTATGCCATTGGAGAGTGCTAGCTAACTCATTCAACTTCATGTCCTCCAGGTATCAGAGAAGGAAGAAACATCGAAATGGCAACCAAGAGTAAAGATAGAAACAGCATAAGAAAGAATTGGCAAGTGGAGAGGGAATCTGAGTCACGAGGGTGCAGTCATTTGACCAGGAAGAGCAGATGCTCTGTTCTCATGGGCACCATAAAATACTGGAGTCAGAGAGCAACTGATGTGTTCTGAACAGCAACCAGGAAACCTGTTCCAGTTCTCCTTGAGGCTAGTGACTCACTGTGAGGTGATGATGACGATGATGATAATGTAAAAATATAAAGCGTGTAATTTCATGTTGATATGCATCATGACATAAAACTATGTATACATTTTTTTCCTAAAGTGCTGGGCTCAAACCCAGGTTCTTGAGCATGCTAGGCAATTACTATTCCAATGAAGTATACTCTCTGTTCTGCATGGATCTTGAGTGATATGTTCTATGAATTTTGAAGAGCATGTCTAGCCATATAAGACATGAGAAGTCATTTTCAACACCCCAGAAAATTATGCTATATTCCTTGCCAAATTAATATACAATGTCCTTTTGAATCCAGCTGCTTTTGTTCAGCATGATGGTTATGTGTTTTTACTGTTGCTGTTCCATTGTAGGGATGATTTCGATTTGCCTTTCATCTGCTGATGGCTATTTGGGTTATTTCAACTTTAGAGCTTTTAAGAACAAGGCTATTAGAGTTCATTATCAGTAGTGTAGCAGAAACCCGAGGGCTTGAGCCAGACCAGTGACTCATGGCCATGAACACTTGCAAGTAAAGATGAACGGACTAAAGGGTAAACTGTGTGACTCAATGGCCCACACTATAGCTTCCATGACAAGATTCTTCTTTTTTGTTATTATTATTATTTTTTAAAATTTGGTTTTGATGGGGTTGTGGGAGCTTGCAAGAGCAGAAGGTGGATGTGAGGAGACGGGGAGATATGTGGGATAGAATGCATGATGTGAAATCATGAGCCATGGGATGTCTGGAAAAGATCCATGGGGTGGATCAGGTTTTCTTCTGGAAAGGTATTCAGATATGAAGCTTAACCCAGCCTTTTGTTTGTTTGTTTGTTTTGAGACAGAGTTTTACTCTATAGCTCTGGCTGCCTTGGAACTCATTGTGTTGACTAGGCTGGACTCGAACTCACAGAAAGCCACCTGCCTCTGCTGGGATATCCAGCGTCCTATCATTTTCTTAAATCCACCCTTTTGCATTCTCGTAGGATCCTCCGAGCAGTGCTCATCATCCTTTCCCGCCCTGTTCCAGGGTCTGGGCATGATCCCTGATAAGAATTCACACTCCTTGTGCTCTTAAGAACGTCCCACATCCAGAAAAACAGTACCTGAACTTGCACTCTACGGTCCTGTGCTGCAACTCAGTGATTTGAAAAGCCCAATAGTGGTGTTTTAGGGTTTCTCTTGCTGAGAAGAGACACCATGACCATGACAACTCTCATAGGGAAAACATTTAATTAAGGGGGCCTGCTTGCAGTTTCCGAGGTTCAGTCCATTATCATCATGGCAGGGAGCGAGGCAGCAGGCAGGCAGACATGGCGCTGGCTGAAGTGAGACAGGAAACCAAGGGACACAGTGAGTGTATAAAACCTCAGCACCCACTCCCACAGTGACACACTTCCTCCAACAAGGCCATACTCACTCCAACAAAGGCACACCTCCTAATAATGCCACTCCCTATGAGATTATGGATTATGGGGGCCAATCACATTCAAACTACCACAAGCGGGAATACTTGAACGTGTAGGATAACAAAGAATGTTTCCATGGCTACCCTGGTACAAGAGCTATTGAAGTCGAGGATGCAAAGGCCCTAGGGAAGCCTGAGTCTGTGGGGGCGGGGCATAAATGCATGCAACAAAAGGAGGGAACTGAGTTTCCCTAAAACTCAAGGGAGAACTCATGGGTTAGAGGGCCCTGGGCAGCAGGAGAGCTGCAAGAGCTCCCCTGGGCTGAGGAAGTTGTTTAATGTGTAACTGGCAAAGGGAAGGTTCTGGAAGTGTTGTCAGGACCGTGCCCGCATAGAACCTGACACCACCAGCCTTTCTGTGGGGTTTCTGTGCTCTGGGCTCCTAAGGAGCGGTGTATAGACGCTAGGAGACGTGTTTGTCTCACTTGACATGACTTGATGTTTGTCTTGGCTCGATCAGTCCCGAAGCACTAACTTTGCAAATGCCTTGCGCTGTTTTTCCTTCAAATCCTTATTCCTTTCACTCATCCTTAAATCCCAGTGTTGGGAACCATAAATGTCTACTCTTTTTGGCCATCTGGCATTATAATTCAATAAAATAGACAGGTAAAAATACTCCTAAATCTTTTTTTCCCCCACCCTGACACAGAGTGAATCATGAGCATTTTATGCTTAATTGATCAAACTCTAGTTCTGAAGAGAAAGCTAAATGTGCGGTATGGCAAAAAAAAAAAAAAAAGCATGCATCTGAGAGACACTTAGCTGCTGTGTGACTTTAGGAGGGCCACTGCCTCTTTCTGAGCCCGTTCAACTGGGATGCTAACAATGTCTGCCCTTTCTATTCACTGCCAACCGTAAACAAGACAACAGAAGTATTTATACCGAATCCCACGCAGCATCTCCTAGCTCCCACTAAGACTTAGGTTTTTCTTTTTCGTCTTAGCTTCACTTCCCATGAGAAGTGGCTGACCTCGAAGGACTCCAAGGAGAAAATATACGAACGGATGTTTGGTAAGCGTGACGCGCTGCTGCAGACGCTGCATTGGTAAAGAAGGTCATTCTATTTTCACATTTGAGTTAGTCGCTCCTCTTTGCTCCAGACGTTCCATAAAGTCTATACACAGCGTGAAGGTCAAGTCACTTTGGGCCCCAAAGGCCTTTTGGAGGGGAGAGAAGCGCAGTGTAACAGGCTTTCTGTGTAGCCCTGGTTGGAACAGAAGTCATGATCCTCCTGCCGCAGCCTCCTGAGTGCTGGGATTATGGACATGTACTGCCATGCCTAGCTCCCCAGAGTTTTGACTGGAACAAAAAGCCCTTGTTAACCCTTCTACCACAGAAAAGGAAATCTGAAGTACTAGCTCTAGCACTCAGCTTGAAAATATATTGGCTAATAAAAAAATTGGTTAAATGTTCTTGTCAAAGCTGTGAAAGCTCAGGGACACAGCGTCCTCAGTCACTGATCGTCAACTATTGTGTTATTTGCTTTAAAAATGCTCTCTGAAGCCTGGTAGAAGTGTTACACGCCTTTAATCCCAGCACTTAGGAGGCAGAGGCAGGCAGGATATTACAACAGAAGCCTCAGCTAAGTGCTGCCATAGAAACAATATTTGGGGCTGGAGAGATGTTCATAGGTTAAGAGCATTGGCAGCTCTTCCAGATGTTCTGAGTTCAATTCCCAGCGACCATATGGTGGCTCACAGCCATCTATAATGGAATCTGATGCCCTCTTCTGGCATGCAGGTGTATATAGAGATAGAACATCATATACATAAAACAGATCTTAAATTAAAAAAAAATAAATAATATTCCAGAGTTAGGCTGTAGACACCACCTATAGAACAAAGATGGAGGTCTGATGTTTGTCCTCTTCACCCTGGAAAAGGGTATCCTCTGTGCAGGCACACAGCACCTACGTGTTGGTTGCCAGGGAAGTAGGGATGCAGGGCTGTGACCTTGGACACATAATTCATCCTTACTCCCTGTGAGCTGTGACAGGGATTCCCACAGTGGAAGCTCTGAAAAACCCACAAAAGCCCCCGCAGGAAAAAAAATCAGTTGCCCTCAATGCCTTGTCCATTTTATGCTGCTCTAACAAGATATCTGAGACCCAGTAACTTCAAAAGTCTAGTGATGGTTCTGGCTCAGGGCTCTGGAACCCATGGCCAGGCAGCTGGGTCTGGTGCGGGTCTGGCACTGGGTCACACCGTGGCAGACAACTGAAGGGTAAGTGGAAGCCTGTGCAGGGCATAGCACAAAGGGTCGGCACTTTGTCACAAGCTGCTCACTCAGAAACATTCTTAGTCCCCTAAGAAAGGCTGCAATTCTCCTCAGTATCTACCACACCAAAAACCTTCACCTCCTAAGGCATCCACAGTAGTGACCAAACTTCCAAAAGGAGTTTCCAAATAGACTCTGAAACCATATTGAAATCATAGCATCAACTCATCAGCAAGCAGTATGGAGAGCACCTCTTTTACTTTCTTTTATTTTTTTAATTTTAATTTTTTGTTTTTTTATTCTGGAATCGGGTCTCACGTAGCCCAGGCTGGTCTTGAACCTGCTGGGTAGCTGGGGATGACCTTGAATTGATCCTCTTGCCTCCAGCTCCCAAGTACTGTTAGGTACTGTTTGATTTCCCTTCCTCCCACTCCTGTTCCCTCCAGTTTTCATCAGCTCGGGCAATTAAGCTGGGAGTGAGGTCATGGAGAAATTGACAGTTCCCTTTCCCCACTAAGAATCTCCTCGGGAGCAGCTCTAACTCTTAGAGCTTAGGGTTTTACCTAGGACCTAGCATTTAATACCTGAACAAGTGCTTGCTTGTGACCTAAGAAACAATTTCTCCCTGAGGACCTGATACACAGATAAACGTAGTCCTGCCGAGGGTTTTGGCAATGCCACCTCCCTAGGGGTCATTAGGAAATGTGTGGGAGTGTGTTTTCATTGTCACGATGGTTGGTGGGGAGGATGCGGCAAGCCCCTAGAGAGCGAAGCCCTGGGATGCTAAGCATCCTAGCATCCCCAACATTGTCCTGCCTGAGATTTGAACCGCCCCACCCCTACGAAGCTGCGCCCTCAGAGACCAGGTCTTGGAATGGACGATGGCAGACCAAAGTGAAAGCATGTCTCGATTGTGTTCCGTTTGTACTTATCTACCGTGTCCACGACACAGGGTGGAATTTCTGTGCTGACCTATGAACTCGTTCTGCTGCTCAGTTTTCCAGGCTGTGGAGATGAGGCAGAGGCGAAACAGGCTGTGAAAGCCAGTCAAGGAGCTCGGAAGCCTGGAGTCCTGAAGGACCTGGCCAGGCTTAAGCCTGCTGCTGGTCACTGAGCTCTAGGACTGGCCCTAGGTTGAGAAACCCTGGCTTGGTATTGGTATGGTCGCCTGAACCATCTCCGTTTCTAGTCTTGGAGGTCTCTGAAAGAGCTAGCTCCCATACCAAGGTAGCTATCTATGTGACTAATTCAAGACACTGGAATAGACTGATACCTGATGATGCAGGTGGGCCAAGGACATCCACAGCGACCCTTATTACAGGGAGTGGAGAGGCTGGGAGTCCAGCAAAGGACATTCAAGGGCAGAAGCAGAAATGGGAGAGGTGTGTTTTAAAGATGTACATGACTTCTGGAAACTGGAAAAAAACAAGACCCTTCACAAAGGGAAACTGTCTGCCAACATTTTGGCTTTAGTTTCTGAGATCAGATGGGGGCCTCTGATCTCCAGTTTGTGTGTGTGTGTGTATGTGTGTGTGTGTGTGTGTGTGTGTGTGTTTTAAGCCACTATGTTTGTGATAATCTGCCATAGCAGCACTAGGAAAGTACTAGAGGCACATTCCTGGTTTGAAGTGAATTGGAAATCTTCCTCCTCGGAGGCCCTAGAGGGTCTCAGTGTGTTACCTGAGGAATCTCCAAGCCACAACAGACCAGTTTTGAAGTTTCCAAGGAGACAGTGAAGTAGACTTGGCAAAATTCCTTCCTCAGCTCTCATCAATCTGCAGCCATGGCCCAGGACTTCGTGACAGAAATGTATGTGTGTGGAGGACAAAACTCCAAAAGAGCAGGAAAGGATTTTCGCACACAATATGGCTTCACTGACTGCATGGAGAATTAAGTGCCGCTTCTGTTACATCAGCTGCAGGCTTTCAAGGGTTTCACTCACCTTAAAGTCCTACATGATCCAATGTCACCTCAGATCTTGCAGAAACCGTGACTAGCAAAGTTAAAAACCAGAGACAATGAAACAGATGCCACCGAGGAACACCACCTCCTCCACTGAGGCAGACAGGGGCATCTACATGGCAGGAACTCTGATGGCTGTTTTCTGACGTTGCCTGAGGCTCTCTGCCACAGGCAGCAAGTGTCGCCTTGCCTACTTCCCTCAGAACGTATATAAATATTTAGCTGCAAACCTAAGACTAGAATAAAGCCAGATCTTCAGTTCATTTGGAAGGAAAATTTCAGAGCAGATGCTTAGCTCATTAAAGAGAAAAACCAGTGGAGCTGGCTGTAACACTGAAGATTAGCTAGGAGTCAACATGAGTTCTCTCAGAGCCTGGTCCTACCCCCCCCCTCAGCCCCCGTAGGAAAAACAGTAATCACTCAGAATTAGATCTGTGAAACAGTGAGAACAACCCCCTGAAAAGGTCTGCTTGCCCTCAGGAGTACTGAGTTTGGCACATGGAAAATGAAAGCAAGATTAAAAAAAAAATTATCCCTGGCTTCCTGTGCTCTGGAAAGCTAAAAAAGACATTTGTGTTAAAGAAAAACCTTGTCTGCAACCTCATTCGGGATGTCAAGGGAAAATGGCCAGCGTGGGCTTGCCAGCAGCTCGTGTCTACCTTCCGCTAGCTGAGAACACAACCTTCCATACACGACTCGCCTCCTTCTGTCAGATGGACGATTCGGAAGAAGTCTATAGCGTGTTCAACAGGAAAGGGCATGGTCCATGCAGCCCCTGCTTTGACTGCAGCATGCGTGGAGAGAAATAGCTAATGCGTGATTCCCATCACGCTTTATAAAGCTTCCCTACATTAAAAAGCATAAACTTGGAGCTCAATATAACATGACTTATCAGGCTACATTATGAAGTCCAGCCTTGAGTGTGAGACCATCGGTGGACTGAATAAGTATCACGGCGTGGCTGATGCTGAACGGTTGGTTCTGTGGCTTTCACATTCATCTTTGGTATCTGACTGGCTAGTCCTCGCTTCATCCTCTGACCCACTGTGTTCTGTGTGAACTTTGCAACAATCTTGTCTTCTTCTTTTTCCATTCAGCCGCCCATCTCTACAACACAAGGCCACGGCACAGAGCCCCTCTCTAGGAATCTCTGACAACAGCCTTTTATGCCATCTCTGTCTCTGTGACAGACCTCTGGTCCCAAAGAGTGCCCGTCCCAGCCCTGATGCCTCCATTCCCTTCATCTAGTGGTAGTCTTTGTCTCTTGGGTTATTCAGAAAGTCAGGACCAAGGCCCTGAAGCTCCGTGCCCTTGTCTCTAGGGGAAATGAGAAAGGAGTAAGGCCACTCTCTGTGGTTTATGGTGCCTGCTGAGTGTTTTTAAAAGAGAGGGCAGGGAGATAAAGAGGGAGAATGTGATACGTTTTAATTTATTTTATTTTTGGGTGCCTGACATACTCTACACCCATGTGTAGCAAGAGGGCCGGCTTGGGGTTTATGTCCTGCCCGGTCCCCACAGCCATTTAGCCCCAAAGAAAATCATGCAGAGAGTCTATATTAGGTTATAAACTGATTGGCCCATTAGCTCAGGCTTCTTATTAGCTCTTGTAACTAATATTAACCCATTATCCCTATCTATGTAGCCATGTTTATCGCCACAACTCTATGGTGTTTCAAGGTCCCTGCTAGCAAGCAAGCTGCAGCATTCTGTTCACAGACCACATTCAAATGTTCCCTGGCTGGACCGCCTGCCTGAAAGAGTCAGAGTTGCTCTGGCAGGACGGCCCAGAAAGCCGGCATTTTAAAACGGCGCAGCTTTTTTCCTGCTACGGCTGAAAACTGAAACGCATGCGGTCAGCTTTTCATCAACACCATTTAAGTGTTCATGGCAGGACCTCTTAAAAAGAGTGGCAAGGCTTTACAGCTAAAGCTGAGTGAGGAAGCCTCTCTTGTATGAGAGCGCTTGCTTGCCTTTAGCAGGCAGAGCAGACCCGAGAAATTGCTGCTACCAAGAAAACATGCTTTACTCTATTCTTTCCCAAGCTTTCTCAGGCTTTCTGTGGATGCAGTTATCCACATGGGCGCCATTCTGTAATATGAAGGCTGGGCTTGGGGTTTATGTCCTGCCTGGGGTGGGGAGGAAGAGGGAGGGGAGGGGAGTGGTGTGGGAGAATTGTCTGTATTCTGTCAATCATGATTTAAATAAACGCTGATTGACCATTAGCCAGGATGTATAGGTGGGATGACCAGACAGGAAGTAGAGGTGGAGCAAGGAGAATAGGAGAATTCTGGGAAGCAGGAAGCTCTGTCGGCACTCCTCCACAGACCACCGAAGAAGCAGGATGTGACCTGCCCCGCTGAAAAAGGTACTGAGCCATGTGGCTAACACAGATAGGGATAATGGGTTAATATGAGTTACAAGAGCTAATAAGAAGCCTGAGCTAATGGGCCAATCAGTTTATAACCTAATGTAGACTCTCTGCATGATTTTCTTTGGTGCTAAATGGCAGGGCAGGACATAAACCCCAAGCCCAACCTTCATGTTATACCCATGTATGGGTTTGGATTGTCCTTTAGGTATCTGGAATCTTACCAGTTCCCCCTTCCATTTCAGACAGGGTCTCACATATTCTAGGCTGGCCTTGAACTTGCTTTGTGACCAAGGATAACCTTGCACTTCTGAACCTCCTGCCTCCACCTCTCAAGCGTTAGGATTATAGGCGTGTGCCATCACACCCAGTTCACGTGGTGCTGGGGCTTGAACCCCGGCCTTGTTCTCCAGGGACAAGCACTTGCAGAAGCCCTGGAACTGTTCTTTCCAAAGCATGCTCATTGACCCTGCACTCTTCCCCCGCCCCTGCCCCGCCCCTCCAGCCAGGCAAAGCCCAGCGCTGGTTTACTTGTGCTCTAAATTCAGAGGCCTCAGAATCGCCTGAAGTACTTGTGCTCACAGCTTGGTCCAGTGCAGTGGGGTCCAAGCCTTTCTCAGATCCATTCAGCCCCACAGGCTTATCTGAGGCCTTTGGTGACATCATATAAACCTTGGTCACATGGTCACTGCTCCCACCCCCCAGCCCCCATGTTGGCCCTTGGGATTTTAGGACTGTTTTCTCAGCTCATTTCTAGTTCTCCTATGCCTGTGAGAAATTTTGGAACCCTCAAGGCCTCTCTCAGACTCTGAGAAGCCCCTGAGGGAAGAGGCTGGCCCAGGCCTGCTCTCTGTGGAGACTGACCCATTGCAGTTGGTATTTGAATGCAGCTTCTGGCAGGGGCACCGAGGAGCTTTGGTCTGCTTTTCGCTATTCTCTGATTGGCCACCCTTTCTCTCCCAGCTTTCCCCTTCCCAGGCGCAGCTCAGACTTTCCTCTGGGGAGCCCTGTGCTGTGCCGCACAGAATACCTTCTCGCACAGGCTCCGATTGAGCTGGGTACTGTACTCGTCATTGTGAGAACTCCACAGACCTTTACCTCTTAAGAACCCGTTGGAAGCCCGGGTTTCAAAACCTCGCTTCTGCCTCGCGCTTTTTTAGAACCCCATTTTGTACATCACATCTGGTCAGTGACTTTCCTCCTGGTTCTGAACTGTGTCTCGTTTTCCCGTGAAAGAAGCTGCAGTGAGTTAAAAGAAGCTGGAAAGGGGGAGAAGAGCTGGCGGTGGGGACACGCCTGTACTCTAGCGCTCCCGAGGTGAGGAAGGAGGGCCACAAATTCTAGGATAACCTGGGCTACATGGGGAGACCCTGTCAACAACAACAGCAACAAAACAACAACAAAACAAAGCCCTGTGGTTACAGAGTAGTTTTAGAAAAATAAGTGTGTGCTACCTCTCACGTCCCTCATCGGCCGCCTCTGCCACAGTCTGACAGGGGTCATTTGGTTTGGCAGTAAGCGAAACAACATTTAACTGGTTACCAATGCTTTTAATGGGACGATTTCATTTAAAAACCTTAAAGTTTGGTACTAGTCCGTGGCAGTCACCAAGATCATGTCGAGTAATTCTCTACCCAGTTTGCTGGTGCCCCCTGCTGGTCATTCTACACATAGCCGCCTGGCTCTGTGATGCCTCCGGAAGAATTGTGTCCTTCCGGTTACAAGGTACCCCAGGCCTTTACTCCTTCTTTATACCCCCACCCTCTCTGACACCAGTTCATTTCTCTCTCAGCAGATAATCAGTCTCACTGAGAAACCTGTGGCCCTGGTTACTGACTGCTTCATCTGCTCTCCAGACTTCACCCTTCTATCTATATGTACAATTCTTGCCTTCTCAGGGAATGGGACGACCCCCAGCTTTTAGTCAAAGGAACCTCTTCAGTCGCATTGTTTAAAAACCCTCTATAAAATATAATTGCAGAAATGACATCACTTCAAACCATTTAACAAAAGTTAAAAATAAGTCACTTCCTCCACAAACCCACGATACCACTGTCCCAAAGCTAACATGATTAAATTACTGATAAATATTTCATAGATAAATTCCTTGCCTGTTTCTGCAAGACACACCTACTAAACAGATTTTTGTGCACAATTTTTTTTGTGTTTTTCTAAAATTAAGGGTGCACTGGATGGTGGTGGTGCATGCCTCTAATCCCAGCACTCTGGAGGCAGAGGCAGACAGATCTCTGTGAGTTCAGGGCCAGCCTGGTCTATAGAGTGAGAGTGAGTTCCAGGACAGCCAGGACTGTTACACAGAGAAAGCCTATCTTGAAAAATCACAAAAAAGGAGTGATTGCATGCTACATGCTATTGTATATGACAAGTTTTTCTTTGTCCCAGCAAGCTCCCAAATCATGACATTGAGACTTATTATTAAATATGAATGTTCAGCTAATAGCTTAGGCTTTTTAAAACTAGCTCTTATAACTTAAATTGACCAATTTCTATTAATTTACATGCTGCCACTTGGGGCATGGCTTGTTACCTCATCTCCTGCACATTCTGCTTCCTCTGTGCCTGGCTGGTGACTCTGCCCTTCTTCTTCATAGTGTCCAATCTGCCCCGAAAATCCTGCCTAGCTATTGACCGTTCAGCTTTTTATTAAACCTAATCAGAGTAACACGTATTCACAGTGTATAAAAAGATTATTCCATAACATTTCCCCCTTTTGTCTAAATGAAAAGGAAAGGTTTTAACCCTAACATAGTAAAACTATATACAATAAGAACAATTATCAAGTATTATCTAAATATAAAGGAAAGGTATTAACTTTAACAAATGAAACTATATACAATAAGAATAACTGTCAAGTAAGAATTATATTTACAATGTCCAGTCCATTTGTATTTGGCAAATTTAGAGAAAATACTTCATTATCTTTCCTCTCTTGATGAACATAAGTTTTATACTAATTTATCTTCTATCATAACCAAAGAACTATATCTAGTTTTTGATTTATTTATTTATTTATTTTTAATATTTATTTATTTATTATGTATACAATATTCTGTCTGTGTGTATGTTTGCAGGCCAGAAGAGGGCACCAGACCTCATTACAGATAGTTGTGAGCTACCATGTGGTTGCCGGGAATTGAACTCAGGACCTTTGGAAGAGCAGGCAATGCTCTTATCCACTGAGCCATCCCTCCAGCCCCTAGTTTTTGATTTAATCAAAGATTCCAGAACATATAATATTACCTGAGTAAACAGGAAGTTCAGAGAAAGCAACTTCCAAAACTCTAGAAACAACAGACATCTGGCTGCCTGGACAGTCACCCAAGATTCCCCTGCAATGTTGGGACATCCACCTTTGGACTATGGGCCTAGAATATCTGACAAACTTTTATGTTTTGAAGGACTGTCTTACTGAGTCTTGGCAAAGTTCAGCAGTCACTTTCCTGTGTGTCCTATTTGTCCAGTTTGGACAGCATACTGTGAGCAGTCAAGGCAAGGGTAGTTTCTAACCCAAATGACTAGCTTTTAAAAAAGAGAAAGTGGACTCCATATGGAGGTTCTTTGATGATCATCATCCTTTTATGAAGTAGATTGGTGCTTTCAGGAGCAGATATGTCTATCATGAAAAGTCCTACGTTATTAAAACATTAAAATGTCATATTCTGTAGTCTCTGAAGTGTTTGAAGACTATCTATTTAAAATGTGTCTCTGATTGACCTTGAAAATATACCTAAAATGACTATAAGTTTGATTGTTATGACTGACTACTAACCTGTATTTCTTTATTGCCCTAAATAGCTTTTAAGGACTAGAACTTTATATTACATTTATAAATAAGCTGCATAGGTACAATACCTTAAACAAGAAATAGAAGCATATAATACAGTATAAGAAAATTACTTTAAATTTGTATCAACATACAAAATTATCTTATATAAGAGTAGAAACATACATGCAATATAACAAATATAACTTTAAATTTGTATCAATATGCAAAAATCCATACCAACATAAACTATTTGAGATTACTGGTTGTTTAAAAGAAGACTCAACAATTGTGTAATTTTTCTTTTTCTACTGAATGGTGGCTGAGTGCTTTTTGTATTAGTACATTCTTTTCACTGTAATTCAAGTTTAATTTGCTTATTAAAACCATAAAAATATCACTAAGTAGCATATTCTTACTAGAAGTAACTTATTAAGTCACAGAGAAGAGAAACATGGAAATTCTTACTGTTTCCCAAGAGCCCTCCTCACACCCTTTCTGACTTTCGAGATCAACTCTCATTACCTTGCAGCCCAGGCTTGGGACCTGCATTCTCAATAACCCAGCCTCAGTCTCCAGCATAGCCAGGATTGCAAGTGAGTGCCACTATACCTGACTGTGAACTTTTTAAAAAATTAAGGTCTATAGAAGTAAAAATCTTGTTAGTGACACTCACCCTTTGTAGTGTACAGTTTGTGAATTCTTAAAACCCATGTAGTTTCATGACTGCCATCACAATTCAGAGATGGGCTGTTTCTGTAACTCCCCCAAACTTTCTTGTTTGTGACCCTTTCTGGTTCTCCCTACCTGGATGGTGGCCCTGGCAACCATTTATCTGTTTGCTGTTGTATAGGTTTTTTTTGTTATTGTTGTTCTTTCCCCTCTAGTGAGTCCCTGACTATCCTGGTCTAGATTTTATAGGTCATTGGAGGTGTGCCCTTGAAGTGGTCATTGGGACCTCCATCCTTCTTCTTTCTCTCCATTTGCTTTCCCCAGAGGTCAGGAGATGAGTAGCATCCTAGATCACATATACCCTGTCATATGAATTGTTCTGCCACAGGCCCTAAGGCAACAAACAGATCTATGTGATCATGGGCCAAGCCCTCTGAAACCGTGAGCCAAAGTGCATCTTGCCTCTTCTTAACTTCATTTGCTCAGATATTTTGTCTCAGGGAGGGAAAGGTCACATTAGTAGAATTTTGCAGTCTGGAACCTTTGAGGTGTGGCTTCTCTTACTTAACACAATGTACCTGAGATCTGTTCACACTGGTGACTTATCAAATTCTTGTCTTACCTAGCATATGGACACAGTTTTTATTCCCCTGAGATTGGCTGCTTAGCTATTTCATTTATAAACTTAAATATCATAAACTTACTTTCACGTAGGTTCTCCCATCTAGATCTAATTCTTTTTCATAAACAATGACTCATTTTTTTCATGACACTTTTCTCTTAGTGGATCTTCAGGCCATGACTAGCTTCCCACCACTCTAGGGGAGTAGAAATGCACAGACAAGTGAGTCATGAGTGTGATGGAGATAGATTCTTAGAAGAACTGCTGGATCAGATGGTACATCAGACATTGTGACAGGTACTTCCACACTGCTCTGGGAGAGTGCACATGTTAACCCTTCACCAACCTGTGCCTTTTTCTGCATAGCCTTATCCCAGCTAATGCCAATCTTCCTAATTCCCATCGGTCTTGCCACCAGAATGATGGGCTCTCCTAAAAATATGCATTAGCCATTTACTTTTTGTCTTCTGTGAGTGCCAGTTTTAGCTTTTACCCATTTGCTCATTAAGCTCTCCCTTACAAACAGGGATTGAAAGGAGTTCATGCAATAGGCAACCAGAAACACATTTCCCTTCCTGTCTTGTGTGCAGACTCTTAGAGGCTTTGTGTTTTCTTTATGTATTATGTTTGGAGACCTCTTTGCTTCAAACTTCTCTTTTCATTTTTTTTCAAAGACAGGGTTTTCCTGTGTAGCCCTGGCTTTCCTGGAACTTACTATGTAGACCAGACTGGATTTGAACTCAGAGATCCACCTGCCTCTGTCTCTCAAGTGCTGGGATTAAAGGTGTGCAGTGCCTTGTCCTGCTATTTTTGTTTTTTGATTCAGGGTTTCAGTATGTAGTCCTGGCAGAACTGGAATTTGTATATATACTAGAATGGCCTTAAACTCACAGATATCTTCCTGCCTAGGCCCTAATAGACCCAGGATTGTGATGTTGCCTTATATGATAAATGGGAACTTTCAGATGCGACTAAGTTAAGGACTTTGGATTAGAATAAGCCCAAGATTATTGGCATGGACTCAAAATATTTATAAGGCAGAGGGAGACTTGACTACAAGGTAAGAAAGCAATGTGAAGCTGGGATAAGAAACCACACGACTGGCTTTGAAGATGGAAGAGGGGCCAGGGAGGCGGGATGCAGGTGACCTCTAGAGGGAGTAAAACAAAAAGAGAATTCTCCCCAGCAGCCTCTGGAAGGGGCTAGTCCTGCTGATTCCCCAACCGTAGCTCACTGAGACTGATTTTAGACATCGGATATGGAGCTATAAGAGAATAAATTTGAGCACGCTAAGCTTGGAGTCATTTGTCATTGCCGCAGCAGGACGTGACCACCGTGCTCACATATCCATCCTCCAGACAAGAACTCTCCTCTGCGTCAGAGTCATGTGTACATCTGCTTGTTCTTAGATCCAGTGAGACCCAAACAGAGCTCATCCTTGTGCATTTCAGTGCTTTATTTAATGGAACCACTGTCTCATGTGAGATGGTAAGAACCAGGATGTTCCTGACCTCCACCTGTCTACAGCCAATAGTCATGAAGTCCTGGGTGCTGACTGCTCAATGCTTCCTCCAACAGGCCTCACTGTCCCTGTCACCCCTATGGCTCTCCTCTTACCGATTTATCCTTTCATCAAGTTCGTCACATCCGAGCCTACACGAACCTTCTAGAAGGCAGAGCAGACCAAGATCCTTCTTGCAGCCACTGTTCAGAGGAAATCCAAGCTCCAAGGCAGGTTATATGATGCAATCCACATTGAAAGATGTATTTGTTTGAGCATCTGGAGGCCAGAATCAAGGCCTGCGAAAGCTCAATGCTTTGCACAAGGCCTCCTGAGAGTCTGCCAATTGAACTAGTTTGTATTACAGACAGCATAGATGTGTTTCCTTTGGTCATAATATTTTTGACATTTAGAAACCTTTCTTTTGTAAATGTAATCTCCTCTGGCAGTACTAGGCTGTCACCAAGAATAAGGATGACCAGAAACCCCAGGCAAATATTGTATAAAATTTTAAGAAAAAAATAATGGAAATGTTAATAAATACCACGGTCAACTCATCTTCTCCATGTGTTTTTGTGAAAAGTATTTGAAGTTTTATGCTTCCTTGATGTTCAAAAAGAGTCAGAATATTTTAAAAATCTGTTTAGACATTTTGAATTTGACCTCTGGCAATCTTAGAAGGTGACTTTTCTTTCTTTTTTTTTTAAGATTTATTTATTATGTATACAACATTCTGCCTTTATGTATGCATGCACGCCAGAAGAGGGCGCCAGATCTTATTACAGTGGTTGTGAGCCACCATGTGGTTGCTGGGAATTGAACTCAGGACCTCTGGAAGAGCAGTCAGTGCTCTTAACCACTGAGCCATCTCTCCAGCCCGAAGGTGACTTTTCTAATCGTCTGTGAAGTGTAAGGACAATGTGTAATTTATTCAATTCGCAGCTAAGTCATAAAAGAAGCAGCGTATGTGCTCATCTCTGCATACGACAGTCAGGGACAGCCCTAGAGTGGCCTCAGAACAATGAACGTCACAGGATGCAACACGACTCTTTTGTACGACCAAGCCATGCTGAGCTCTGTGTACTGAAGGAAAGGAAGGACGACATAGACTCATGCTTGTAGAACGGTTCCTGGAATAATAAATCAGCGAATACGGATGCTGGTAGCATGCGAGAATGACCAGAGGAGATGGGATGGAGAGTGAGGGGCGGTTCTGTGTCACTTGTAATAGCTGGGATTTTGAATCATGTAACATCAGTTTGAGATGACAATGGAAGTGAGTGCGGGTGAGGTGGTTCAGAGGGGAAAGGCGCTTGCCGCCAAGCCTGACAACCCAAGCTTGATTCCCTAACACTCACATTTGGAGGAGAAAACCAAGCCTCAAAAGTTATCCTCTGTCAGGAGGCAGAGACAGGCAGATCTCTGAGTTCGAGGCCAGCCTGGTCTACAAAGAGAATTCCAGAACAGCCAGGGCTCTGTCACACAGAGAAAACCTGTCTCAAAAAAAGTTGTCCTACACACACAATTAATAAAATGTTGGTCATTTGAAAAATAAGATAATAGAAGGTGTGGCCAGTAACAGTCCTCATGTATTATGTTACTGTTTAAGAAGCACCAGTGTATTCTTGGTTTCTGGCCTAGAGAGCCTTTTAAACAACTGACTTAGAAATGATTTCAACTTTAAAAAAAAAACACAAAAATAAAAGCGCCAAGAAGAACCGTGTACCCTTAGCAGAGTCACCTGCTGGCAATTGTCTTGTCTGAGGTTACCCTATCTGCCTCCCTTTCTATCTAGACCCAGTTGTGTCTCTGGTCCATCTGAGATCTTGCTCACCTATGTATAAAAGTTGATCACATTTTGTATCGGTTACTGGGACAAAACACCTAACAAAAAGTCACTAACAAAAGGGTGAGGGTTTTTATCTTGGCATATGGTTGTGTGGGGGGGGGTTGGGGGGTGGATAGAGTTCATCACAGCTGGGAGTCATAGTGGTTGGACCTTAGGAGGCTGGTCAAGAATCGGAGAAAGAGTCTAGGTGTTTGGTTCAGTGTCTCTTCTTTATGTAGTCTGGGAACCCAGGCCATGGAACGATGTGGCTCAGGGAGGGTGGCATCTAGACACTCCCTCAGACACACTTCGCAGCTGGTCTCTTCTAGAAGCTGTCAGTTGACAATTGATCTTAGTCAGCACAGTAATTCCTAAGAATGAGTTATCAACTTCAAGAGTTTATGGTTACCCAGTGAGGGCAAGGAAGCAAATGCTTCTTTCTTTCTTTCTTTCTTTCTTTCTTTCTTTCTTTCTTTCTTTCTTTCTTTCTTTCTTTCTTTCTTTC
>PVIU01002051.1:0-13390 GCA_004026605.1 Ondatra zibethicus | reverse complement strand
GGTGTGTGCCACCACCACCCAGTGGGAATGAATATTTCTTAACCAAAGACCCTTCAAAACATCTGTATTGTACAAAATGGGTGTGGCACAATCTGCCATCACAGGTGAGGGATCAATGAAGTGTCACCATGGAGCTTACTAAACTCGTCAAATGGGTCCGTTAGTTTCTAGTAGGTGGTTTTCTCTTTCTCGTCTTTGTTCCAAACCAAGCCCCCAAAAGCCAGCAGTCCCCCATCTAAAGTTGTACATGGAAAAGACACACAGATTCATTCATATCATAGTTCTGCAGTGGAACTGAGAGAAGATTTTTCAATTACACTTTATTTAAAAGTAATTAAAAAAATGAACAGTGCATTATTCCAAGGGCATTTGTTTCCTTCCACTGACTGACGTGGTCACTGGGGTCAGGGTCTGGACCCTGTTTTTTCCCACTGTAGCTGAGCTTGAGAAAGAGGAGACATGTGCAGCTGGATAAAGCCAGACGCTGTTAAGTTGGAGGAGGCGGGAAGGGGGTACCTTTCCTTCTGTGGCTGCTTCAAAGACCCCTGAGCCCCACACATTGCTCTGACTCCTGGAGACAGTGCTGTGCTGTCTAGTGTTTAAAACACAATTTCAGAAGCATTCCACAGACGCTTTAGTGCCTGATGCCATTTGGCTAAATGAAAGGAAAAATGGCTCTGTCATTAACGGATACTGTTCCACAGTCCCGTGGAGACTTGGGTGGTGGGAGGGGTGACGTAAATCAAGCAGACTGGGCTTGTGGCCTGGTTTGGGCTTTCCCCTCTGATTCTGCTGCCTGCTCCCTCTGCTCTTCTGCTGTTCTCCTCAGAACACACCTGAACTTGGCCACACTGGTGGGGGATGTGCTTTGCCCTCACTGGTCAGATTGTTGTGGAAGGGAATTAGAATTTTGAACTAATTTGATACTTGGGTGAAAATCATGATGTTTACTTGTTCAACTGTCTTTTGATTTTTTTAAAAAGACACCGAAGATTTAACTCTGGGCCTTAAAGTATTTGAGGCAAGAATGCTAAAACTAAGCCATATCCCTAACTTTTAAGAACATTAATTTTGAGGCAGAATCTCACTAAGTACCCAGTTACACTTGACCTTTAGGTCTCTCAAGTAACTGGAATTATAGGCAAACCCTTTTTGGCAACAAACCCAGGGTCTCACATCTGCACTGCATCCCCTCTCTAATTAAACAAAACCTTTATTTGTATATGAGTATGAATAGTTTGCCTGAATGCATGCAAACACACAATATCATGCAGTGCCTGTAGTGGCCAGAAGAGGGAGCCACATCCCTGGAAGTGGAGTTAGAGATGGTTGTGCGGCATCCTGTGGGTGCTGGGAGTTGACCTTGGCATCTTCCTCTCAAACAAAACCAAAAACAAAACAAAATAATTTTTGGGCTGAGATGATTGAGTGGGTGAAAGAGCCTGTTGTCAAGCCCGACAGCCTGAGTTTGATCCTTGGAACCAAAGGTGGAAGGAGAGCACTAGCTCCTGAAAGTTGTCCTCTGACTTCCGTGTGTGCTGGAACATGTCCACCCTCCTCCCCCCACACAAGTAAATGAATAAATGAATGTAACTTTTTAAAAAAATATAATCTAGTTTTAGTGTTTTCACAGACTTGTATAGCTGCAAATCCTATCAATTTGAGAATATCCTGGCCTTCCGCAAAGACACCTCTTGCTGCTTAGGTTTAAGCACCTCCGCTCAGGACTACTTGCTTGTTTCCTGCTTCTGTGGATCTGCCTGTTGGGGACATTTGGTTTGGATGCAATGCATGGTGCTGCAGGAGCTCCTTCTGCTCCTTCAGCCAATAGCCTTTAAGATACCAGCCCACTTGGGCATGGTCTCTTTTGCTTTAAAAAAGCAGCAGTAGCTGTGCATGCTCTCTTGCTTTGGACTCCACTTCTGGCTACTAGACTCCTTTCCTGGTCATACAGAGGGCTGTTGTTTAGGACAGCAATCTGTAAGTTTTTCCTTTAACTAAATAACCCTTTTATTAATAATAATTCCAAACTGGTGTAGGATTGTTTTGTGACTTACGCTTTCAGCATGGCTCCTTGTGACTGGCATCCTTTGGGCAACAAGGTCATCAGTGTACAGCACGTGTCGGTACTTCCATTTTATTTTTTGTTTGTTCATTTGGTGCTGGAATCCTATGTGTGCCCTATGTTTACTAAACAGGTATCTCCTATATCCCAAACTCTTCATTTGCCTTCGTTGTCAAATAACGTTCCACTGCAAGGAGAGACTATGGTTTGTTTACATACTCATCACTTGATGGACATATGAGCTGTTTCCAATTTGGGGTTATTAGGAATAGCACTTGTCATTTGTTGTTTTTTAAAAATATTATATGTAATGTTACCATGACTATCTTGGTGAAAAAGTAATTTAGAAAAGCAATGGAAAGATTTCCAGTCACAGAGCATAAATAAAAGCCCACAGGTCCTTCGAATAATCCTTCAGCATTTGTAAAACGGGGAGGTGGGGTGGGAGATGTTAGGAGAGAGATCAGACAGAGTGGGCAGTTTCTGGCACACAGTAATTTTCCAACACGTCTTAGCTGTCTGTCATTGTGTATCCTTCAAACCAGAGAGAGAGAGAGGGATAAAGGGGGGTGAGTGGGAGAAACTTTTTGGTGTAGTGGGCAACAGTTAATGTGGAGATTGGTTAGCCTGTGAGAATAAGTGACGGTTGACGGCTCAGCCCTAAATGGGGCACCTCCATCAAGTCCTCCAAGGCTCAGGGCAAGAAGGGGTGGAAAGAAGAGCTGGGTGGGAGGAATGCCATGAAGTTCTGTTTGCAGACATGCCATGGCCATTGCACACATGAGCTCACAGCCGCTGTGGTTATCTGCACAAAGTAGGGCCCATCACCATTCGATGGGGTGGGGGAGGGGCTCAAGAGGCCATGCCTCCTTTGGCAGTTAATGTTTCCCTAGGAGAGGGAGGTATTTTCTTCTGGAGGTGTGGATGCTGCAGGATGGCCTGCAGTCTCCTGCATATGTAGCCAGCATGAATCTGATCCAGTGGGTAGAAGGCTGGAGGGGGATGTTTCGGGGGAGCCTGGGGAATGGGGCAGGGGAGTAGGGGAAGATATGGATATGTCTACATGTTTGAAATTATCAATCGATCAGTAAATAATACTCTTTAAAAGGGCAGCGTGGGAAATATCTTCACTTTGGAAATATTATCACCAGCTCCACAGGTCTCTCACCAGGACACCTTGCAGACTTGAGAGCACTTCCTTGCTTTGAAAGCCGGCTGGATCAGAACCACTTGACCAGCCGGCAGTCCACAGCCGAGCTCAGCACTCGGCTCCCTGGCTCTCAATGCATTCAGTTAAACCCTCCATTATCTCTATGGATGCCTTCTTATTCTGCCTGCTAGATCCGTGCAGCAGTCTCCTGGGCCTCAGCTGCCAGAGGGGATGGTTTTGGTCTTGAGTGACCTTTCTCGGCTCTCATCTCTCCCATTCTGTTTGCATCTGTTCTTTGATTTTGCGATTTCTGCCCCCGGGTTCTCACCTTCCTCTTCTTTCTCCACACTTTCCCTTAGATGCATTTGCAGCAATATCTGTTTCATTCTTGAAAGCCTCTGGGTCTGTTCCTTTGGAAAGCTTTCTCTTTATGACACTGAAAATGTTTCATTATTCTGCAGTCTTTAAAGGGGAGAAGGACTCCCCTTCTCTCCTTCTTTTCTCAATTTTCTATGCTTTAAGGAATTCATTTCAACCCCTGCTCTTGCGTGAATAGAAGTGACACAATCTTTTCTTTTAGGTCCCCTCTCTTAAATGCTACCTTTGTTGTTATTTTGTATTGACTTTTTGAGCAAAGGTCTTGCCCGGAAGCACAGGCTGGCTTTGAATTTGCCATCCTCCTCCTCCAGCCTCCTGAGTCTGGTGATTACAGACAGGTCCTGACTACACCTGCTTTTTCTGGCTATTCTATCCTTTCAGACCCTTCTGAAAGAAGAAAAGCAAAGGAATTAAGTGCTAAAAGCTAAGAATTGCTGAAGTAATTTTATTGATAATAAATAACAGATAAGGTGCTGGCTAATGTGGGTTGTTTCTTGACTCACACAAGGTTATAATGACTCACGTCTCATGTTTCACATCCCAAGACTTGGGAAGTTTGCTCACGAGGAAGATGCTTTTCTCTTCAGCGTCTGATAATTTCAACAGTGGCATATTTGACAGCTCCAATTTGTACCCGAGGTCCAGTGTCATGCTGGCTTACTGGATGGGCATCCAGGTCACCTCAAATTATGCTGCTATAATATTTGATTGTTTGTAAAACCCTCGTGGATAACGCTGCAGTCTGCCGCTACACCTGGCCGTCTGATGCTACACACTTTACTGTAGAGGACACCTTTTGTCGGCCATCTCCAGTCTTCTCCCCAGCCCATGCCTTTGGCTGTACCTGTTCAGACCTCCCCTTTATCTTTCCAGTGTCCCTTTGAGGGCTCACATCAATGCATTGATCTCTTTTCCCTCTCCTGGTCCCTTTCATAATCTTTCAACTCCCACCCTGCTCTTTTTAAACAAAAGCTTGAACTACATGGTTTTTGCCCTGGGGGGGATTTGGTTACCCCCTTCTCACCCTGTCTTTTCACTCAAAGATTTCTCTCTTCAAATTCAGCCCTGTTTCTTTTCAAAATTACACCAGAGCCTGTCTATTTGGAGATTCTCAGCTTCCTCTCTAACTTTTGTTCTTATGGGATGGAAGAGGCTGCTGTAGCCCTAGGACTAAGGCATTCCCAAGGAAACTGCCGCGCTTGACCTTCCAGGGGCTTGGTTTTCTTGCAGGCCTTTGATAGCTGCTTGAATGTTCTCTGCCCACTGCTCAGATTCTGTCTTTTTCCTAATGAAGTTTTCACCCTGTAGCCATTCTATCGTATTTGGATGCAGCGCTGGCAGTCGATGTCAAAGTTGTTGGGGCTGGGAAGCTGTTTTGGGGTATTCAAGAAAAAGATGAATGACTGGTTTGACTGGAGTCAGGGAGAGGAGAAGAAAAAGGAAAGGAAGAGTGGGGGACAGCCAGCATGAAAAGATGGGTGTTCAGATCAAGGTGGCGGACAGGGACAGGAAGCAACGAATGAATTTGTCAGAAATCAGAGGCAACTGTGACAGTGGAACTACTGGGAATTCCCAGCCATCTTGAGGACGTTTTGAGCTTCCACTGCAGATGGGATGGGTGTGTGTAGGGTCATAGGGGTGGATTTAAGGTAATCTTATCTACTCATAGGGGAATAGTGACCCCAGCTGACACTATATGCACCGTATGCACCAAATGCAAGGCTTATTTGCGGGCCCTTCCGAAGAATGCCGCTCATACAGAAAGTTTTGCAACTGTCTGTGGAGTAAAGACAGTTTTGTCTGTCATTCATTTATTTTCTTTGGGTTTTGCTCTAGCCTAGGTTTTTGAGCAGCCCTGGAGATTTTTTTTTTTTATACATTGTCCTCAGCAAGGATCCATGTCCTCCAGTGCTTTCTTTCCATCCCTCTAGCTAACTCACTGCAACCTCTTGTTTAATTCGCTCGCTCCTTCTGTCTGAAAGCCATCTTCTAATGTGTGTTCTCCCCTTTGCAGCTCCAGTTTCATGGGCTCAGCTCTGTGTCTTTTGTTTGTTTGTTTTGGCTCTTGTAAGTAGTGTGGTAATGACAAACTCCATTTTACGGTAAAAGATTCCTGGTGGCTTAGCAACGATGCTGTCTTTTGTTCCATAGTATTGGTGAAGAGTCTGTTTAAGCATAGGGGAAGAGACAAAGAAATGGGGGAGAGATTGAGAGAGAAGAAAGAAAGGGAGGAGGCACCCATCTTTTAGGAAGAATGTACTGAAACATTTCTAGAGGAAATTATGTATTTGGATCATGCTCCAAAATAACTCAGGAGGAGAGAGGGGAGGCAGGGAAGGAACTAGATGTCATGGCTAAACAGAATTGGTCACATTGTGAAGTTCTATAACAAACACATAAAGGTTCAATAGCTATATTGACCCAAGCTTTGAGGATGTTTGACATTTTGTTATCAAAGGTGTAACTTAAAGTGTGTGTGTGCGCGCGCGCGTGTGTGTTTAACGTTTCGGGACATGGGTCATTGGTTCCCACAGTCACCTCAGGTTTATCGACTGCATGTAACCCTCAGGTGACTTCTCAATTCTTGTTTCCTATTGACTGATTGTTATGCCTTTGTCACTGCTAGCAGGGACAGTGTCTTCCTCATCTTTGGAGCACAGTACCTAGCATTTTATCGACTTGAAATGAGCTGAAGGAAATCCCCAGCCCAAGGATACTCCTTCCCCATTGCCACAACTTTGGAACTGTGACAGCAGGAGCTCCTGAGTGAAGTCCCAGCACATCTGTGCAGGGTTTTCCTCCCTGAGTGTGAGAGAAGTCCCCTTGGCTTTCTGCATACATGGCCATATCACTATGGGATTTTCTCATTGATCTGGTCCTTTTTCTTCTGATAATTCCAGTTGCCTTTCAGATCTAAAGGTAACACTAGACTTGCTGCTTCCAATGGTTTGTAGTTTATAACTCAGGTGTGGATGTAAATTAGTGCCTTCACTGTATAGTATGCCTTTGAGCATCCTCTATCTCAGTACATCCTTCATCCCTTCTTCTCTTCTCACATCCGTTGGGTGACTGGACCCATCTCACCTCATCTTTGCCATTTCTCTTTTGCTCCTAATGTTTCTCCCTTCAAACCCAAATCCTTGACACCCCCCTGAACTCTTTATGTTGGGGTCCATCCCTTGTTTGGGGGGGGGGTCCCTGTAGGTGGCATACAGGGAAGTAAACTGCATGAAGAGATAAGAATGAAAACCTGGCACTGATTGACTTGGTCAGCCTGGATCAGACTGTGGGGAGTCTAATAACAGGCAGTTTATTCCCAATGCATGGAAGCCCAGTATAATTTGGAAAATGTTTCCTGCTGTAAAATAATCCCCATTGCACAAGGAAACATGATTACATTGAACCTCAACTAAGAGTACATGTCATTTCTTCCAAGAAGATAGGTTCTAGAGATATACTACCTGTACTAGCTTAAGGGCCAAAGGGTATTGCCTGGTGTTGACCATACAGATAGCATAGAGGTCATTTGGACTATTAGCCACCTTTAGTCCTGGTTGTTGGAGCCTCTGGCTAGAAGGGTCATTTGGATTACTAGCCATTTCTAGTCTTGGTTGTAAGAGCTTGATACGGCCTAGACCAACAGGCAGTTAATCTCTCCTAATTCTCATTTTTTTTTTTGGGTGGAAGAACAGGTTTTTCATCTTTCCCTTTGGAAAAACAATCCTGTGTGCTTAACATTCCTGGTTTTTCTGGAGATCTGTGGGCTCAAGGACTTCCGTGGTTTGTTCCCAACAGTTGTTCGTCTCTTACTATTTTCATTCTGGCAGCTTCTACCTTACTCTCACTACCTTAATATAGTTTTTATGAATCTTAGGGGTCACTTTGACTTTGAGTTTTCAACTGGGGAGACATATATAATTGCATCTGTTTGACAAGGGTCACAGAGGGTAAGTGGTTTATTTAAGGTTTCAGAATCAGTGAGAGACAGAAGTAGAACCCTGTCTCATAAACCTTAGAATTTTCTGACAATAGCTCAGAGTACTAGGACCTGGGTTAAGCCTAGGTGGAGTGGTTAGGATTCTGTTTTGGACTCAGGCTGATATTGACTGAAAGCTTCACATTGTCTACAACAAATTTTCTTATTTCTGAAAAAATCCTAACAATCCAGAGGAGGAAGCAGGCTGATCTGTCCCATCACCCCACCAGAGTCTACCAGGTACCTTAGGCTTCCCAGATAAGATTAATAGCAGGGCACAAAGTAGCAGGGCACTCAAACTGTGAGTTGGGACCCTGGCAGGGAGTGTCAAATGACCCTTTCATAGGAGTCACATCTCAGATATTCTGTATATCAGACATTTCTATTACAATTCATAGCAATATCAAAACTACAGTTATGAAATAACAACAAAAGTAATTTTATGGTTGGGGGGTCACCACAACATGAGGAATTATATTAAAGGCTCATAGCATTAGAAAGGTTGAGAATCAACAGCCCTAGGGGATGCTAATTGGAAAGATGATAGGTGATGATGGGCAAAGCGTGGATCTCCTTCCCTAAGTAAAGAGAAGAGTTGATTATTGGATAGTATGATCAACAAGGGGCACAGAATGGTGGGACAGTGAGTGATAGCCACTGCTGTGAAGCAGGAATGTGACTGTCCCCTACTGTCACCCAAGGATAAGAAGGAGCTAGCCATGCGATGGATTGGTAGGGAAGCGGGAGCAGGCTTAGTTATGACAACCCTTACTTTGCACCATGCCTCTAAAGGTGCCCATGTACCATGGTCACCAGTACACCATAGTCTCACAATCTCCTCAGTTTAGAGCATCCACCTTCTGGGAGATTATCAGCGACTTTCTACCAAAATAATCTTTGGAGGAAAATATGCTTGTAACCAATTTACCTTCCATCTTTGGTTCCTTGGCAAAAGAAACTATGTAATCAATTTAATTATCTTCGTCTTTCCTCACCAAACCTCCAAAACAAACTATGTATTTATGTAGGAAACTGAGACGAGCATTTCAGTTTAAGTGAAAACGTCACCATCCTAAGACAAGCAAACTGAAAGACGTATTTTTTGGTCTGCATAGAATTTTAGGTTTTGCAAAGCTCAGTGTGGTCCTCCCCCCGACCCCCACCTTTGTCTGCAAGGAGAACTGAGCATGTGTGGACTAACTCAGAGTCAGCATTCAGGAGGAGCCCAGGAATGTGTTGGATTTATAATTTTGGAAACTTTATTTATCTCAAGTAAAAAGGGAAGATACAAAAGTTGTTTTATTTACCAAGCAAGGGCAGCAGGCCTACAGGAAGTGTTGGCCATTTCTGTTGCGCTGTTAGATAATGGGAAGGTTGACCAGGTAGCTGAGTTCTACATCCTGGCCTGTCATTTTCGAGGCTGCTGGATAATGTAGGCCCGCTTCAGGGGAGTGGCCTTCTCCAGGGCAGGTGTGGGCTTTTGATGTGCTGTGTGAACTGCTGCTGGAAATTTATGGTTGAGCTAAAGATGAGAAGGGAAGAAGAAATAGCATATTGAATCCATTGAGTTATAAAATACCGCAGTAGTAGAAAGCAATACAGTTGGTCAAGTCACAGTTTTCTTTGCTTTGTGGAGACCTTCCTTCAACGGCACTTCCAGCCCTCAGCCCACGGGAGTGCATGTGCCACGCTGTTGTTTCATTCATTAGCATGTCTTTAACTTTTATCACGAGGACATATAACATATATAAGTAAAAGTCTAGGCTATCCTTGAACTCATGATCCTCCGGCCTCAGCCTTCGAAGGGCTGGGATCAGAAGCATGCGCCATCACACCAGGCTATGTATTTGTTTTTGAGGTCCCATTTTGAAAAGCAGAAATGGCAACCCACATCTGTGGCAGCAGGTGATTCTAGCACTAGTGTAAGGGACACAGAGCATTATATTCTAAGGAGGATGTGGTGACATTAAGGAGAGGTTCTGAGGATGGGGAAATTATTTATTTAATTATCAAACTATGAGGAAAGAGACCCTCTGAAAGAAGTTAGAAAACATCAATGTATTCACTAGGGCAGTACATTTTGAATGGTATTTTTTTTTTTCGGTAAAGAGTGGCCATTCCACCTGGTTCAAACTACACCGCCTGGTGAAGGAACACTGAGGAGCAGCTTACTAGTTTTAGGTGAAAACGATTCTCATTAGTCAGCTGTGAGGAAGTGCATTCAGATGAACACAGACTGTGAGACTTTCTGACAGTCAGAGAAATTTCCCATGGACCAAAGATCCCCTGGGATTTACACTCAGTGCAGGTTAAGACGGGGAGGGTTTCAGAGCTGCTGAGTGATTTGCACATTATTCCTAGGAAGAGTTTGGACTCAGTGACCTTTGAGTCTGTTCAGTTTTGGGTTTCCAAGCTCATCAATATTGTCCCAAAGTACCTCAAGCAAGACACGGCTGTTAGCCAGCCAGGAAGTGGGGCCTTGGCTTGCTAGGCACTTAATATATCACTATTGAATTTGTCCTTGTTTTGACACTCAAGCTAAATACAAGGGGAGATAGACTGTTAGGACTCTAAGTAGCACATTGTTTGATCGGGTTCTTCTAAACTAGGGAGAGCACGTGCCTTCCATCTCTTCTCAAGGACCCCTGGCCGAGCTATTGCAAATGGCATTGACTTTCATGTGAAACTTGACTCTGAGAAGTCTTTTTTCGGGCATTAAATGCACATGTAAACACATGCGCGCGCGCGCACACACACACACACACACACACACACACACACAGAATAGGATCATGGGAAATTCTTAGTGCTTTTCTTACAAGTATTTTTCTATTTTGTCTTTTACAATGAGCAGATACAGTATATACTAATTAACCCCAAGGACGGTCCCCTGCTGAGTTTCCAGCAGAAGGGATCAAAATAATTTAATATCTGCTATAAATGTTGCTTTAAAGTTTGAGAATGAATGGGGGGACTTATTTTTTAAGTCAGAGCAATTATCATTAGTGTGTATGAGTTTCGCAGTAAGAGAGAGTATTGTGTTTTCTTTTTCTTTTAACATTAGAGCCTAAAAGAAATTTCGGGGGTCACTGACTTTAGTGGTTTGCTTCCAGAGCGGGTGTTTTTAGCTTCATTTAAAACAGATGGGTTATTTCAGGTTGACTTTAAATCCCATTAAAAAAAAGTCACAGGCAGGAAGGACAACCTGGCAAGTTACCGAAGGTCAAATGTGGGGTAAAGGGAGCAGGAAAACAAAGGGAACCTCTGCTAGAACTGCTGTGGGGGTGGTCAGTCGGGAT
Organism: Ondatra zibethicus; assembly: GCA_004026605.1. Taxonomy (NCBI): domain Eukaryota; kingdom Metazoa; phylum Chordata; class Mammalia; order Rodentia; family Cricetidae; genus Ondatra; species Ondatra zibethicus. The sequence continues at coordinate 2,522 of PVIU01002051.1, read as the reverse complement.
GAGGAGGGCCAAGACAGGAAGTTGGGACAGGAAGGAGAAAGCCATAGTTGTCACTGTCCTTTAGGTGTGAGAGGCAATGGACGGAGCTAGGAAACCAGAAGGGAGGGACAGCGCCAGAGCCCCTTGTTTCTCGGCTTAGCATGGATTTGTTAGTGGCCCTGACCTGGGTCATCTTAAACAACTTAGGGGCTTCATTTCTGGGGGTTGTTTTAAAAATCTTGGTAACATAGGATATAAAATTGATGATTTTATCTATTTATAAAAGTATTTTACAGTCTAGTAACATTAAATATGTTCATATTGCTGTACCGTCCCCACCGCTACTCATCTAAGGAACTTGATCTCCAAGCTGAAACATGGTATCCACTATTTGTCTTAGTTCACCAAAAACAGCTTGGGGAGGAAAGGGCTTATTTCGTCATCTGCTTCTGGCTAAGTCTGTCACTGAAGGAAGTCAAGATAGGAACTCAAGCAGGGCAGGAACCTGGAAGCAGGAGCTGATGCAGAGGTGTTAGAGGGATGCTTTTACTGGCTTGCTCCCTATGGATTGCTCAACCTGCTTTATTATAGCACCCAGGACTACCAGGCCAGAGATGGCTCTGTCCACAATGAGCTGGGCCCTCCCACATTAATCATCAATCAAGAAAACACATCATAGACCTATCTGGAAGGAGAGTTGGTTTTCTTTAGGGATGTCATCTCTGGTAGGGCATCTAAGGGATGGGTCTATGCTCAAGAGCGTCTGGGCAGCACAAATTGGACTAGATGGGTTTAAAAACAAAGACACAAAATTGGATAGGTTGGTAGGTGGGAGAGGATCTGAGAGTGGCTGGGGAAGAAGGGTGAACACGATCCAAACACACTGTGCAAAATTCTCAAAGAATGAACACAAATAGTATTAAAAACAAAAACAACACAAAACAAGTGTTAAACTAAAAGTGTGTAGGCTTTGGGGGGCTCAGCACCAGAGTTTCATGACAACTTTTAGTACCACAATGACAATATAGTTAAGTTCTCTTTGACATATCCCTGTCCCAGTCAGCAAGAACATTCTGATGGAGAAGTGTCATGGTTGCAGACAGAGAATCTTAAAAAGTCTTCCAGCCAGATGTGCTGGGGCACACCTGTAATCCCAGCATTTGGGGGGTGGTGTCAGGAGGATCAGGAGTCTGAGGCTAGCCTGGGCTACAGGAGACCAGGGTCTTTGCTATGGATTATTTGTCTTTGAAGGTACTGAGATTAAATTATCAAAACCGCACTGGAAACAAATAGAAGTCAGTTTCTAGAATACAGTCTACAACCATCTATATTTAAGTCTAGCATCTTATCTTGGGAAAGTTTTAGAGCTTTAATCAATGGTTATTGTAAAAGGACAGTGTCAGTAGAATAAAACTTGCTTCTTGTCTGAGCCACTAAGGTAACAGCACCTAACAGAACACAAGAGGAAGAATTCAAGGTTGAGTTTGTGTGTGTGTGTATGTATTCTGCCTCCTGGCTTCATTACAGGGGTGACGCTGAACATGAAAACACGAGAGAGATTCCTGTGTTGAGGATTTTCCTTCCTTGTAGACACCTGTGAGTTCAAAACCCCTATTTTTAGTTTCAGGGAAGACAGCCAGCGTAAGAGGTCTGCTCAAAGCTTGTCTGCCTGAGCTCTGAAGTAAACTCGAGAGGGAAAGAGATCCAGGGTAGGTTCTGCTTCTGAGGCTGAAGTGTGGTGGTCTGAGCGGATGCCAGCTCGCCCATTCATCTTCCCCAGCTGTTAAGTTCTGACTCCAGTGTTGGCACTTACATTTCCACAGCCTATTAAGCAAAGCACTTAAAGCGATACACACATTCCACATCAGTGACATTCAAGGACACTCCTATGGAGATGTTAATCTGTGGAACAAGAGGAACCCTCCTAATTTCACAGACACCTTTGATAGTTTTCCTTCCTAGGATCCCATTTCACGGGCAGCTGGGCAACTTTGGCCAGTGGATGACCCAACGCCTGGTGATTTGGAAAATGTCACTGGAACTTAAATCAGACTCCAATGTCACACCTCTACATAATATAAACATTGTTAATGTTTAATCAGATACCTTTGTGTGCTGAGAACACAACTCAGAAAAGTATCCTTTTCCCCCTCTGTCTTAAAAAGAAAAATTAAGAAGCCATAAATCTTTGAGGAACTATGTGCCATCTTGAAAGTCAAATTGCCTTTGAAAGTGACTGGCAGAAGTTAGCCACGACCAGGTCTTCCAGATGTTAGCACAGAAAGCATCTGGGTCACACAACGCCTTTTCTTTTTTTTTCCTTTTTTTTAATTTTTAATTTTTTAAAATTTTTCTCTGCTCCCCTCCCTGCCACTCCCCTCCCTCCCTCAACCCTCCCCCAAGGTCCCCATGCTCCCAATTTATTCAGGAGATCTTGTCTTTTTATACTTTCTACTTCCCACGTAGATTATATCTATGTAGGTCTCTCTTAGTGTCCGTATTGTTGTCTAAATTCTCTGGGATTGTGGTTTGTAAGATGGTTT
>PVIU01002050.1:0-185352 GCA_004026605.1 Ondatra zibethicus | reverse complement strand
GACTCACCTTCTGAAACTGTAAGCAAGTCCCCAGTTACACGCTTTCTTTTTTTGAATTGCCTTGGTTGTGGTATCTCTTCACAATGATAAAAAATAACTAAGACAGGCCTGACTTAGGGCTTCAGGTAGTCTTTCATGGAAGAGCTAGGGGAAAGTACTCCCTCACTAGCTTCTTACTGAAAGATGTGTCCGAGTCGTTAGAACTGAAAGGAATGCCAATGAACACAAAGGCTGAAGGCTCCTCCCTCCGTTCCTTGCTTCTCCCAAGTCCCCAGTCTCACATTCGATCTGTTCACATGCCTTTGGTTGACATGATTCCCTACAAATACTTCTTCCCTTAAGAAAACATCCTCAACAGTTTTCATATCTAGACCAACATATTTTATTCTAAAGGAGAAATACTGAAGATTGTTATATAGCTAAGTCCTATTTATATCTCCAGTCTCCTTGAAATAGACATTTTGTTGGATTCCATTTCTGTAAACCTTCAGGTTTGCGGTAAATTATAAGTAGAATTTTTGAGAGTATGCTATTTAAAGTTTATTTTTTTAAATAAAATTTATGGGTGTTTTGCCTGCATGTATGTCTGTGCACCACGTGTGTACCTACTGACCGAAGAGTCCAGGAAAGGGTGCTGGATCCCATGGAACTGGAGTTACAGGTGATTGTGAGCTGTCATGTGGGCTCTGGGTACAGAACCTGGGTCCTCGGGCAGAGCAGTCAGTGCTCTTATCTGCTGAGCCATCTCTCCAACCCTGAATGTGCCCTTTAAACTTTGATTCATCTTGTTAACTTCTTTCCAAGATGATGAACCACTAGCAGTGTGTGTGTCCATGTCCCCTCTGGCTCCTAACGAGGAAGGTTGATTTGACAGGTACAACTCAGGGTGAAATTGATCAGCTGGCCATTTTATGTCTTCTGGGCATCTTGTCCATCCAGTGTTGTTCCTGTGTTGTGTTTTGCTTTTGTCTTTACTTCTTTGCATTTATTAATTGGCCTCTTGTTGTGTGCTGCAAGTGAGTTTTTTGTATTTTACCAAGATTCTGTAGTTAAACGTCTCTCCCCTTTTCCTTTGTGGTCTCTGGATTAAACCATTCTGAAAACATCTTCCTCGGTTCAGAGTGATGGAATGTTTCTGTTATGACATTTTTACGTTCTGTTTTAAAATTTGGCTCCATCTTGCATGTGTTTGGCTCCAGAGTGGCCTCAAGGTCCTGAGATCAGAGAGTGAACAGCCCAGATCATTCCTCATGGCTTTAAATGGCAGTTCTGTCAGTACTGACATGTACCTTTGGGGTGTTTGTGGAGCCTTATCCCTCAAACTGTGTGCCTGTTCTTCCACCAGTATCAAACCATTTCTATTGCCACAACTTGCTCTGGGACTTAATGTGAATTCTTGGCTGAGTTCATTATTCCTAACAGATTGCTAACTAGTAGCTGAAGCTGACTTCTGTGTTGTGGCAAGACCATTTGGGTCTCTGTACAAGTTTCATGTCAGAATTACATGAATATTTGTTGGCTAGCTTGGTTTCTGACTCCCAGGGGTATCCTGTGGGGATTGGCAGAGGGACAGAACATCTGTCCAGGATGCTAGGCAGAGAGTATCCATATTCTTGGTCCTGCAGCTTCCAGATGTGAGGCTTATAGTAACCTGGAAGGACAGCACCTTGCAGGGAGCCTGGGCAGTGCTACCTACAAGGGAAGAAGCCCAAGCATGCTTGCCCAGACCTCTGCTTCCTCCTTCTGTGAAGCCGCCTGCTCTACACCTCAGGGCTCTAGCTTTAGTCATTGATAGAACTCTACCACCTGCTGTGGGGGCTTTCCTGTCCCCATTCCCCCAAATAACCATGCTCAAGGACTCAATCAATGGGACATTGAAAGAAGAAAACAGACAACAACTTGAACTGCAGGTTTCATACCTTTATCTCTCGGACAGAGCAGTGTGAGGTTGATTGAAGCATGTGGTGTCTGGTCTAAATCAAATTAGTCTTGCTCTGTACCCTAAATAAGAAAGCTCAAGGAGGCTCAGTGATGTTCAGATAGCTCTGCTCAACAAGTAATGCATGCAAATAATGTCAGCTCCAACCTTCAGGTGCATTTTAAGTTCCAAAGGTGTTGATCAAGTACTGTGGAGAGAAAAACACAGCATGATCCTGAGACACACATCACTCCTTCTGATCATCTGTGCCCTCTCTTATGAAGTGGACACAAGCAGGAGGCCTGTCACCTGCTCTGCCAGCGCTGGAAAGCCAGACACTCTTCCAGCGAACAGCTCTGCATCACCTTTCCATGGATCTGCAAAGTGGCGTTGAGGTGACTTGGAAGAGCTGCGCTTTCTGTACTGTATTTACAGAGTTCCATGGATATTTTTCTTTCATAAATAAATATAAATTTGATATTGCTTATCTCTTTTTAAAGCTAATTCAATAAAGAAGTAGTAATTATGTCACAGTGATTCCAAGAGGAACTAATAGCCCATATAAGTACATTCTGCTGTGCTCTACTTTTTACGCAGGTGCAAGTGATCCAAATCAGGTTTCCTTGCACAGCAAGTACTTTGCCACCTGAGCCGTCTCTCCATCCAGGACTGTAGTTTTGTCTTTGGACAGGGGACAGGGAAGGCTTTATACATAGAAAGTTAATGTCATCTGTCTTAGTTAGGGTTTTTATTGCTGTGAAGAAACACCATGACAGCAGCAACTCTTATAAAGGGACTATTTAATTGGGGTGGCTCCCTTAGTTTCAGAGGTTCACTCCATTATCATCATGCGTGCAGCAGATATGGTGAAGTAGCTGAGAGTCCTACATCTTGCAGCTAACAGGAAGTCTGCTGAAACACTAGACGGTGTCCTGAGCATAGGAAACTTCACAGCCCGCCCCCACAGTGCCACACTCCCTCCAACAAGGCCACACTCCCTCCAACAAAGCCAAATTTCTTAATAGTGCCACTACCTAAGAGATTATGGGGGCCAATTACATTCAAACTACCACATCATCAAATGACATTTTTTATGGGACAGTATCTGCTCTCCCCATATGCTAAATGACAGTCTTCATATCTGGAAGGACCCAACATATAACACATACTAGATGACATTCTTCATGTATGACAGTAAAATAGCTTCCCTACCCCCACCACCGACACACACAGTAGGAATTAAGGACGGGAATCCCTCTTGGCCACTCTTCCTCAGTTCTTAGAATACTTTGTGGATCTCAAGAACTTGAATGATTTAGAACATCTCTTTTACCTTTTATTTTGGTAAATTTACTTTCCCCATTTTCTCAAACTTGATAAGTCCTTTGGATAGGACAAGATGCATTATTCATAAGCTGGTTAAAGGAAGAAATTTAAGTTCACCATTTTCTCTAGAATTTCTTCTCAGACAGATTTCCTTGTGGTCTGAGGCTGAAGAGATGCGCTCATGAATAAGACATGACTAGCAGGAGAAGCAGCCATTTCCACGTTCGATTTGTTCTCTCTCTCTCTCTCTCTCTCTCTCTCTCTCTCTCTCTCTCTCTCTCTCCATAGCTGTGCTTTTCCTATGCACCCTGTGAGGGTCCAGATTTCAGCAAACGGGAAAGCTTTTAGGTTGAAGAGGCTGCAGGACCACACCTCCCAAAGACTGGTGCCTACAGCTGGAATTCATGTAAGGTTTTCAATGGCAAACTGCTAATCATTCCAAATTTTCTCCAAGCCTTGTCTGCTTGTCAAGAGTTAAACATCAGAATTATCTAAAGTGCCGTAGGATGGTTTATATACAAGACCCTGTCTGAGAGGGGCTGTGAAGGTTCCCAAGCATCTCAGAACTGTCAGCATTCAGCACTTGCCCACAGAGGAAACACAAGGCTCACCAAGAGCCAGGGCCTTGCACCCCAGTCCACTACCTCCATCTCTCAAGCAGTTTTACAGCTTTATGGGGAGGGAGTCTATACATCTAGGCTTCTGCAAGCTGTAGACCAGGAAATTAGCATGTAGCTTCTTTCCCAAGGTCTCACATTCTTTCCTCATGCAAGATCCCAGGGCTTGCCCAAGGCACTTCAAGACTTGTTCCTGTTATTTTGACTTCTGTCTTCAAGTGGTTATTGAATTCCAAAGCCTTTTGATTTTCTGGACAGGTACAAGTTCTGGCTCTGCCTGGAAAAATTCCGCGCAGAAGTGTGGACTGGCTGGGCAGCATGTGTGCCCTTCAACGGGTCCAACACTGAGCTCTAAGCTTCTGCAGCCTCCGCTGGAGACAATCAGGAAGGAGGCCCACCTCCATGGCCCATAGGCAGCAGAGGAAAAGGACAAACTACAGGTTCCATGTAAAGAGGGTGGTCACAAAACTAGAAATCAAAGCTTTGTATGGGGACAGTCCTCGGCCTCCTACTCAGTGGACCTTCTGTGGCACAGAACAGAGCTCTTTGGCCAGAGTACAGAGTCTAGGGGACTCATGTGCTAATGCAAGTGTTCAGATGATCCCACGGCCCGCTGAGAGGCTGTGGCTTTCATCCACCTCTGTACATGACGTTCCCCTTCCTTGCTTCTCAGATACAGACGGGAGGTGACAAGCATATTTCTGTAGCTAGGGCGAGTGAGCAGTTGTCACAGACACAAGGCAGGGTCTTGGGAGGCACCAGCCGCTGAAGAGTTTTACTCCACCTAGAGTGGGAAAGATGGGGAGTAGGGGCTAAAGCCACCAAAGGGCACACCGAGGCATCATGGCTGGTCACAGGGGTTGGTGGAGCTTTGGTTGAATGGGCACAGAAAATGAGCAGAGACAGATCTGCCATGGCAATGAGGGCAAGGCAGAGGCTCTCCATGGAGACACTGGCACTGGCTGGGGCAGGGCAAAGGACACACACTGAATCCCCTGTGCAGATGCTTCTCTGGTGAGTGTGCAGTTGGGTCCATGCCTGGGGAGGGAACAGTACAGAGGAGGGGTTGTTGTCTTATGGTAGGACAGGACCAGAATAAGGCGAGAACCGTTGGAAGACCTGGGCTGAAGATAGAAAGCATTGATGAGTGTCATCATGTCTTGTGTGAGTGTGTGTGTGTGTGTGTGTGTGTGTGTGTAACAGCCAGACCTCACAAGTCTTTCAGAAATAGCCTGAAGGGACTTTGTGGTAGTGAGGACCCAACCCATAGCTTTCCAGAGAGAACAAGCACTTCCAGACCACAAGGACTCGTCAAACTGAGGCTGGCTACCCAGAGGCCTCCTCGCTGCATGTATATGGACCTCACTCAGCATCCCTTGTAATATAGAAACATGATGACCTCATGACCTATAGAACACCCTCTAACCTCAGATCAGGCACATGAAGGACAATGACATGGTCTCTTGGAGCCACAGTTTTATTCTTTAGTTATACAATAATGGGATCCAGGCCTAGAGAGATGACTCTGCCATTAAGAGCACTGGCTGCTCTTGCAGAGAATGTAGGTTCGATTCCCAGCAACCACATGGCACTTCATAACTGTCTGTAACTCCAGTTCCAGGAGATTCGAGGCCCTCTTCTGACCTCCAGATGCAGGAGGCATGAACATGGTACACAGACATACATGTAGGCAAAACACTCATATACACAAAATAAAATTAATACATCTAAAAAAATATTAATGGGACCTTCCACCACACCACCATCGGAGAACCAGAATACAGCAGTTCTGGTAGGTTTTTCAGCTGTGGCCATGGTGATTAGTCCCAAAGCCATAGTGACTAGGACTCAGATGTCATATGCCACCAGTACATTGTTTCACTGCACCAGTCTTAATACAGTACTGGCCTCCTGTGAGTGCTGAAGAAGTACATACTGAGCCAATGGATGTAGGGTATGCATTTATGTATATGTGTATAGATGTAGGGTATGCATCTATGTATATGTGTATAGATGGATGGATGGAAGGGTATGTCTATATATGGATGGATAGTGCATATATACGTGTGTATATATATATATGGATGTGTGGATGTATGGCTGTGTACATGTGTGGATGAATAGATAGGAGTGTGTGTGTGTATATATATATATATATGGATGCGTGGATTGATGGATGTGTGTAGATATGGATGGATATGTGCATATATTTGTGGATGTGTGGATAGATGATGGATGGGTGGATGGATGGATGGATGGATGTGTATATGGATTGATAGGTATGTGTGTATGGGTGGATGGATGGGTGAATATGTGCATATACGTATGGATGTGTGAATGAGTGGATGGGTGTGTATATGTGTAGATGGATGGATGGGTGTACATATGTCAGGATGGATAGGTGGACAGATAGATGGATGGGTAAGTGGATATATGTGTATATGCATATATGGATGTGTGTATTGATGGATGCATGCACGAATGGACAGATGGGTGAGGGTATGGATCGATGGATGTGTAGATGGGTGGATGTGTGGATAAACAGATGGATAACAAGTTGTTGCTTTCCTTGCTCTTCTGGCCCAATGCCAAGAGCTCACACCCCTACTCTTGTTCCCACACTCCTTTTGTTTACCTAGGTCATCCGAGAGTAATTTCGGGCACACAGGCCACAGTGCCCTTTGTTGAGTGTGCTAAGATCCTGAGATGTTTACCTCAAACGAAGCTGGGTTAGGAGTCCGATTCCAGCCCTAGGCAAAGCTGCCCTGACCTTGGGAAGCTCGAACTGGGGAAGAAGCTGGCCTCTCCACGGGTGGGAATAGAGAAGCTATTGCGTCTTTGTGCTTGTTGAGGAAATAAAACAAAAGCATGGATGAATATCCAGGGCTTTCCTGTTGGCAAAGCCTCAGCGAGATCATTTCACCAGCTCAACCGTGCAATTGGAAATGTGATCAGGCTTGAGTAAGAGTAGAGAAAAACAGCCACACAGGTGTGCCAGGGCTCTTCCCTGAGCTCGGGGTTGGTTAGGAAACAAATCCCTGATCTGGGGTCCAATTTGTAGGACCCAGGGCTCTGCCCAGGTGATGACCTCATGGGTGTGGAATATGGACTATATGGCGAGATCACTTCTGCAATGGAACGAAACCCTGGAAACGTATCCAGCCTTCCAAGGTTTGGAGCTGGTAGTGTAGAAGAATATTGTCTATGGAGTCTTGATCCGGTTCTGCCAGTTAAGGAGTTAAAAGGAAGAATCCCAGGTGGCCTCTGGGAGAATCTCGAACACAGAAGACAGAATCAGATGGCGAAGAGAGTCTCTTATTACAAGGAAACACACACACACAGCAAGGCACATGGAGAGAAAGACCCTCTGAAGAGAAGGGGAACTCAAAACTGAAGTTGGGTCTCTCCTTGAGTGCTGGAGGTCTTGGGGTCTTGGAGGGGTCTTCTTACTTAATTTAGGTTGGCCAGTTTGAACAAAGGAAGGCTTGTAGGCACATGACTTTGGGGTAAACATGTCCTGATCTGGCCTAGATTGGTCCAAGGGATGGGAGTCCTACTGGCAGGAGAAAACACCTTTGGGCCTTTGTCATTAGCCAGAAGTATGAGGAAGAAGCCGAAAGTGAAAAGTGAGCCGTCCTGACTGTTGGTTTGTGGGCCCTTTCCTTTCTGTCTGCCTATACAGGATCTGTCTAACTCTGAGTCCCTCAATGGGGTCGTCTCTTAAAAAAAAAAAAAAAGACTCACCATTACTAATATGGCCAAGCACCTTAGAGTTGAGGTTCCCTCCTACTGTGTCTAAAACCAGAGATAATGCAAGGTCCTGTATAACCAGCCATACCCAATAATCCACCCCCCATGCTTGCAGGCACCCAGGAGGTTTGATGGTGCACCCCTCCAAGCTAATCTGGAATATTAGACCCATGGAGGGCAAATTTGCCTTGGCACGGTGTTTACTCTGCAGAGTCTTGATGCAGGGCTCTGGCCTCAGTTACCAACTCCCTGGCTGTCAGATGCTCATATGCAGACACAGAGGTTCTTCTTAACTCCCAGGCAGTGCCCCACGAGACACAGGCACAGCTGGTGGGGACTGGGACCCCTCCCGGCTGTTTGGCGTTGAGGAGTAAACATCCAAACACTGCGGTGGGTGGATCAATTATTAAACAGCCTGGCACAGTTGGTGCCATAGCGCCAGCGAGTTTTCCTTTAGATCTTTCTGGAGTTTGCTTTCAATATTTAATCCAGCCTGAACTGGGAGGTCATTAGGAAATGGATATTCCAGGTCACCACAAGCTAGGGCTTGCATTACGTGGTCACACCACAGGCAGAAGACTGACCTCTGCTGCACAGGAGAAGTTTGGTGGGCTGTATTTTTGAAAGGAATTACTCCCTATAGTAAAGAGTAACAGAGGGACATTTTAACTTTTTTCCTTTCTTTCCTGACTTAGTAAAAGTAAAATCATAGGGAGGGTTAGCCTGTTTGCAAGTTGTTCCTCAAGTAACAATTTGACAGAGTCTCTTGGAATGGGTCTCAGTAATTAGTGAGGGAGTGCTGTGCCTGAGAGTCTCAGGTTTAGCTTAGAAACAAGAGGTCCCTGTGAACAGAAAACATTTCCTTTTTAGAGTTGCATTTTGTTACAAGACTGAGTTTGTCTTCTCTGTGGCCATGCCTCTCCTCAAGAGCAGACAATGATGAGTCAGGGATAACAGATGCACCATTAGGAGGTAAGTCAGCTGCTCAGACATAAAAGGTTGTGATGTCACATTTCCACAGGGTCCCTTCTGACATAATAGCCCGCAACGGTGGCATTAAAATGTCGGTGCCTGTGTAAAGCAACTTCCTTGAGTGGTCTTCTTCTGCTGTGAGGTGTGGCTTCTCTCATACCCCAGCCGCTCACCCTCCATCCCTGGACCCACGGATACGTACACCTTTTTCCTCTGAGACATGCTAGTTTGTGGATACATCACTGTGCCTTCTTCTTCATGTGGCCTTCTCTCTGTGATGGTGACTTGATTTCCAAATAGGGTCTCCTTTGCATTGTGAATACTTCCCAACCTGTGACTTCTACAGAGACCCTATTTCCACATCATGGTAGTCACAGGTTTCAGGTGGAGAGTACAATGAGAGGAACTAGGACCGTTCCTGTGTATTTACCAGTCTTCCCACCCTTAAGACTCGGGAATGACCCCGGAGGCCCTGAGGGCAGGAGGTAGAGCCAGGGGCACAAGCTCCTCCTAGGGAAGGAAACACTGAAGCTTTCTCCATGGCATCTCCAGAGCCTTGAGGGGGCGTGGTCTGGGATGGGAGTGAAGGTTTGCCCAGGGCTGGAAGGGAAACATCGTCCCATTTGCTGGTATCTGCTCTGCTCTTTTCTCCTTCCAGCCCGTGGGCTGAGTAGCATGAGGGAGCTGGTGAAGCTACCTCTTGGGCAGGGAGCAGAGGCCCCCGCCCCCTGCTGCTTATGTACCCAGGAGGCTGCTCTGTCACTGAAGGCGGACCTGGCTCTGCCCCCGCTGTCATGCCTTCCGAATTGTGCACCCTTAATAAGATTATGTTGGCTAGGCTTAAACAGGATTACTTCTTAGTGAAGAATATGTTTACGTAATGAAAGGCAAATTCCAAACTTCCAGAAAGGTCATGGGAGCATTTAGACCACTGGTTAAATCGTGAATGGCCACTCTCTGTGTACAGTTCATAAACAGGGTGAATGGAGGGGACACTGCGGGGTTTTGACCAAATCCAAACCCAGGCTGTCACGGGAGAAAGTCACATTACTGGTGATGGGAAAGAACCCTGTGAGAAAGCCTCTGGCTGTCACTTAAGCCCCAGGGCTTTCAGTTAGTGTGAAACATTCCTCTTCTAGTGTTTAAAGGCCTAGAGATGAAAAGGAACGAGGAAGAAGAACTAGCCAAAGAAGGAAGACCTCCTTTAGAAAGGGAAGGAATGTTCTGGAATATTCCTCTCTGCCTAAAGGTAAAGTTGGCCTGCATTGGTTACTGTTCTGTTCCCACAGGCTGACAGGCAGTGCTGGCGGCTCCACCGTGGTGGAATAAGAAGATAATTCTTATTTAGAAAAGGGAAGAACACCCAAGCCAGCATGAGGGAGAGGGAGTAGGGGGTGTGGGGGGTGACACTATGAGTTCTGATTTCCGGAAACAGGTAAATTAATTCTTAAATTTTAGCCATGCTTACCTGATATCCACCATTTTAAATCTTAGGTTTTCTCACAAACCTTCAAGGGGACAGTGGGATGCCTCAGTGGGTACAGGTGTTTGCCACATAAGCCTGGTGACCCGATTTCGACTCCGGGAACCCACATAAAGGTGGAAGGAGAGAGATAGCATCACAAAGTCATCCTCTGACCTCCAAGTGGTGCACTGCGGTTCACACCCTGCCCCCCACATCATGCACAAGCATAATAATAAGTTCAACATTTTTAAAGCCTTAAAACCAAAAAAAAAAAAAAAACAAACCCTGAATCATGCTATCTAGTCAATTCTGGAAATTACTGCCCCAGATTATTTCTGGTTCAAGGGCATCCAGGAGAGTAATAAAGGAAACAGGTAGAACAGCTGGGCAATCCCAGAATGCTGGCCAGACTACAAGAAAACTGGCCTGAAATTTGGGAGAAGGTTCTAGATTTCAAGAGAGTCAGAGACATAAAAGCAAACATCACCTTGGTTGGGATCGGTAGGAAAAGTCTCTGCAGATGGGGCAGTCTGAGCTGGAACATCACCGGAGGCGTGTGTCTTAGATATGATTGCACTGTTAGCCGCATGGGTGTGCACCTTCGTTTCCCACAGTCCTGGGGGGACCTGACGTGTCAACATGAATGACAGAAAAAGGCTAGTGCGCAGGCTCTCTGTGTTCTTTCATATCGCTGTGATAAAGGACCCTGACCCAAAGGCAACTTGGTGTGGTGGCTTGGACGGCAATGACCCCCAGAGTCTCAGATAGCTTGATACTTGGTCCCCAGTTGGTAGCCCTGTTTCAGGAGACTTAGGAGATGTGGGCTTCCTGGAGGAAGTGTGTCACTGGGGCCCGGCTTTGAGGTTTCAAAAGCCATGTGCCATTTCCAGGGCACTCTTTCTGCTTTCTCTTCGTGTGTTAGATGTAAGTGCTCAGCTTCTGCTCCAAGCCCATGCCTGCCTCCAGCTGCCTCTGCTTCACCCTCACGGATGCTAGCCCTTTGGTACCATGAGCCCCAAATAAACTCTTCTGTAGCTTGCCTTGCTCATGGCATTTTATCATAACAATAGAAAAGTCAGGCAGGAAGGAGAGGATTATTCGGTGTATACCCCAAGCTTACAACCTATTATTGATGGAAGTCAAGGCAGGGACTCAGACCAGGAGCCATGAAGGTGTGCTGCTTGCCAGTTCACTCACAGGCTCATAGGTAGCCTTCGGGGCAGCTTTCCTGGGGTTCTGGGGACAGAATCTACCAGATGCAGGCCCAGAACCAGCCTTGGAAATGTGCAGGAACCATCTAATGACAGAAGGTGCATGGAGACAGTGCAGTGCTCATGGCGACTTAAACACCAGACTTGTTGCAGGCGTGTAAGCATGCCTCCTATGAAGACAGGCAAGATATACTTGCCCGGGATCACGTACCTGGCATGTGGCAGACAGACGCAAAGGGGTATGATATGCCTGAAGTGTGTTTGAAACTCTCTACCGTGGCTGAAGGGTGAGCGCAGACATGGCTGACCTCGTGGAGACGCTGGTGGGCATGTGGCTGCTCGCCAAACAACTCTTTCATTGTTTGTGTATTTAGCATGGGCCACGGCAAATTATTGGAGGAAAAGATCAAAGTGATAGATCCAGGGCCAGCAAGCTGGCTCAGCGGGGACAGATGACCTGGGCCCCTCATGATGGGAGGAGAGAATCAACTTCATGCATGTTGTCCTCTTACCTCCACATAGGTACGTCCCGCCACCCCACAACCACCGCAAACACACAAAATAAATTAAAATGTAATTTTCAAAAGTGACATGTCTAAGAAAACCATGGCCTCCTTGCTGCAAGGTGCAGCTTCCCCGAGTGTCACAAACCACCACGTCTCAGAGCGTTTGACCAGTCTCATAATGCAAAAGCATCAGAGGTCTCCATGGAAACTGCTAAATCAATTCCTCAAAGAGTCCCCTTTGGCATGTGACAAAGAGAGGAAGGGGCTCTTGCATAGGGTCTAGGCAGAGGTAAGACTGGACCCTGGGTACACATTCAAACTCCTTTCCATGCAAACTCCTTTTTTCTTTCACAGAGGCAGCTGACAGGGCAGTGTCTAACTAACTCGGACTCCCCTGTGACCCTGAAGCCTTATCAGCAGCCACCCTCAGATTCCCCACTGCCTTCCTTTTGATGGTGCCCGGATGACATGCTGTCTGGCTTCCCATAGAGCCTGTCCTTCACTTTCAGGCCTACCCATGATCTTTTTTGAACACACAGTTTATGGAACTGTGTAGGAAACTTTTGCCTCCAGTCTGAACATCTTCTGGTTTCTCGTCTATTTTTAATACCTCGCGTCCACAGAGCACTTTCCTTCGATGCGGTCGGGCATTTCACGTCATCTAATGAATCCTCCCAGAGTGGTGAGTGACCGGCCCTGAAAAGCAGAGGCCGTGGAGGAAAATCAACACTTGGGAAGGAATGGCCTGGCCTGGGTGGGTTTCATGGATCTAGAAAATTCCATGTTTTTGTTTGATATTTTGTTTTCTAAGTGTTAAACCAGACACCCAATACTTCAAATAGGACACCGGGAGGCTCCCTCAGTTCAGGGCAAGTCTATCTTTCAAGAAAATTAACTTGAAAACTCATCCAGGGCCTTAGTGACAAGAAAAATCTATATCCTTACCCTTCTCCAGAGAGCTGATACAGATACAATACACTCTGTGGGGATGGAATGAGCTTTACCAAGGGTCCCACCAGGCCACCCAGCCCAAGAGGGCCATTTGGTGAGGAGCTGGCACTGTGAAGACCTGGAATAGCCACTCTTCATACAGGACACTGTACTCACCTGAGGGTCGTTGTGCCCAGGCTAACAAGGACACAGGCAAAGAGTCATGGTTTTGTTGGTTTCTAGGCCCCTTCAGCTTCTCTGGCACCTCAAGGATCAATGGTTTTGGCTTTCCAGAAGTTCTACTGATAGTACACAGAGAATTTTCCAAACAGACAGCCAAGGACATGATGCTGATCCCGAAGGATGCCGCTGGGCTCCTGGAGGTCTTCATCAAAGATGTGCCTTGCATTATAGAGTTCATATAGTCTTGCTAGTGTCCCCATCTTATCTCCTCATTTCTCCCAGAAGAAGGAAAAGTCCAGAATGTGTCCCGTAAGGAAAATTATTTCTTTTTAGCTCTTTTATGTCTTTTATGTATCCATCCCGTTAGTCAATCCTAGTTTCATATATTTAATCTGTTCTCTATCTACTGCCATCCGCCACTTGAACTTCAGATGGACAAACTGGACAAGCCATCACCTTTGGCAGACAGTGCGCTTTTCATGTTTGCTCACAGACCCTTCCTACTCCAGGCGACAACCATCCCATGGGTAGTTCTTGGAGATACAGATAAACTTCCCTGGAATAGCATATGTTGTCCCACTGTGCGCCTGGGCCATGGAAGGCCTAAGCTTCGCGTGGAATTACTATGGAGGCTGGTGGAGTTCATGCAGGACATCAGACCACTGAGAAAGGAACTCCCTCAAGAAGGGTTTGTTTGTTTGTTTGTTAGATCAGGCTCCCACATTGCCCATCCACCCCTCTGACTATGCATCTATGCATTTCTTATTTTACATTTGGCTTCCTCAGCTATCGATCTTCAGATGTATGAACTGGACCAACCACAATTGTGCCCTTTGGTGGATGGAGCCCTCTCAGCACTGCCTTCCTTAAAGGGAAGATAGAGAGGTAGTTCACATGCTATGTCTTACAGTATCCTTACCCTGCTGCAGCTAGGCTGATGGGCCATGCCGAGAGAGAGAGAGAGAGAGAGAGAGAGAGAGAGAGAGAGAGAGAGAGAGAGAGAGAGAGCGCAAGAGCTGTGGTTCTCACCCAAGAGATTTTCAAAGTGAGCCTCCTCCCAGGGACCCCAGGCCTCAGATCTGGCTTGAGGAACCTTCATCTTTCAGTCAGGAGTAGAACCATCATCTCCAAGACATCACCCCTCCCCCATAAGGTGCCTAGCAGCATAACCCCCATAATTAGCATATTTGCACTAGACATGGGGATAGTTGATGTTACCTGGGTAACTCCAGACTCTTATCCTCAGCCACTGTGATGGTTAGTTAGCTTTGCCAACTTGACACAACCCAGAATTTCCTGGAAGAGAGTCTCAGTGAACCTGTGAGGTTATCTGTGGAGAATTGTTTTAGTTAAATTAATTGATGTAAGGAGATCCAGCCTGCTGTGGGTGGCACCATTCCCTTAACAGGGGACTGTGTAAAAGCAGATCAATTAACTGGGCACAAGACAGCAAGCAAGTAAGCCTGCACGCATGCATCCATTCTCTCTGGTTGTGGTGTGACCAGCTGTCTCAAGCTACGGCCATGTGACGTCCCCACAACGATGGGCTGTAACCTGGAATTGTGATCTAAAATCAACCATGTGTCCCCTAAACTGGTTCCTGCTGGAGTATTTGATCACAGCAGCAGACCCAGGACTGAAACAGCCACTGTCCCAGGAAAACACAAGCTCCACCTTTTCATACAAGGGGCTCCTGATGAAAGAGCAACTTCTCCAGCCAGCTAAGAGGATAACTCACAGTTCTGGGCAGGGAGAAGGAGAGTTTAAATCACAGAGCTGTGTGCTCAGTGAGGTGCAACCCCAGGTCTGTTCTGCCAGCTCCATGCATCCCCTTTCCCAGAAGTACAGCCCCTTTGGCTGGTTCCCACCTGATAGCTGTATCAGCACATTGTAAAAATGCTATTGGATCAATTAAATTATTAATTACCTCTCCCTGATATGGCCTGTGGATGAGTGGTGGCCTCTATACCTTCAGACACCTGGCTGTCGTCACTCAGGTCAAAGTTGCCCCGTGGGCAAGCATTAAGTACAGAATAACCCATCTCTCAACAACCATCTCTTTGTCCAGAGTTCTCCTGTTTCCCTGGTCAGGGCTTAATTCAGTTAACTCTTCAGGTAATAAAACTCAAATAAATTAATTTTGCTTAATGTATAAATGGATCAGTAACACTTGATATTGCGGTGCCTTCTTATAACCACCACCACCATCAGCACCGCCACCATCAACACTGCCATCACCACCACCACCACCACCACTACCACCACCACCACCACTACCACCATCAGCACCATCACCTCCATCAGCACCACCACCATCAGCACCCCCATCAGCACCACCACCATCATCACCACCATCAGCACTGCCATCATCATTTCTTCTTCTCTGAGACAGGGTCTCTCTGTAGTCCTGGCTTGCCTGGATTCAACTCACAGAGATCCATCTGCCCCTGTATCCCAGTTGCTGGGGTTGAAAGTAAGTGCCACTCTGTCCGGCACTGTGGCTGTTTGCTGTGCTGTTAGCTTCAAAGCCTTAGTCACAAGCTGTCTATAGGGTGCATTAGGAAACATACCCTACAGGTGTCTCACATTTCTGCGTGGTTTTTCAAATGAGACACTAACTGCCCTTTGTCCTGGGTGGTCTTTATCAGAAGGCCTTTATAGCAAATAGCCTCAAAAGACAATGACGGTGTTTCCTCCAGAACAAAAATATGGACTGTCTCTCTGCCTGGTATCAAATATCTGAGTTCCTGTCCTCAGAGACTGCAGTGCTCATGTGTGCTGAAATCCGACTGGGCCCAGACACATCACTGAGGGGCTTGGGAACAATGATTTGACAAGCCATGCTCTTTGCCCATCATCTCTGACCCAGGATGTCGGTGCCTCCTGCCAGCATCTATGAAACCGTGGCAGACTGATAGACTGGCTCACAAGAAGATAGTCTTCATAACTTTACAACTCTGAATCCATATTCATACAATAACATCAAAATAATACCCAAGGGCTTTCAAGATGGCTTAGAAGTAGGGATGATTGCTATGCAAGCCTGGCATGGATTTGGTCCCCAGAACTGGTGTAATGATGGAGGAAGAGAAACTGACTCCACAAAGTTGTCCTCAGACCTCCACATATGTGCTGTGGTGTGCATGAATGCCCCCCCAGTAATAATACTTTAAATACCATAATAGGGCTGGAAAAATTTCTCAGTGGTTAAGAGCAATGGCTACTCTTCCAGAGGACTTTCCAGAGGAAGTAGTATTGGCTACTCTTCCCAGAGGTTTGTTCCCAGGACCCACATCATGACTTACAACCATCTCTAACTCCAGTTCTCACTTCCTCCTCTGACTTTCAAGTGCACAGGCATGTACTTAGTACACAGACATACATGCATGATGGGGAACCTTGTTAGCCAATCATCTTCAAGAGGTGGGTCTTAGTTAAGGCGTGACTTTGCTGGGACCTAGGGTAAAACGTGTACACCTTCCTGTGTGTGCTCTCTCTGCACCTTTTCCCACAGGACATTGCTGTGCTTGGATTTCTTTCTCATTTCCTGTTTTGTGAGTTTTCCCCTTATAATAAATAAAATATAATTGTTTTTTCCTTAGCTAGCCTGGTTATTTCAACACATGCAGGCAAAACACAGTTTAAAATCTAAAAAAAAAAAGCATGGTAGCAAGACCTAACAAAATAGTAAAGCGTGGCAATTTAGTAAGTGAGAATTTTAGTCCAAATAACTGTAGAAAACACAATGCCATTTAGTGACGTTAGACACATGTGTTAGGAGCATGGAGGAGCCTAAAACTGTATAAAACACAATCAAGGCCTCCCCTCAGCCCAGTCTCCACAATCTTTTGATGCCCAGGTGGGAAGGAAAAACCTGACTCTCTCCCCTTTCTTGCTATGGGTCCTCCTTCCCACATAGCTTCCAGAGGCATCGTGCAGCTTCTCAGAAATTCTGCAGCCAGCCGAGGGAGAAACCGAAGCCTCATTTCAGCGCTTGTCCTACGGTCTATCCACATCTCCACCCTCTTCTCTAGGCAATGCTTCTCTCTCAGAGTGAACCCCCAGCAGGATCTGCCACTGAGCTCAGAGTTTGCTTGTTGCTGAGATCATCCTGACAGTCGGTTTCCTACATGTTCAGACTTCATTTCAAAATAAAAGAGACCTAGTTGTTTTTTTCCTATTATTTTTATTATAATTCTTCACTGGCAGCTTAGGGAGTTTGCATGAGTAATCGGAGTCCTTGAGGAGGGCCTGAGAGACATAATGCTGCGGAGGGCAGAAGAGTCTACTGGTTAGCCAAGACCAGAAGAGGGCCAGTTTGGAAAGGTGGGAAATTCAGGACCAGATGAAGGAAATCTCAAAGCCTGCTGCGAAAGAATCATGGATTCTTTCCACCATCGACCATGAGAGCAGGGGAGATGTCAGGGTTCACTGTAAGTGAATGATGAGTAAAGTCTGGATGACATCTCCTCCGAAGGCCCTAGTCCTTCACGTTAGAACACTCAACAGTGCTTACCAGGCCGGCAGCTTTTCCTTAGACCTTCCAGCTCCATAAACTGTGTTTGTCCCAGAGTTCAGATCTCTCGGAATAACAAAAATATTCCCTATCACCATTTGTCGATGTTTTCCCTGAGCAACTCCCAACAGTACTGTGTGGCTATTCCAGGTAAGCAGGGAGCTGGTCTAAACCCATGTGTCATGAACCCAGGAGGCCACAGAATACAGCCAGGCCTGACATGGGAGGTTGCTGTCAGGCCCTGCCTCCTATAAGGGTGGTACAGGGGTGCATGTGAGTCCCTAAAGTCCCCTCCCTCCCAGCCTACCCTGTGCATGTAGAACAGAAAGGAGACCAAGGAATGGATGTCAAAGCCGTCAGACAAGTCCTTTGACTGTATACCAGATACCTGCTGGTTCTGTCCATGATGGGAACAGCATAGAGTGTTCTAGAACAGGCAGGAAATGTACATGTGAGTGGGCCAACTTCCCACTGGCCTTTGTCACCCCCTGCAAGTCCCTGTGCTTGTAACTGCCTCTCTCCTCTTGTTCCCAGCACAGGGGTGCAGTATCACAAATGCGTTCTATATGACCAGCAAGGCAAGCACTCTGTCAATGTCATCAAGGCAGAGATGAGCCAGGGATTGAGAATCAAGGAGAATGAAGCATAGCAGGAGCCTAGAATAGATCTTGTGCTAGAGAAAAAAAATGATGAAGGACGCCACAGGGTCAGGATCAAAGTGGAATCCAGACAGAAGACGTGATGAAGTATGGTGTCAATATTAAATTTACTGAACTTGATAGCTTCCGTGAGAATGTTTTAGGGGCATCCATGGTCTCGGGAAACACACCTGAAATATTTAGAAGGCGAATGTCTGAAGGGTATGTGTTTGGATGCACACAGCTCATTCTAAGTTTAGAGAAAACATGTATATACATCGAGAGATAAAATATATGATGCAATTGCCAGAGGATACAGCCACATGGGGGAAAGAATAGCTGGGCTTTCTTTGGGTTTCTCTTGCAGGTTTCACATATATACATTATTGTAATATATAATATATGTTTTATATATGGCTCAAGTTTCCCAAATGCAAATGGTGAAGGTCTCTAGACTAAAATGATATTTCTGTGGAACAAATCTTTTTCTGAAACATGCCATACATGATATTTTCTCCCATATTTGAACCTCCGGGCTTCATTTCTAATATTATGCTCATGATTGCTTCATATTATCCCATTTCGTATTCTCTTCTTCCTTTCTGACTTCCCACGGGGTCTCACTCTGAAGTCCAGGCTGGCCTAGAACTTACGATCTTCCTACTTCAACCTCCTGAGTGCTGGGCATCACAGGTGCACACTGCCACTTCTGGTTTATGACAATTTCATTTGCAAAGTTAGTTCAAGATGTGATATCTTGCGATAACAAGAAATATGTATAACAAGGAACAGGTGTCAGTTCTCTGAGCCTGGTTCCTCGCACAGCATAGCTGTATCCCTGGGGACTTCCTGGGTGTTTGGGGGCAACTTCTTCTTTAATGAGGTCAATTTTAGTGGGATCCAAGGTGGGTGCTTGTCACTAAATCCAAACCATGTTGCTAAGTTTGGAGTTCCACTCACCCCAACCCTGTAGGGGAAGGGAGGGATGGGGGGTTGAGTTATTAACCAGCCATGGCACCCCTGGGCAACACTGGGTAATATATCTCAGGGTTAGGAAAATGGTACATCCCAGATCCATGGAGACAGAAGTTCCCATGTTCAGGACCCTAGGGACCTTGTTCTCAGATGTTGCACCTACCTGTGCATCCACAGTTTATTGTACTAAAACAGCAATTCTGCTTCCCTGGGTTCTGTGAGCTGCCATAGCAAGCTACTAAGCCTGAAGCGGGAGGCCGTTAGCTTTTGCCAACTTGACACTAACTAGAGTCATCTGTGGAAATGGAACCTCAATTGAGGAATCCCCCTCGTCGCAGCAGCCTGTGGGCATGTCTTTGCGGCATTGTCTTTATGAATGATTCCTGTGGAGGGCACAGGACACTGTGGACAGTGCCACTCCTGGGTAGAGGGGCTTGGGCAGTATGAGAAAGCAGGCTGAACAAACCCAAAGAGCAAAGCAGTAAGCAGCACCTCTCAACAGTCTCTGCTTCTGTTCCTGCCCTGAACTCCTGTCTCATCTTCCCTCGGTGACCTTTGAGATGTGACTTTTGAGAATAAATAAGCCCTTTCCTCCACAAGTTGCTTATGGTCTTGCTGTTTGTGGTGGTTTGAATAAAAAGGCCTCCAAAAGCTCATGGGGAGTGGTGCAGTTAGGAGGTGTGGCCTTGTTAGAGGAGGTGTGGCCTTGTTAGAGGAGGTGTGGCCTCTTTGGAAGAAGTGTGGGGTGGGCTTTGAGGTTTCAGAAGCTCAAGCCAGGCCCAGTGGCTCACTTTCTCCTCCTGCTGCCTGCAGATCCAGATGTAGAACTTTCAGTTACCTCTTCAGCACCATGTTAGCTGCTCTGCTTCCCACCAAGATGATAATGATAACTGAAAATGAGAAGTAAACCTCTGAATTATAAGCCAGCCCCAGCTAAATGCTTTCCTTTTTAAGAGTTGCTGTGGTTGTGGTGTCTCTTCACAGCAATGGGACCTTTACTAAGACAGTGTTTGCCACAACAATAAGGAAACAAACTAAGATGGGAGATCAGGGAGGCCTCTGTTTGTAGTCCAGGTAGGCCGAACTGGAAGCAACCCAGAGACATGTGATTGACATCTGAAGTGGGTGTCTTGTGGTGGTGCTAACTCTCCACCCCTGAGGTCTGTCCTGATCCTAGGTGTTTAGCATTGTGCTTGAGTTTCAGGACACCCCTACATGTCTGCAGTGCTGGGGACATGGGTTAGTATGTGGGGCAAACCAGACCTGATATGGGAGTGTTCTACACAAGTAGAGGAAACCAGGAAATGGTTGCACCTATGCCTGGCATAGTAACCAATAAGCATAAATGGAACTAATAAGCATAAATAGGAACATGGGTGGGATTTACTTACAGGCACGGGCAACTGATAGGTAGCTACATCACTGAAGAAGAGACACCCTCTACAGCAACTATTAGCTACTTATATATCCCTGGGGATGGGCTGGGTCTTGTGATCCTCTCATGCAGCCTCCCCTGTCACTTGAGGAAATGGTAGGTGGTTCAGTCTTGCCAGGGTCTCATGGGAGTACTCATAGCTGCTACAATTTTAGATGACAACTGCCCTGTCATGCCCAGAGGACAGAATTCCACAACAGGGTGATTATTAAAGAGTCATGTAAATATTTGTAGCAGTCGCTTGCGTGCACATAGTTTTCCAGGTAAGCTGGAAAAGTACCTAGAAGTGCGGTTGCCTGGTCCAGTGGGAAGACTGTGGTCAAATCGTACTTCAGAAATGGCTGCAAGGGGTAATCACCACGAGCAGGGCATGAGCGTTCCTGTTGCTTCACCTTGTCGCCGGTGTTTGTCATTATCAGGGGTTCAGATTTCTGCCTTCATGGGTGTGCATGGTTTAATGTGTGGCTCTCTGACGACACGTGGGAGCCTCTTCCCCTGTATCCTTGCCAGTCTAAGTTTCTCATCTGTAGAAGTTCAAATCTTTTGCCAGTTTTTAAATCAGTTTTTAAAAATTTTCTTCTCATCAAGTTTTAAGAGTTCTTTGTGGATCTTGGATGAGACTTTTCCAGATATAGTTTGTAAATATTTTCTCCCAGTCTGTGGTTTTTATCCTCCTCCTCCTCCTGTTTCTTCATGTCTAGCTGTTTCGTCTGTTTTAGATATCAGCTGTTAAATTTCCACTTATTATTATGCAAATGTATGTTCCTGCTATTCTGTCAACATTTGCTTTATGTACTGGAGCACTCTGTCACTATGTGCATTCATATTTATGATCTCTGTCTTTATGAATGATTGATTGCTCTGTTATTATCAAGTCTCTCTCTCGGTTTGCTTTAATTCTCCACTCTGAAGACTATTGAGCTTACAACAGGCACCTTCTTTTGTGGATCGTTTGTACGACAGACTCTCTTCACTGGTCCCCAGCTCCCCCCGCTTAAACTACAGCTCTGGAAGACAGCCTGTAGCCTCACTTCTGAAAGCCATTCTGATAACCTTTGAATAGGATGGTTTGATGTTGATTTTTGTCACAATAGATTTAGGATTCCTCATCTGGGCTTTCTGTTTGCTCCTCCTTTTACATCTCCTTTTGGATTGTTTGACAATATTATAGGGCTCCATTTTATAACATTTGTTTTCCATCTATATCTGATCGTAATGTTTCTTTGGTAGTTGGTTTGGGGACAATGTGCTCTGATTTTCCCCATCTCACAGTTATGGGGGCAGCATTTTATGAGAGGTAGACAGAAGCTGCTGTGCACACCATCAACCTCCATGCCCATCTTTCTCACTTTGGTTGTCATAGGGGTGGTGTGGGGCCAAGCACAGTGCACAGTTACAAAGACTTGAGGAAAGGAGGATGACTCTCTTTAAATGCTGACTCTTCCCAGTGCTCTTGATCGTTCCTTAAAGGTTTGAGTTTCTATCTGATATAATTCCCTAAATAAGGCTGGGAGTGGTAACACCTGCCTTTAATCCAGCACTTGGGATCCAACACAGATGGATCTCTGTGGGTTCGAGGAAAACCTGATCTACATAGCGAGTTCCAAGACAGCCAGGAGTACATAGAGAAACTCTGTCTCAAAACGAACAAACTAAAGGAAAATGAGTTAAATTCTTACAACATATTAAAATAAACTCTACAGAGACAACATTTGTATGGGTTAAAGCCCTTACTTTGCCTCTGGTTGCCATCAAACACGGGCTGTGCCAAGTTCATGAGGAAGCTCCCCATCCCTTGAGCACCCTGGCATGTGCAGCAGTTCACACGTTCAACCTCCAGGGCTGTGAGCAACGAAATGCCTGCTGTCCTTGTCCCCCTTCCCCAGGCACTTAGTGCTGGACTGTGGAGCAGATGAGCCACTGAGAAGGTTTCGCTTTGCCTCCAAGGTTTTGCCCTGTTTGGGGTCACCGTGCACATTCTTCAGAGAGTTTTAAGTTGTTTAAATTAAAACATTGTTTTAAATTGTCTTGACATTTTCATTTTCTGTACCAACTAGGATATTATCCATAACAGCGGGGGAGGGGCTGTTCTGCTCAGTTTGGGTGCAGGGCATCTAACACTGTAGTCTGGCGTGAATACTTGTGGGGCTGGTCTCTACATGGGAGACCTGTAAAAGCTGATTCTGTGTCCATTGTGGCCTTGCTATCTGCCATTCACCCTGGCGCCCAATGTCCCAAGCCATCCATCCCATAGTTGCAGAAGAAAAGGCTCTCTTTGCACACTTCCTGACTTCTGCAATGGCCTTGAGGAGAGGTGTGGCTAATTCTGGCCCATACTTTCCTTTTTAAACCTTCTAAAACTCAGCAATTGCGCTTTCCTAATGCCATTTCCTCCTTTTTACGTAAAACCACAGTGGCCACAGACGCTAATGCACTGCTGCCTCCCTCGCCTTGCCCTGCACACCTCTGCTGAGGCCACAGTATATCCAGTATCTAGTGTTGTATCTATATATCAGTGTCACCACCCATTAAATGCCTGTGTCCCCTCTTGTTCACAATGGGGACCTTGCTCCTCATTCCTAATGGGATGATCGATGAAGGCAGAGCATTTCGGGGGTGAGTTGTGGCAGGCTTAGGTGACTCATGCAGGTGGGGTCCCTAGAACGGGACCAAATGTCTCTGCAAGAAGAGCAATCAGAGACCACCTTACCACCATCTCTCGCCCTTGTCTCTGTCTCTCCTTCTCGTCTACCATTTCTTCTTTTGTCTTTTTGAGTGTTTTTAATTTTTACTTTATGTGACTGAGTGTCTGCCTGCATGCCTGTGCACCACATGTGTGCCTGTGCACCACATGTGTGCCTGGTGCCTGTAGAGACAGAAGAGGGCATTGGAGCCCCTGGAACTGGAAGAGCAGTCATTGCTCTTAACTACTGAGCCATCTCTCCAGACCCCTCCTCCATCCTTTCTGTACCTCCACTCCATCCTCGTTTCTGTCTTCAGCTCTGTCGACTCCGCCTTCATCTCTTACCCTCAGAGCTCTTCCTCTGGCTCCACCCCTCCGTCTCCCTCCATCCTCCTGCGACCATTGCCAGCTGTTAATGCACCAACTAGGCTATTACCCATCATCTCCATGCCCTTCTCTCTATGTCTGCACCCATCTCCACCATCCCCATCCCCATCCCATCCATCTGCATCATTTCCAGTACCATCTCTATCACCTCCATCTCCATCATCCCCATCTCCACATCCATCTCTTCACCATGTGAGGATGTAGAGAGAAGACGGCTGCCTATAAACCAGTAAGAGGCCCTTGTTACACTGATCTTGGACTACAAGCTCCCAGAAGAGTGGGAAGCAATTCACCATGCAGGCTGTGATATTTTTCTATCACAGCTTGAGCTGACTTGGATTCTCCTCCACTCTCCCAGGCAATGAAGTCTACCAGTCCCACCCTGAGGGGGCGCACTTACTAGGGCTTCTCAGCCTGGGGTGTCTGAGAGAGTAGAGATGGAAATAAGGTCTCACGGAAGGGAGTTTATGTGGAGGCCGATGAACTGGCAGAAGACTGGAGTGACCCTTAGGAGGAGCCTATGGAATGGCCTCCCGAGGCACCAGGGTCGAGGAGGGCAACTCAGACAGTGCTGATGCCCTCACGCAGGCAGGCTGGCACCTGGGGCTCACTTTCAAGAAGCTCCCAGGAGAGATGGAAAGATACAGGGTAGCTTTGGTAATGAGGACATCTGGGTGGCACAAACGGCAGGGTTAGGGCAAGAACTGAGGGTTGACAAGAGTGTAGCACAGCGTAGTGAGGGGACCATACAGCTTCACTTGCCGCTTGGCTCAGGTGTCCCTTCTCTCTGGTCTCCCCGATTCCTCTTCAGAACACTTCCTTTTTACCGCTTCCTAGAACTTGTAACTACACACTAACTGACTGGTTTACAGACTACTTCCTTGTTCCTCAAGTTCAAGTGGCTGGAGTCATGCATTGTGCTGTGACATATGGCTTGGGCTCAGTGAGGAACTATCACCCGATTTCACAGCTGCTAGGCCCACTGTGGGCTCTTCCCATTTACTCAATTTCTTCCTGACTTCCCACTGGAATTGTAACAGGGGCCCAGGCCTTAGTAGGCACTGAGACCTCAGCACAACCAACTCTAGATGAAAGAGTCATCCAGGCTGTAAAACTCAGCGTGTGGACAGCACCAGCTGCCAAAACGAAGACAAAGGCCTACTTCACCAAAGTCCATAGTTATAGGAAAGTCTCTAACTGTACTAAGCTTGCTTCTTAGCTTCTGCTTCTGGCTAACTGTTCTTGTTAACTGAAGTATGTCAACCCAGAACATGGTTTTTGTGTTTAAAAGCTCACCCCAAGAAAGGCTCGGTGGGGAAGGCTCCACTGGGATCCCAAGCACCCAGTGTAGTCTCCAGTCACCTAGTGAAGACTTTCTGTTGGCTTAAACCCATGTCCAAGCAGTCTTCTCTGATAAACACCCCACCACAGAACAGCACTAAAGACTCCAGTTTTCCTCTACGCATCCCTGTTACAGGCCGTGGTGTTCTATTTCTTATGTGTTTTATAGATGCAGCCTTGGCACAAACCATGACTCAGAAACTCCCTACTTTGGTCCAAACTGTGCTGGCCTTCAGCCTTTTCCAACCCAAATACGCCCCATCCCACCAACCCATGTCTTGGCATGGAATGGCATCCCACCTCCGTGTGAACTAGAGCACAGGTAGACACTGAGCAGGAAAATAGGGAGGAAGGCACGGTGGAGTCTCACTCACCAGATGCATGGCATGCTTATGCTGCAGAGCTGGGGGCATGTTACCCCAGAATAGGAGGCCAGTTCCAGCCAGGGTGCCTCACTGGCCAGCAATGGTTGGTCAGCTCTGGGGTTGCTGCCTCTGACTACCTTACCTTAGCATAGATGCCACACCTCTACTGTGACAGGAAAAGGTGCCACCACCTGTGGGGTTGGTACATATCAGGGAAACTCTTCTGTCAGGACAGGTCCATAGGCTGGGCTGTCTGTGTGAGGTTGTATCCAGCGGAGTCCCATAGTGAAGGCCAGCCCTGACTGTACAGAAACTGGCAGTTTCTCTGTGCATAGCTGCTCTCCCACCCCAGACTTTATTTGGACCTCATTGGTTTCCCTAGAAAGGTTTGTGTTAGAGTCTGAGCCAAACAGCCATACTTGTTCCTCAGGCCCTCTGGTCAGGGTCCATTCAGTACTCTTGGCTGTCCTGATTTCTCAGGGTCCTCTTAGTTGGTTGTTTTGGATCCTCCAGACTCTCTGACCTGGGCCAATTCACTGTTCTTAGGTGTCCTGGCTCCTCAAAGATCCTCTGACCAAGGTGGAGCCCTCATGGTCATGACCTGGGGTTTAATAGATGAGCCTAGTATGGCCCCTATGTTCTAGCATTTCTGCACTATATTTGCCTTTTGGTGGTGAGAGCTTGGCTCTACAGTCCACCATGCAGAGACTTGTTCTTGTCTGGGGCTCTCCTAAATCCCTACTGTGAGAAACAGACGTACCAGCTACAGCCCAGCTTTTAGACAGCCTGGCTTCCACAAGACGTATGGTTTCTAGACATAACACTGACTCCCAACGTGGCTTTGCCAGCACCTTGGCCCATGCACGCAGTGTGACACTGTCGGGTTCAGCTGCACTCCTGTCTCAGATCCTAGAGTCCTGCTTGAACATCCCCTCACCTTACTAACAGCACGAAAGCTGGCAGTCTGGGTGACAGAGCTGAGTTGTGTTTTTGCTGGGTCCTGGGAGTAGGGATGTCTCACACCTCAAGCTTCAGCTGACCTCTACCTACCTCCTGGGATGGGCAGGGTGGTGTCAGTGCTTCCATACCCAACGGGATATTTGGAAATATAAATAGCAAGTCCTGAACCGCACAGGAAGGAATGGCCACAGCTGAGGCTGGGAGCATCCCCTTGCTCTTCCTGAAGGCTGCCCTACCTTTCAGAGTCACCAACAAGGTTTTTCTCATTTGTTCCTTTGTGTGTGTGTGTGTGCGTGTGTGTGTGTGTGTGTGCATGTGCGTGCGCACGTGTATGTGCATGCGTGCGACTAAAACAGGATCTCATATAGCCCACACTAAGTGTGAGCTCACCATATAGCCAAGGATGACCTTGAACTGATTTCCCTGCCTCTACTCCCCAAGTGGGGGGGGATGAAAGGTGTGTGTCACCGTGGATGGTTTGTGTGGTATTAGGGATGTAACCTAGGTCCTTATGGTTGGTAGGTGAGCACTCTACCAATTGAGCTACTTCAGAGTGGCCCTTGGGTTGTTGATGACCCAAGAAAATGGTTTGTGTCAGTGCCAACTGTGGTTCCTAGGGAGGGTTGTGCTTCCCCCCCCCCCCCCCCGATACCTTTCTTATTGCTTGAAGTGGAAAATACCTTTCAGTGACGAAATGATGACGAGACTAGATGATACTGTTTTAAATGCTGGGATTTTTGCAACAAAAGTGGTTGACGACCCTATGTCGCCCGCTCAGTTTATCCACGTTAGACTGTTCCCAAGATCAGTCTAACCATTCTGGAAACCTCAGCCCTCTGTAATATCCTGTGGCTAGCTGTGCACACATCAGAGGGTTCTCCAGTAGGATCCAAGGGCCTGTTCCAGCATCCTACATCTCCATCTTGTTGTGATGTGCTCAGACTCTGACATTATTCCCTTGCTGGTTTTGGCCCACCCCTTCTGTTTGAGCTATATATATATCTTCAGATAAAGAGGGTTAAAAATATTTTTCTCACCTGCCTTGATTTAGGTATTTCTTCTTGTTTCTACGTTGCCAGACACCTGTCATTCTCCAGCACTCAAATGCCTATGTTTCCCAAAGCCAAGTACCTAGCACCACCCACCGCTGCCCTGAAGATCAACCAACCCCCATGTCTTGTGATCATGAAGCTCATCCGAAGGCCAGCATCCTACCCACTCAGACATGTGGTCTGACTGAGCCGATCATCCAATATAAACTGAAGAAGGCTCAGAGAGCAGCTGAAGGGGACGTTTACTGAGCACCATCCGGTCTGGTCCTATGAATCTGTTGAGAATTGATCCATGTACATCTATTATCCCACACAGGATCATCTGTCCTGGGAATGGGGGGGATTCCTCAAAATAAAACTATTATCTGTGGTCTACTTACTCTGGCTTTTCTCTGTCCACGGAAATCTAATTCGTAGCTGGTCGCCTCTTTGGGAAGGTTTTCTTCCAGATTGATGGACCTGCTGTCCTTGGCCACACAAGGTTTTTTTTCTTCTCTAATTGTCTCTCTTCTCACCTTAAGAAAGGGGGGTGCATTCTTCAGTCTTTGTTAAGGGGTGACTAGCAATTTGATGGAGAAAGTAGACACTATAAGGGGTAGGCAATAGTCCCAAGGGGGCCTAATGTCCAAAGGCACAGACTCACACTGTGACTTTCTCCTCTAATGACCCTGATGATAGAGGCCTAGGTGGCTGCTTTGGCTGGACCCAGCTGAGATGGGGACAGGTCTCAGCACTCAGACATGGGGCCTGCAGAAGGAGGGATCTGAGTCCCACAGGTGATGTCTTCCATGTTCTTTACCTCTAGATTGTAGTCATATTCCATCTGAAGAATTAGGAGCTCCAGGTATCCTGAAGACCAATTTGCTGCCACACCTGCAACAAGCATGGTTCTAACTCTCCCCCGAGTGTGACTGCGCGTTGACACCAGGAGTGAGTGGGGTCTGGAGGATGCTTTGTGTCGCTCAGGCTCACTCACCCAGGTAGGACTCAGGAGCACACGCTCGTGCATTAATTGCAACGCCCTTCACGAAAGGGAAATCTGTTTATTCTTTTATGTTATACTTTCATACTTTGCGTCATGCCAAGCAATTGAAGCTGCTCTGCTGCCATCTGAGAGGTCATTCCCACAGGAGGGTCAACTGACCAATCAGCAATAATTACCTGGCTCTTGAGGCTGGGGCTCAGGTTTTCAGGTGGCAGGAGTATGGCGGATAAGCACGTCTCTTTCCTACTTGTTCCTCTGATGGTTTGGTCTAGCTCTTATGTTTCATCTGTTCATAAGGACAAAGGCAAGATCTCAGTTTCTTCCCTGGTCCAGTTTTTACACGGGTCCAGTTACCTCTACCCTCTCCCATCACAAGGAAAATAGTGCATGACATAGGCATAGGTGGTAATCAGAGCCTCCGGGTGATCAAAGTGCTCCTTGTGGCCATTATTAGGGTTGCATTTGTCTCAGTCGGCGCATATGAATATGAAAAAAGCATGCATAAGAGAAATGCAGGCAGAGAGGACGCTGGGCCTTCTCCATCACTGTCTTTCCTTCCCTGTTGACAGAGCTCCTTTCAGACACACAACTAAAGATGCATTTCAACTCACAAAGCATCAGTCTCGGGTCCAGTGTGTCACCGGGGCACTAGGTTCCTTCTCATTCCCTTTCTTGACCCCCTGTTTCTCCCTCTTTTTCAGCTGCTGATGTCTGACTTTTCACAGAATGCATGTCACTTAGCATTCCTCAGAGAAGGAATGTCCACTCCAGGCTTCATTCACTTGTTCATCCATTCCTTCATATCTCTTTTGCTGACTTATCCAGAGTGCCTTTCTTACTCAACCCTCAAGCGGTTCCTTCACCATAGGAACTGTAGTGGTTCGAAGAAAATGGCTCCCAAAAGGTGGAGGTGTGGCCTTGCTGGCGTAGGTGTGGCCTTGTTGGAGGAAGTGTGTCCCTGTGGGGTGGGCTTTGAGTTCTATGTTCAAGCTACTCCCAGTGTCACAGTCCACTTCCTGTTGCCTTCTGATCAAGATGTAGCCAGCACCGTGGAGCCTGCACACCTCTATCTTCCCTGCCAGGATGACAATGGGCCGAACCTCTGAAACTGTAAGCTGCCACCCCAGTTAAGTGGTTTTCCTTTATAAAAGGTGTCATGGTCATGGTGTCTCCACTTCTTGTCACCTGCAAGATGTAGGACTCTCAGTTCCTTCTCCAGCACCATGTCTGCCTGCATGCCACCATGCTGCACTGTGATGATAATGGACATGTAAGCCACCCCAATTAAATGATTTTCCTTTGTAAGAGTTGCCATGGTCATGGTGTTTCTTCACAGCCATAGAAACCCCAACTAAGATAGGAACCAGCTGCGGTGTACACAGGAGCAGCAGGCTACCTGAGGTAGATGCTGTTGGTCTGTTTGTAGCAGTAGGGAAATCAAGTCAGACTATTTTATCAGTGTTAGTGTCAGGAGAGTGGCCTGGCCCAAGCTACATTAGCCCTCCATTGCTCTCTACTCTGTTCTGGAAGTATGTGAGTTCCTAGTCACGGACATCACGGATGGTGACATTGTGGTGTCTTAGCAGAGTTCTCACAGCACCTGCATATTGGAATGGGAAGTGTCTGAAGTAGATGACTTTCCTGACAGGCTCTACCCTCTTGGTCGCAGGACACTTAGGATTTAGTGCACAGTCTCTGCCTTCTCTTTTGTCTCACCTTTTTTTTTTTTAATTTTTTGGGACAAGGGTTACCAACATGTGTGAAAAATGGACAGGATGGAGAAGGCTAAGTGGGAAGAGGGGATAAAAAAAGAACAAAACGGGGCTGGAGAGACTGCGCAGGCGTTAAGAGCACTGGCTACTCTTCCAGAGAACATGGGTTCAATTCCCAGCAGCCACGTGGCAGCTAACAACATCTCTAACTACAGTCCCGGGGGATCTGACACCCTCTTCTGGCTTCCTCAGGGATGTACACAGTACAAATGGAAACAAAAGAACAGAGCATAGTAACACACACACGCATACAAATATGGAAATAACACACACACACGTATACAAATATGGAAAATGCCATCATGAAGCCCATCAGTTTGTATGCTAATTTTAAAAAAATAGTTTTTAAAAACTGAATTTGGAGGTCTGTGGAATGATTCAGCAGGTAAAGATTCCTCTACAAAGCCTGACGACCTGAGTTCTCTCCCGAGACCCCACATGGTAGAAGGAAGAGAACTGACTCCCACAAGTTGTCCTTTGATCTCCATGTATGCATTGTGGCACACACACACACACACACACACACACACACACACACACACACACACACACACACACAGCAAGAGAGAGACAGAGGGTGGGGGGAGAATCTTTAAAAGAACATCAGAAGCAAGTTTAAGAAATGTTAAAACAAACAAAAACTCATTCCAAATGCTCTGTGCACTGATGAGGAACAGGACAGACCCCATTCACTGTGACTCTGCAAAAGTGGCACCAGGCACCTCACTGTACAGCGGCCAATTGCTCTTGTGCCCAACCCACAAAGGCCTGGAGGTCAGGGCTGTGGCTCTTCTTTCTTGAGTCTAGTCCATCACAGCCCCTGGCATGTAACATAACAAATACATAAGTGGATCCATGTAAAGAGCCGATGATCTGGGTTGTGGTCATGGAAGCAGAAGGGACAGGATAGGTGACAAGTATCAGGTTGGCACAGAGACAGCTGACTTGAGTTAATAGGAGATCACAGACTCTGGACTGACAGCTGGGAGCCTGCATGGGACCAAACTAGGCCCTCTGAATGTGGGTGACAGTTGTGTGGCTGGAGCAGTTTGTGGGGCCCTGGCAGTGGGACAAGGACTTATCCCATGTATATGAACTGGCTTTTTGGAGCCATTCTTTCTCTGTGGTGGGATACCTTGCTCAGCCTTGATGTAGGGGGAGTGGCCTACCTCAACTTGGTGTGCTAGATTTTGTTGACACCCCAAGGGCGGCCTTACCATGGGATAGAGGGGTGAAGGGTAGGAGAAGGGGAGTGAGGGGGAACTGGGGTTGGTATGTAAAAGGAAAAAAATTTAAATAAAAAAAGAATCAGCTTGGAGGCATCAAAAGTCACCACAAGCTCTGCCTTGGGGAAGGACAGGCACAGGGAAGGCATCCTGGTGACAGGGAAGGCTAAGACAGACAGGACAGGCTAAGGTCAAGAGAATCTTCTGAGCAAATTGTTCCAGCTCAGACAGAGAAATGGAAATCCCATGGACTGCTGTGGCGAACAAGAGCACTGCAGGAGATGGCTGAGAATCCTCAGAAAGGATGCTGGGAGCAAAGAAGATAGCTTCCGGCTGATTCTGCACCCGGAAATTGACAGCTTCTCTTGATTTCCAAGCTCAGAAATAAAATGATGAAGCTCGGAAAAGGCCAGAAGGCAGCCCTCCTCCCTAGCATACAGAAAGAACTTCTGTGAAAAGGTTAATGGAGAAAAATATTTATTTCTTTAATATTTGGATTTTTTTAGACAATTAAGCCATATCTCTGAGTCTTTACTATCCCATCTATGTTCTCTCCAGTTTTGTTTTTGAGACAAGGTCTCTCTATGTATCCCTGGCTATCCTGAAACTTGTTATGTAGACTATGTAACCCTTGATCTTGCTTTGTAGTAGGGGATGACCTTGAACTCCTGACCTTTCTGCCTCCGCATCTTAAGCATTGTCACTACAGGAGTTTACCATCATGCCCAGACTTGAGGACAAAGTTTTGACTTTTCAGTTGGAAATTAGACAAGATAAAAGATGTCCTGTAGGGATGTCTTAGTCAGTGTTCTATTGCTGTGAAGAGGCACCATGACCATGGCAACTCTTATAAGGGAAAGCATTTTATTGGGGCTGGTTTACAGTTTTGGAAGTTTAGTCCACTATCCTAATGGTAACCATGGCAGCATGCAGGCAGACATGGTGCTGGAGAGAAGTAGCTGAGAGATACATTCGGATCCACTGGCAGCAGGAAGAGAGAGACACTGGACCTGGCTTGGGCTTCTGAAATCTCAACGCCCACCCCCAGTGACACACTTCCTCCATCAAGGCCACACTTCCTAATCCTTCTAAGTAGGGCCACTCCCTGATGACTAAACATTCAAATATATGAGTCTATAGGAGCCTTTCTCATTCAAACTACCACAAGGGAAACAGGGAACTATGGCAGCAGGTGGAGGGCTTGCTGTGAGCAACACTTGCATGGGGATCAGACATGAAGTCTGGCCAGAGTCACGGTGATACAGTAGGAGAAGGCACCCACACCCACGTTGTCACTTCCTATGGTGCTCTCTGTCATTTGTTGCACATTTTGGAAGTTTCCCAATTACACTTCCTGTCCACTCAAGTAATATTGTTTCCCTTCTCAGATCTCTGATGGAGTTAAAGATTAAATAATTATAGTTACCCTCCTCACAGTTTAGCCAAGCTTAATTTCAATGTAATAGTTAGACTCCTTAAAATAAAATGTTTATTAAAACTTTTGTTATGCATTCCTTGCTTAATATTGTCTATTGTTTGTAATTTTGTATTTGGTATCTGTTCTTATTGTATATAACTATGTTGGGTTTGGATTGATCTTGTTTAGACAGAAGGGGGAGATGATGGGGGAAAAGCCACTAGCCAATCACATCAAGTTGGGGTGTGGACATTTGGACCCCAGGTAGAAAATCAAGAGAACACAGGTGTGCTCTCTCTCGCTCCATGCAGTGTCCACCGGACGGATAGGACTGCGGCGTGAGTGGCGTGAATTCCCCCCTTTTTTCTTTCATTAAAAATATCTGTTCCTATTGAGCTGGCTTGGTTATTGATATGTGCCAACTTAATACTTCATCAGGAAGGGGTTGCTTGTGCTCGGGCTTAACAACCGTTCTCTGCATTCTCCCAGTGCACCTGATGCTCCAGGCCGATGCTCCACTTTCCAAAGTCACAAAGTAGACTGCCTTGTCTTCCATACACTGAACCTCCAGTGTTCCCATTGTAAAGCAGGGATTGTCGCTTTTCACAAAAATTCTGGGCCTCCACAGTGTGTTTTCATTATGCTCTTACTTAAATACATATCGGTGACAAACTGTGAGGTTCTTACATTTAAAACAAGTCAAGAAAGGGAGACTCTAGAGCCAATAAAATACTAGTGAGCAACAACTTCAGAATGGGTTGATTGTGGCACATGCAAAATCACTGGTAATGTTGCTGGCTTGTACCTCCCTGGGTCAATTTCTTCTTTCGATTGAGAACACAATGCACCATTACTCCAGTCTTCAGGGCTTATTTCTTTTGTTTTCAACAAATCCATCTTAGCTGCTGATTCATTATTTAAGTGAGCAAATCAATTTAATAATGCACCATCAAAGCACAATTTTGAAAAATAAAAACAACTGTCTCCATGAATGTCAGCGCTAGCAGGAACAAAAATCAGGCAGCAGATTGGCTTCAGGGTCAATGTGTCGCTGAAACTGAGGTGTGATCTAAGGCACGTTTTGGGTTCTACATCAGAATGACACCATTCCCAGGAAGACATTTTGGCACCTTGTCCTTTGAAGTTTTTGTCCTGTACTGAAACCTGTCTCATTGCACATTAAGCTTTTTCCCTGTTCTGTTTTGTTTGACCATCTCTAAGATTTAGGGGCACATTATTCTATCAAGCAACATTGTTTTTGTGGTGTTCAATCAAAACTGCCAAATCAATGAAGATGACAGTCTTACTCTGAGAAAATGTCTTTCAGCAATAAAAAGAAGTCTGAGATCTATATTAGCCACAGACATCCCTGTGCCCACCTCTACCCACCCTCATCTGAGCTTAGACAGGACCAAGCTGATGCAGGACAGACCAGCACCCTCCTGGAAGGAGGGCACTTATGTCAGTATGTCTGATTCAAGGAGACATGGGTACAGACAGGGCTGTGTGGGCACCACTACAACAGTGTAGTGGCAAAGATGAGCCATGGAAGAAAGCCCCTCAGACTAACAGAAGCAAGGCATGGTGTCAGAGCACCTTGAGGAGACTAAGTAGAAAGTCTGATATGTACTGTGGTCTCGAGGCCACCTGCCCAGCCTTAGTTTGATTTTCCCCTCTTTTTTTTTGCCTACATAGTTTTTTAGATTTTTTAAACAACAAATATAGGAGAATTTTAAGGGCTGGTAGATTTTTTTTTAATATGGTGAGCATTTAGTTGCTTTTGTATCAGCTGTTTTAAAGCCTGTAGCTTTTTTTTTCCTGTTAGAGGCCACTGTTTAACCCATATTGGTTTCTCAGTTAACCATTTTAAAGGCAGGGCCATTAGTACCTCTGAAGGTTTGTTAATTGCCTTGTGTTCTTGTACAGTCTAAATGGCTGGTGACCTTTGTCTATAATCTCTTTTAATATCTTCTCCAGAAACATAAGTTTTGGGGGCTGTAGGAATGTTAATCTGGGTACTTCATTGCTGAAATAGGTCATGACACCACAGATTTATTGTAATATTAGCTACATATGTCCTCAGCCTTCCTTTCTGTCCTTTTGGCCCTGTGCATTTAACCCATCTAGTGTTTTGCTTTACCTGAGATAGAGTTCATCTACCTCTTGAAGAGGCCAATTTGGATACCAAGATTTTGGAGTAATGATACTTACATCTGTACCTGTGTCTAGTAAGGCTTTAATAAAATTGTCATTTATATACACTCTCAGCTTTGGGCTTTGATCATTTATAGAAGTCTGCCAGAACATATGTTTCCTATGTCCTACTGGAGTTTTTGATTTATCCTCCACATTTATTCCATCATCCAGACCAGTATGGTTTTTTACAATAGGCACTGGATTTTTTAATGTGCCTGGTGAGATACATTCTCCACAGTAACTGGGAATTATTGGACCATGTTTGTCACAGGAGCCTGAAAGAGGCCCCCTAAGGAGTTTCCCAATGGTATTGGGTTGCCATGTCTGTCTTTTGTTGATCTACATTTATTGGTCCACTGTCGACCTTTGTCACACCTCTTACGTATACCTGAAGGCTGAGTCCGCCTGTTCTTGCCATTCCCAGAGGAGACATTATTCCTAGGAATTCCTTATCTACAATACCTTCTCAGAAGTTCTATTTTACCACAATTAAAACATTTGGTATTTTGATGTCTCCTCATACCATTGGAAATTGTTCTCCTACCCAAGCTTCAGTACTATATTCAAATGTCTCGACATTCATTGTATGTAAGATCTTTTTATCCATTGGTGCTGATCTGACCTTTAAAGGTCCAAGGATCTTTTTGCATTTTAAGTTGGCATTCTCAAAAGCCAAAGATTTAATTAGTACATGTCTAGCTTCTGGGTCTGTTACTCCTATTTGTACCCTAGTTAATCTTTGTAAAAAGTCACTAAAGGGTTCTCTGGCCCTGTTTATATGATTTAATTGTCTTTCTTAGTTCCTGAATCCTGTCCCAAGCATTTAAAGCTTCTGTGTTACATAGGACAAGGTGTGTTCACCGTAAAGAGCCTGATCCTGAGGATCAGAGTAAAGTCCCTCACCCAGAATTTGATTTTGGGAAATCTCAAGTCTTTTTGCTTTTCCCTGTTGTTCTAAAATTTTTGCTTCTTCTCACCAATAACATTTCCAAAGCAGCTGAGGTCCATTTTCTAGGACTGCTGAGATGAACTGAATCCAATCTTGTGGCATTGCCTTGTTACTTGAAGGCCATGTTTTGACCATTTTCTTAACTAAGGATGAATGTATTCTATAAGATACAATTGCTTGTTTAATTTTCTTTAGATCAGTCATATGTATGGGCTTCCATGTATATTCTTTGACTACCTTAGAGTATTTGGTGTCAGATGCTCTTTCTGATGACATCACGGGAAAAGCAGGTATAACTCTGGGTAAGCTATCCCAGAGTTTGGTACGTACTGCCAAGGAATGGTCTTCCTCCTTCCCAGAATTCTCCTGTTCTCATTGACCTGCCACTACTTCCTGTCTGGTTGTCCCACCTATACTTCCTGCCTGGCTACTGGCCAATCAGCATTTATTTAAAACATAATTGACATAATATAGACAGTTGTCCTACATTTTGTCTTTGTACCTTTTGTCCCTGGTCATCAAATTTGATAAATTCCTCAATCTTTTTATCACTGTCTTTTGTAAGGTCTGGATCTCCTGTCCAGTGTTTTGTTCTAATGCCTTCACTGAGGATTCCAAGGTGTGAAGTCTGCCCAGTTAAGATAACATCTCATCCTTGGACATAATTTTTATAGCATGCATATTACCTTCCTGTAGAGACATTCTATCAGTTTTATCTATCATAACCATTTGACAGAGTCCAATTAATACATTTAACAGTATGAATTCTCTCAGACAATATCTCAGCACCCTCTGTCATTGACTGGGTTTTGTTTGTCAAATTGGTTGTATCCTTCTCCAGTTGATCATTATCAGTCTGTAGAGACTGTATCATTTCTAAAAGTGCCTCATTCTTGGCCATATTATCAAACCATGTTTTTAAGGAGAAAATATGAAGAAAAGAGCTAATCCCCAGAATCAAATAGAGGGATGTGGTGCAGGACAACTGTCTATATTCTGTCAATTATGTTTTAAATAAATGCTGATTGGCCAGTAGCCAGGCAGGAAGTATAGGTGGGACAACCAGACAGGAAGTAGAGGCGGGTCAATTAGAACAGGAGAATTCTGGGAAGGAGGAAGACCATTCCTCTGCCGTCCTGTCCAGACACTGAAGAAGGAAGATGTGATTGCCCCACTGAAAAATGTACTGAGCCATGTGGCTAACATAGATAAGAATAATGGGTTAATATAAGTTATAAGAGTTAATAAGAAGCCTGAGCTAATGGGTCAATCAGTTTATCATTTATATAGACTGCTGTGTGATTTCTTTGGGGCTAAACGGATGTGGAACCTGGTGGGAGGACAGAAACCAGGCAGGACAGAAACCCAGACAACAGGGATGTAGGAGGAAATCATATAAACCTTGCATAACATCATACATGGTATAAGTAAAGAAGCTATTGGATTTTTGGATTGTTAAATTGTCTGTCATCTTGCCTTTTAAAATTATGTTTATAATTTATATTTTAAATTATAAATCTTACCTGTGGTTGAGTTTGAGCTGGAGTAGGTCAAATAACCGTTACCTGCCACTAGGTGTCGTGGTGTACTTGTAGCCAGGTGGCCAGCTTGAGTCTGATTTGAGCATCTGAAAGATATGCTCAAAATAAAACAATTATTTAGTGTAAATCTCAGACTGTGTGCTCCATGGAAGTCCCTGACTGGTCAGCAGCTGCACGAACACAAAGAGAGCAAGAAAGCAATACTGAGCAGAGACAACCGGAGAAGCCCACGTCCCACCTGAGCTTCCGCGAGTGCTGGAAAAACTGGACCCAGAAGCCAGCCATGCATTCATGGGTGGCCAAGTTGCCTGAGCACTTGGAGCAGCTCTAAGGCATTTAATGAGAAAATATGAAGGACCACGGCTAGTGGCTACTCAGGGCCGCTGCACGGGAATTCTATACCCAAATGAACAGTGTGGAGGCTGACGGTGGCTGGCTAAAGCCACTGGAGACCTGAGCCCCATGTTGGGCACCAACTGTAGAAGTTAGCTCTATTTGGGTAATAACCAGGCTAGCTAAAAGATAAAACAATTATATTTTTATTTATTACAAGGGGAAAACTCATAAAACAGAAATGAGAAGTCCAAGCTCAACTGTGCTGCGAGGGAACCACACAGAGAGAGGGCACCTGGGCCATGAGCCGTTTTTCTCTGGGTCCCAGAAAGCCACACCCTAACTTGGTCCCACCTCTTAAAGATAATTGGTTGGCAAAGATTCCTCATCATTAGCTCATCTTGGCTGTCTGGACTCGGCCAGTCATTTCACTTCTTAGGGCTTCCATTTCTCATCCCTGAACAAAGGAAATCAGAGTATTTCTCACAGCACTGTTGGAATGTCAAGCAATCATGGAATCAGATTTTGGTATCATGATGCAGTATCTGTGGCCACCTTTGTCATCTCCTAGATTAAGGACTCTTCCTAGCACTAAGGGATACCTAGCACTCAGGGATGGAAAACTTTTCTCAAAGTGACCTTCTTTAGCATATGAGCATGTCAGAGCATTGCATCTTTTTTTGTTTATTTATTTATTTATTATGTATACAATATTCTGTCTGCGTGTATGCCTGCAGGCCAGAAGAGGGCACCAGACTCCATTACAGATGGTTGTGAGCCACCATGTGATTGTTGGGAATTGAACTCAGGACCTTTGGAAGAGCAGGCGGTGCTCTTAACCTCTGAGCCATCTCTCTAGCCCTGCATCTGTTTTTACTGTGTTTGTTTCTGTCAATCCTGGTTATCTATCTTATGAGACAGCCATGGAAATTTCAGGACACAACTGAGATAAACAAAGAGCCATGGCCCCACACTCAGCCACAACTGACTATGCCCGTGTGTACTAACCAGTGTGGAAGGGCATCTTCCACAACTAGAAAGCAATTCGTTCCTAGAACCCTGTGGCTCCAATCTTCACAACTGAGACTAACCAAGCTCAAGAAGATTAAATAATTCAGCTGGAGTTGGACAGCCAAGAAGATAGAGGGTGTAGACATCATCAGACAAATGTCTGGGCCACAATCTCCTCTCTCTATTCATATTGCATTGACCTGGAGATGGATGGCTGGGGGCGGGTCAAGGGCCCTATTCATGTGAATTATGCCCTGCCTCATGTCTCCTCATGTGATGAAGGCTAATTCCAGTCTCTGGGGTGGCTTTGGATGGCTTGCCTGTGTGGAGTCACATGAGGGAACTTGGGGTGAATTCTGAGACTGATAGAATTTCTACCAGGGCTTTGGCCATGCTGGGTACCCCCATCAGACCATGGTGGGTACCCCACTGGGCTGAAGCTGCTGCTTGGCGGGAATCTGTAAGTTATAAGACTAACTGAACAGTACTTGGGTCTCTATCTCAGTAGAGGTGGAACAGGCCACTTCTGCTCCTTGTGGTCCTCCCACCTGCTTCAGCTCCCTGAAGATCGTGAGGGCCTTCAAATAGGTCTCTGTGTCCCCACACCTCTTCTCTACTTCCATTGGAAGGTCTGAGAGAGGAGCCTGCGTGTGGAACAGGACACATATGCACTGCTCCGGAGGAGATGGGGTGGAGTGGGCAGTGGGGAGTCCCCAGAAGATGTAGACTCCCAGGCTCTGGTCTGGATAAAAGCAGTTCACAAAGATGATGACAAAGAGAGCAGGCACCACCTTGACTCAGCAAACAGTAAGAGAAAATATAAACACGGGACTCAAATTGGGAGAGATGCTGTTTCCAGACAGGCTTGATGGATTCGGGTCGCATGAAGGAGACATTCCTGTAAGAACAGATTGCTGAGGAAGGATGTGCTATCACCTTCCCTGAAGGTCTTTCAAGAGAGCATTAATTTCTACCTGTCCGAGGTCAGTTAAATAGGTCCAGCTTGAAGGGAGAAAATGCATCAAAGTGATGGGCAAGGTCTCTCCTCGCCTTGTGCATCTGCGGTTTCTCTACTGCTTGCAAGACTCGCTCACAATACATTCTGGAAAACTGAAAGTATGTCTGGGCTTTGCCCAAAGCTCCTGCGTGACCTGTCGCCATGTCCTGGGAGGGAATTCAGACCATGGAAATAACCTGTATTTGTCTCTCGGAGACATCCGTTTATGAGAAAAGCAGAATGGCGAAGGTCATTCACAAAGACACTGCAGGAATTACACCTGAGAGTCACCGCTCCCGTCATTTAAGAAACCGGGTGACAGCAGATGCTAGGGAGGATGTGATGAAAGAGAAACCCTCATTCATGGCTGATGAGGGTGTAAACTGATGCAGGCCCTGTGGGAATCAGCGTGGAGATGCCTCAAACAACTAAACTAGAATTACTATACTGCCTAGCTATACTACTCCCACGCATAGGCTCGCAGGCCTCTATATCCTATCGCAGAGACATCTGCACATCCATGGCTATTGCTGCTCTTTCTATAATAGCAAGGGAATGGAACCAGTCTAGATGGCCAGCGATGGGTAAACGGATAATAAAAATGGGGTGCAGACACACAATGGGCATTTATTCAGCTGTAAAGAAAAGCTAAATCATGCAATTGCAGGACAATGGGTGAATCTAGAACATACTATACCCAGCAAGGTGACCTAGACCCAGAAAGACAAAGGTCGCATGTTCTCTCTCGTACTGTGATCCTAGCTTTTAAAGTTTAAATGTGTACATATTCAGTGTGAGTCTGGGTCTGGTCTGTGAAACTAGGATTGGTACCACAGAGAGGGAAAAGAGGTTTCTTAGGAACAGAGGCAGCCAGGGTACCGAACACAAAGCAGAAAGGAGGCTTCTGGGGGTGAGAGAGTACAAGGGAAGGAAGGAGGTGGGGGAGGGTAAGGGGGTGAATAGTCAACAAAAACAAATTGTATTCGAAAATCTACAAGGAAACCTATTACTTGGTATGCTAATTTTAAAAATTAAAAAAATAGAAAAGCTCCACAGGCAAAACGCATGACCATAGCACATTCTAGCAGAGACCTCGCCCAGTCTACCGCCGTAGGCAAGGCTTGCTTCCAAATGCTGGCTCCTAAGGCCCATGGCAGTGCCTGG
This sequence comes from Ondatra zibethicus, assembly GCA_004026605.1. NCBI lineage: Eukaryota > Metazoa > Chordata > Mammalia > Rodentia > Cricetidae > Ondatra > Ondatra zibethicus. Next base: position 144,531 of record PVIU01002050.1, on the reverse strand, counting down.
CAGGGAGAAGACCTGCTGCGGCACTTTGCAGGAGGGAGACCAAAAGCCTAAGCAAGAATCCAGGCTGCATGAGAACCTGAGACCCAGGCACCATTGAATGGATGGCCCACTCCATTGGGAAGCCCAGAATACCAACAGAGGCAAATTCACCGGCTTTCCAAGAAGGTCCACAGTTTTTACAACACACACGTATAATGACTAACAATAACCCCCTATAATGACTAACCATAACCACTGAAATAATTAAACTCACTAATAGGTGATCAGCACACATAGCACTGCGGGGAAGAACCAGGCTTTTGAACACTCCCACGTCAGCCAAGAGAGGGAAAGAGGCACTCAGTGTACTGTGCACTGTGTGTTAGTTTACTGGGCACCATGTGTACTGAGCATCACATCGCCAGTGTGCTGTGCACCGCGTGTCAGCGTATGTGCCAGTGTACCATGCACTGCGGTGTGTCAGCATATTGTTACCATGTGCCAGTGTACTGTGCACTGTGGAGTGTCAGCATACTGTTCCCGTGTGCCAATGTACTATGTACTGCGTGTCAACGTACTGAGCACCGTGTGTCCCTATCTTAATGAGCAGAATCTTAGGTTGGCTGGATCCTGGGTCACAGTAGGCATAACCCCAGGACCGGTGGAGAGGCTGCCTCTGTCTCCATGGAAACAGCATGCGTTCAGACAAATTGAAGTCCTTTTCAACTGGAAGAAATAGCCATTTGCAAGTGAGTGGTTTTGTGCCAAACAAATGGATTTATCACGCATCACTTACGCTATATTACAAGGCCAAAATCAGGGAGTTAAAATACCTTAGTCCTATAAAGTGCTTTAAGTATGCTCCTATTTGGCCCTTCCTCTAAATATTTATAATTCTCCAAAAGTCTTTCCCTTAAGTGCCTTTTGAGTCAGGTTTACTGAGTCTTCTTCATTTACTTATTCATAGCAAATGTTGATTGAATGGCAATGTATTGACACTGGGATATAGGTATTAATAAGGTGTGACCTCTGCCCTCAGAGAGCTCACAGCCAGGTAGTTATATGACACCAGGGCACAGTGCCTTGCCTTGAATTGCTACTTCCTCCCAGGTACCCCAAAGGTGTGCATGTGCTGCTGCGGGCCCTGGGCTCCTTCCCAAGGATGTTCTCTGAAAGCAGCCTGCAGTTAGTGGTCACCCCGAGGCCTTACAGTGATGGATGTTTAGGTCGTAGGGCAAAAGCTCAAGGTCATATTCAGCTACCTAGCAGTGCAAAGTGAGTCCCTGTCTTTAAAACAACAACAACAAAGCCCCAGTATGGGAACCTGGGAAACCTGAACTCCAGGAATGATTGACACAAGGAACCATTGACTTGATTTTACAGCTTTGGGAAAGGTGGTCCATACACGAAGAACTAGGAAGTGTCAAGTGAGCGCTCGTGGTTCAAGGCTGAGGGGGTACTTGAGTGGGGTGAGGAATGTATATGGGCTTCTGAACCGGCCCACTAGGAGCTCATGGTGACCCGGGATGAGACAAGGTGACTTGAGAGGAAACAGAAAGAAGGGGACAGAGCAAGCAGTGTGTGTAGGCCCCCTTGCAAGCCGCACAGCTTGCGGACCAGCTGCATGTGTCTGTGAGGACTGGCACTCAACCTCAGCATCCTCCATTCATGCAGGATTCTGCACTTACCCTGCCATGCATTTGCCAGGAGACAGGGATGTCCTGTTACCATGACTTCTTGGAGGTGGGCCACTGCATAACAGAGACAGCGTGTCCCAGATAAAGACAGCTATCTTGCCTCTCAGTTGCGTTTGTTATCCTGGTTAACACTCATGCACTGCTGGCCATTACAGATGAGTTGTGCCACACTCAGAATTGCTTGGGAATCATTGTGTATGCGTGTGTGTGTGTGTGTGTGTGTGTGTGTGTGTGTGTGTGTGTATTCTTGGATGGGAAAGGCACGGCTAGAGAGCAGGCAGAGGACAGTGTAACAGGGCTCCAGGGACCTTTGCAGACAGAGGCAGGACTTAAGTTTTTCTTCAAGGGAGGTAGAGTTAGAAGTCAGAGAGAAAGAAGACGGGTGTGCAGAGCAGACCTTGGAAAGAAGGAAGATGAGGGAGCTGGAAGCCTGGCCCTGGGTTGGGGGCAGAGGCCAAGAGTGGAGTGGATTTTATGTGGTACTGAGAGACAAACACTGGAGGCACTTTAAACCCTCTGGGGAGTTTTCAGAACCGATCCTGAGTCCAGCCATCCAATCCTGTCAGTACTGTGGAGGACCTGAGGGGCAACCTCTCACTCTGGATGGACTCTGCTAGGATGTGAATGGTGGCGCCGCTGCCTGGGCTAAGGCAGTCCCCAGCACTGCCTAGGGTGACATACCTGGCACTTAATGAGCCTGCAGGAGATTCTGCTCCTTCTCCATAGTATTCAAACTCATTAGAATAGCTTTTATTTTAAACACCCCCCCCCAATTTAGCAAGCCCTTCAGGAAATTTGTCCTTGTTTCTCAGTGTTGTGTCCTATGAGATCATTGTTCCCCCCCACAAAAAAATTCGGTTTTTTTTAAGCCATCATTTTATTTATTTTGCCAAAATTGCACTTTTGAGTCTATTGTTGGCAGCAGCATCCCGCGTTATCGCATACTCGACATTGGCATTGTGGAGATCTGACATAAACCACTTTCCAGCCTGCTCGGATATTGATTTAATATCAGAGGGCCATTTTCTCTTCATCCCAACCAGATGCTAAAAGGAACTGGAGGTGGATGGCAAGGACATGTCCTGAGCAGGCTGTCCCTCACCTAGACAACATTTCCTTCCTTTTAAGTATCTTGCTGCATTTAAATATATATATCTTTTTTCGAAGGGTGGTTCTTGTTTCTGTGGATAACACCCCTGGAATAATAGCTAACATGTTTTCCTTTGCTGTTTACTGTTGAACAATAAAGTCAGTGACCTGACTTTATACAATATGTACAATATATATGCATACACACATCTATCTATATCTATCTATCTATAACTATTTATCATCTATATCTATCATCTATATCTATCTATCATCTATATCTATCTATCTATCTATCTATCTATCTATCTATCTATCTATCTATCTATCTATCTATCTATCTATCTAATCTATCTATCTATCTATCGAGAGAAAGGCACGTATGACTGCCTGATTGGCAATGACAAGTATCTCCAAGAGACCCTCTTCATCTGCTTGATTCACATTTTGAACATCATTTTGTTCCTCTGGTTCAGGAACTGAGGTCCAAGGTCATTGGATCCCATCATTATGCAGGCCTCTTCAGAGCTAGACCAGGCGAGGTCTCTCTGGAAAAACACCATTCACCATTAAGACACATTGGTTCCACCCTCATTTCCATCCAGTACTTCACTTCCGGCTTCTTTTCTCTTCGTGGGGGTTTCTGGGACCTCTAGACTCATGCAATACAGTGGCAACAATAGGGAACATCTTTGTTCTATCCCTAATATTAAAAACAATCCCTCTGTAATGCTTTCATATGCAATCCCTTTGAGATAATATTTAATAACATGGGCAAACATTGGCTTTAGAGCTGAGTGCATCTCCTTTCTCTCCATGAGGTTAAATTTGCATGTGACATGCACAAAACAATAGTCCTCAAGAGGTTTGAAGTAGATGGGCATGAAGAAAGATTAGCAGCCTGGGGCTCCATGGAGCTTGGGCAATAAGCATAGCCGTTTCCTAACAGTGCACCTAGCAACCCGCGTCCCTTCAACTACACGTACGCCCCACTGTAAACAATAGACTGAGTTACTCCTTCCTGCCAACCTTAGACTAGCAACTTCCTCTTTGGAGGTTGGTTTCCATTCAAATGTATTCCAGAATGCACGTGGGTCAGGGATGCGGGGACCAAGCCGTCCCGAACTGGTTTTGGATGCATGCTCAATACAACAAAATGTGTCCTCTGAGTGAACCTTTGGTGGGGGGGAATCCCCTATTTACCTTCTCATGTCTGTACGTAGTTGGGAGTGTACATTATTAAAATCAGATGTATGGGAAAACCGGGGAAAGCTTACCTAACCCAAGCCATCAATCCAAGCACAGAACCCCGCCCATAAACAAGAGACCGCAGTGACCCGGGGTCCTTCAGCACTCCGCCTGTGCTAGCTGGCAGTCTCTGCTCTCAGTTTGCTTCTGAGGAAAATCTCCTTGCTACCTTGCGATCTGTGAGATAACCTAGTTCTTTCATTAAAAACCCAAGAACTTGGACAAACCTGGTCCAGACAGCTACACCCAGTGATGGGCTAAGAGACGCTTGCTTCATCCATGCCATCCAGATGGACTCCAACATCCCACAGGGAAGCTCTTACAGTTTTTGGCCAACCCACTCCCATAGGCCCCGCAGGTCTGAGTCCTGCCGCCCTTGATGAAATGTGAGTCGTCTTCGATGTCAAGCAAAGGTTATTCGAGCACACACCATCGTGTTCAGCTTATTTATCGTGTTCTCCTTCTTAAATTGCTGAGCAGGATTGTGTTGTGATTGGTCGTACTCTGTTGACCTGTTCTCCTGCAAATGGATGGCTGCCTGGATTGTTTCGGTTTGGGGATGCTGCACACGGATCTGCTCTGTGGACTATGTCTTTGGGAGTGTTTTCGTCAATTTATGAGCAGGTGCTCGGCTTTATGCAAAATTATGGCACATTTACAAGTAGTGCACCCATGGAAGGGTCTTTACACAAGCCGGAGTCCTGCTGCTCCATGTTCTCTGCAGCAAGAGCAGCTTTCAGTCTCTAGGTTTTGGCCTACAGTTCCAGCAAGTACAAAGTGAGCTCAGAGTTCTGGTTTGGGTTTGTGTTGCAGGAGCATGTGTAGCTTGGCTTTGGAAGCTGAGGTTGTGTTTGCTGTTGGGCACCTGGCACTGGTGAGCTGTGTCCTGCCTTGCCTCGCCTTTCCAGAGGCTTATTGATTTTTTTCTATAAAAAGAAAATTATCTTTATAATTTATCAGTTTTCTCCTTTTTCTTTTCTTTTTTTAAAAAAATTGTATTGACTTCTTATTTTCTTCCTTCTTTCTTTCTGTGGATTTATTTTTGCCTTCTTTCCCCAGATTCTTGACTTGGAAACTTACATTATTGAGATTTCTTTTAGAATATAAAAGGTGTGTGTGCGCGCGCGTGTGTGCGTGTGTGTGTACACATATGGAGGTCAGGGATGGACAATGGGTGTCTTCCTTAGTTGTTATTCACCTTACTTTTGGTGGGGTTGGGAGGTACAGGACAGAGCAAGTCTGTCATTGAACTTTGGCCCACTGATTCAGCAAACGGGCTCCAAGGACCATCCTGTTCCCTATGCACTAGGGATCTGGCCATGGACTAACGTACCTGGCTTTTAACATGGGTGCTGGGGATTCAAACTCACATTTTTGTGTTTGTGAGGCAAGCTGCCTCCAAACACTACAATAGCAACATTCACAGCTATCCATGTGTCCCTACCAGCTCACCATCATTCTCACATTCTCACGAATCCATATGGTTTTCATATGAATTTTTGTCTCCATATGGCTTTGCATATTTTCAAATTTTCCTCTCCCTCCCTCCCTTCCTTTTTGTTTTCTTTCGAGGGAAGAGTTTTGAAACAGGGTCTCGGGTGTTCCTCCTGTCTCTGACTCCCGAGTGCTGGGAGTACAGGTGTGTCTGCCAAACCTGATGTAGTTTCCTCCCGAAACTTCCTCTGAGTCTTCCATTGCTATGTTGTTTACTTTCCTCACATTGGAGGTTTTCCTGTTGCTACCGATTTCTGCCTTGATTCTACTGTTGTCAGAGGAGTCCATTAGCTTCACTGGGGTCAGTTTTGTGGCCGAGGCTGTCGTTAATCTTATTGAGTGGCTAGAATGGGGACTGCAGAGGGTGTTCACTCTGCGACTGTCAGAGCTGGCATTCAGGAGTGTCAACTAGATCTTGTTGCTTGGGGTTATTATTTAGTTCCTCTAAATCTTGCTATTTCTTGTCTGGTAGCTCAATGTCTGTATACAGGATACTGAATTATCTGAGAAATAATTATAGATTTGGCTTTTTTTTTAGGGTTTGGTGTTTGTTTCAGGTACTAATATTTTGCAGTTGTTTTTCTAGCATCCACATGTAGAGTTGGATGTAGTGTTAAACATCTATAATCTAGTATTCTAGAGCCTGAGATAGGAAGGTCGGCCTGGCTCACACAGGGCACAGTCACAATCTAAACAAATCAAAGCCACATTCCGACAGTGTGAATAACTCAATGTCCAATGTCAGGGATTCTCTCACAGTCTTCTGTACACCTTTGGAGGAGTTGGGCCACGTGGAGGAGAAGGGCTTGGGCAACTTTTCCATCTGGGCCCTCTGCAGCGCACACAGCTTGTCTTCTAGGCTCCGGCTGGCTCCGCTCCACGGCCGCTGCTGTTCTTGGTGGTCATCTCATGGTACTGGCGTCTCCAAAACGCTGGGGACTCTTCCTGCAACTGAGCTCTGTACTTTCACCTGTAGCCTCTCCTGGACTCTCTTCAGGGACACCAACCCTGCCACACCGCGCCAAGCCTCAGCTGCTCTCCATGATCCCTTCACACCTTCAAAACCAGCAGCACCTGGGAAACCCTTACACTACCACCTCTGGTTGTCAGTGCAAGGCACGACCTGGGTGATGTCTGGAGCACAGCTTCTGTGTGCTTGCTCTCAGGAAACACTCCCAGAAGGCTTCACCTCAGTGATGCTGGGCTCTTTTTAATCCCCGCTAATTTCTTAGTTCCAGCTGAGCAGCATCCGTTGTCCCAGCAAAGCAAAGGTTTCACGTCAGTGATACTGGTCTCTTGTTAATCACGGCTGACTACTCAGCCCCTGCTGAGAACCACATATCAAGTATACAACGGTCCTAATAGTCTTTGACTCCTTCTGGAACGTCACAGGCCAGGTTTCCATCGTCTGTATTTCTCTTGACCCTCTTTGCGTCCAAGCTCCCAAAGAACAGCTCACTAACCTTGAATACTAAGTGGTTTTCTTTTTTCCTGTCTAAAATTCCAAAGTCCTTCCACAGTCCTCCCCAATACAACATGGTCAGGTCTGTCAAAGCAACACCCACTAACCCGGTACCAACTTGTCTCAGTTAGGGTTACCATTTCCGTGATAAAACACCATGACCAAAGAAACTTGGGGAGGAGATGATCTATTTAGTTTACATTTCTACATTGTTGTCCATCATTAAATGAAGTCAGAACAGGAATCTGGAGGCAGGAGCTGATGTAGAGGCCATGGAGGAGTGCTGCTTACTGATTTGCTACTCATGGCTTGTTCAGCCTGCTTTCTTATAGAACCCAGGACCACCAGCCCAGGGACGGCACCACCCAGCATCATTACAGCTGGATCCTATGAAGGCATTTTCTCAATCTAGGTTTCCTCCTTTCAGGCGACTCTAGCTTGTGTTAAGCTGACCTAAGACTAGCCAGCACCCCTATTTTGGGGAACCTTAACTGTAACAATTTAGATTCCAGGCTCTGGCCGTTGTACTTCATATTTCAGCAGAGTTTAGATTAGTTATTCAGGAGACTGAGCTAAGCATATTGCAAATATGCCTGGGCTCCAGAATTCAAGGCCAGGTTGGACAAGTTAGTAGGGCTGTGTCTCAAAAAAAAAGGAGCACTTGCCTAGGATATATGAGGTCCTAGGTGAGAGTCCAGCACCCCTTGCCAAAAGTAATAGACAGCTCCTAATGGTGTAATTAGAAAAGTGAAAATTCAACATGGATGTGTCTCATGAATCATGTATAGTGTGGAGGACCCAAGGTTCACATGAACTGATGTCCATGAACAGAAGAGCAGCTGTGCTGGCTAGTTTCATGTCAGCTTGAAACAAGTTAGAGTCACCATAGAGGAGGGAGCCTCAGGTGAGGAATAAGATTGGGCTATAAGCAAGCCTGTGGTGATAAATTTTCTTAATTAGTGATTGATGGGGAAGAGCCCAGCCCATTGTGGGAGGTGCCATCGCTGGGCTGGTGGCCCTGGATTCTATAAGAAAACAGGCTGGTGGGTGGAAGGAATGGGAGGAGGGGAAGGAGTGGGAATTTGTATTGGTATTTTTTTTAAAAAAATTAATAAATTAAAAAAGAAAACAGGCTGAGTAGGCTATGGGGAGCGAGCCAATGAACAGCACTTCTCCACAGCCTCTGCATCACCTCCTGCCTCCAGGTGCCTGCCCTGCGTGAGTTCCTGTCCTGAATTCCTTCGATGATGGATTACAATGTGGAAGTGTAAGCCAAATAAACCCCTTCCTCCCCAACTTGCTTTGTTCATGTGTTTCCTTGCAGCAGTAGAAACCCTGACTAAGACAATGTGACTCTCAGGTCCTGCAGACTAGCTTTACTGGCTGAGACTGTGGGTTTCTGCCCAGGCAGGGTTCCCTGCCCACACCAACAAAGTCAGGTCACTCTTGCAGGTTCTATGCTATATTTTAATTTATCCTGGATATATTTTTAGCACATGAAATGATACACCATCCACTGGTGTGTTATAAATTAAATTTCTTTTTTTTTAAAAAAAAAGATTTACTTTATTGTAAATTATCTGTCTCTGTGTGGGTAGGTACATATTGAGTGTGGGGGGCCTTCAGAGCCCAGAGAGGGTGCTGGGTTCCCTGGCTCTGGAGAAACAGACAGGTGTGAGCTGGACACGGGTGCTGGGCACCCAACTTGGGTCCTCTGAGAAAGCAGCCCTGCTCTTAGCCACTGATCCATCTCTCCAGTCCCCGGGATTTTGTTTTTAAATAAACACAGTGGGATGAAATGAAGCTGCTGGTCTTTCTAGTGGGCTTGGAATCGTCCCGGTAGGAGAAAAGACATTCTAAAGAAACACACGTGCCCATTCCTTTGATCATCAGATGATTTAAATGTTGAACCTCAAGAATAATTTCCTCAAAATTCCTGTCTGGGAGAAGAAAGGATAACCCTGTTACCAGCCAGAGCAGGAGTTTGCCTCTCAGAGACCAGACAGAGTTCTAAATCCTCAGATGACCTTGCAGCAAGGACTGGAGCTGAGACAATGATGGGCCAGTGATGGGCAGGACCGCACCTTGGCCAGGACTACCTCATCATGTGTACCTCTGCCTGCTTAAAACTAAAACCCATGCCAGGACCCAGAAAATGGACTGGGGGCTGGGTGTCACCAGACCCCCTTGTTTGTCTTCCCCATATGGACATACTGAATAAATCTTCTCTGATTTTTATCATTGCTTGTCTCTTTAATTGGCATACTGGGCACAGTCTTGTTTAGACTTTCAGAGCCCCGGCTTTGAGTCTGAAAACTTCTGTAACAAAATCTTGACAAACTTACCATCCTGCAATTTAGTGGCCATTCCATTTCTTTATTTACAGCTATCGTTTCTAAATATCTGCAGGCAGTTTTAGATATCTAGTGTGTGTGTGTGTGTGTGTGTGTGTGTATGTGTGTGTGTGTGTGGGCGCGCGCATATGCGCGCGCTGCAAACCTCACCAGCACTTTTTAAAAATTAACACTCATCCTCTCACAATTCTGTAAGGCAAACACGTTCACTTATGTTTTAAAGATGAAAAAAAAAAACAAACAAACCCTGAATCTCAAAGTAGTTCTCTGCTGGGAGTTTTGCCTCTGATGGGAAAGATTGAAAACCAAGAGGTTTTGAAGGGCTTCATGGAACGCCACCACCTCCTGCTCTCGCTGCCGGTTGAACAGGGGAAGGGCCTTAAAGACTTTCTGAGAACAAGACAGTTTCCCAGCCTTAGCTTTTTTTCAGCAAGACTCATTTGCATAAGCATGAGAACTCCTCAACAATCCATTCTTACCAGGTTTCCCTAAAACCTGGCTCCAATTCCAGGTGTCTTGTCTTAGAGCAGCTGTTCAGCCCCACTGGCCGGCAGAGGGCAGCACAGGCCAGCTGACGGATGGCTTCTCCTAGGCTAGCATTGGCCTCCGGCCTCAGCCGCCCGCGTGAAGCCCGGTGAGTCCATTGCAGCTGCTGGACTTCCTCGGGTTGGGTGTCCCCAGATGCGACAGCTCAGGTTCCAGAAAGAAGTGGGTAACTCTTCCTCTCTTCCGTCGTACCCTGGAGACGCTACAAAAGTCGATAAGATTCTGGGCCACAGGTAGGTTTTTTTTCCTCTAGCACCTCGCTAGAGACACCTAGTGACCTGTTATAATAACTGGAATATGGGGTTTCCCTGCATGAACTGTATTAAAGGACATCTTTCCAAAATAGTTCTGATCATGGCAAGGCTTTTAGTTGGCTTCCTGGGAGCTACAAACAGTCACAGGAGCCAGGCAGTGGTGGTGGTGTTCGCCCTTAATCCCAGGGACTCAGGAGGCAGAGGCAGAGGCAGGCGGATCTCTGTGAGTGTGAGGCCAGCCTGGCCTATCAAGTGAGTTCCAGGAAAGCTAGGGCTACACAGTGAAAACCTGTCTTGAAAAATCAACCAGACAAACAAACAAAAAACCAACCAACCAACCAACCAAAAAAAAAAAAAAGTTACAGGAACTTGAATTTCCCTGCAGTGCCCGGGTACTTTGGGACGATCAGGTGCTGCTTGTTAGAGAACTCGGAGGAGCACACACACAGTACTCTGCGGCATGGGAGAGGTCACCTGGTGAGGATTTTTTTTTTTAAAAATCAGCTTGATATAGATTTTTTAGCACCTAACTTATTAATAATGTGTTCAAAGGAGAAGCCCTGCTGTATGTTATAGTCAATCATAACTTTAATGCAGACTTTAGACTTAAACTCTTGTTGACAAATTTCATGTTTGTGTCACAGAGGCCATTGGGTGGCATGCTGTGGTGGTAATCCGGCCAATTGAGAAGTCCAGCTCTGAGGCTGGGCAGTGTAGCAGGAACTTCAGCAAAGCCCCTCCTCCCTACAGGCCAGTCCTGTGGTGATGAGGCCTAGTGGACACTTGGGTTATTGGAGTGCAGTTCCCAGGGCCTTTGGGTAGGTCTCAGATTCCCCCTCACAGTACGGTGAGCCACTCTGCAGCTCAGGGTGCTCACACGGTTTTGTGACAGTCACGCAGAAGGAAGTGGCAGGTCAGGACAGAGCTTCTCCCCCCACTTCCCAGCGCTGCCTGCTGACAGGGTGCAGGACACTGCTGCATGAGTTCTAATTGGTCTTAATAGTGAAAACCCAGAGTCAGATATCGGGATAAATGCTGAAAGATCAGAGAGACAAAGGAGCAAGCCACAGCCAGCTCATACCTTGCTACCTCCTCAGCTGACAAACAAGGGCTGAGCTCCTGTCTCCTCTCTGCTGAACCTTATCACTTCCTGTCTGCCTGCACAGACCTCCAGGCCTCTATGGCTAACTAGTGGCTAGTTCCATCCTCTGATCTTCAGGCAAGCTTCATTTGTTAGAGCACAAACAAGATTTCACCAGAGGAAACAGTGACCAAAGGCACATAGAATAGCAGGCAGGGCTGCCCCTGTTGTCCTGATTTTTATGCACTGGCTGGCAGATTCATCTTCAGAGAAACAGTTATGACTCAGACCTGGAGCCCTGGAGAAGATGCAAGCTGCAGCCTTGGTACTCCATGGGTGGGTGTGGTTTGCACCTGGAGCTGTCTTTAAAATCGCTTTATACTCCTTCTAAATAAAATGCTGAGGTGCAGGAAATACCTGAGAATGCAAAGTATATAACTTGCGGATACCCATTTGGTGGAATGTTGTGTGACCATTAATGGTCAGGCCTTAGCTTATTTTATGATGTAGAAAAATATGAACCTGATGGTTAAAATGTTCTGTGTAATACAATTATGTGTTTGTGTATTTACATGTGTGGTGGGTGTAGGGACATCAGAATTTCCCAGTGAGCATCTCCCTGGGTTGCAAGTATGATGGAGCCTTTCTGTTTTCATGGTTTTCCTTTTTGTTTTTATGAGGCTGGGGATCTCACCCAGGGCCTTGTGGTTTTGTAATTTACCACCAACTGCATCCACAGTTCCTATGTTTTGAGGTAGAGTCTTGCTAGAAGCCATTGCTAGCTTTGGCCCTCTAATATTCAGGATGGCCTTACACTCACAGTAATCATTTGCTTCAGCTTCCTGGGCTTAGTTTTCTAATTTCTCAGTGCGCAATTGCTTTCTTTTTTCTTTTTGTTTTTCGTTTTTCAAGACAGGGTTTGTCTTTGTGACTTGGGAACATGTTCTGGAACTCTCTGTAGACCAGGCTGACCTCGAATTCACAGAGATTCGCCTGCCTCTGCCTCCTGAGTGCTGGGATTAAAGGCGTGCACCACCACTGCCCGGCTGCACATTTGTTATTTGGAGAAAAAAAAAAACTTCCTCGTTTTAAAAGAATACATGGCCAATAAATTAAAAGCAAGTTTTCAGGTGAATATTTAATACAGTTTTCCAAAGTAAAGGAGGCCAAAGGAGAAAAAGAAAAAGATGATGCCAAAACATTAAAGCTGAACCTCATAATAGGTTCAGGAGGTAGAGGAGTTCAACACAGACAGTAATTCGGAAGGTTATTGTGATGACACTGGGTGTCACTGAGGGGCTTGACACAGTGACATAGGGTGACTACCGTGGAGACTGTGATTGTTAGCATGAGGGGTCTGACAGAGACAGTGTCACAGAATGTCCGTTGTCAAGATTTCAGATGTAGCCCCAGACTCTTGATCCTGAAGGTGACATGTTGTGGCTGTTGTAAATGTATGAAGAACTGATACAGACTGACTGATGGTGGCTGTCGGGAGGCCTCTGGTTGTTAACTACAGGCTCTTTATAGAGATAGTGATATGGCCCAGCTGTTGTGAAGACTTCAGAAGTCACGGCAAGGCCCCTGACTCAGACAGTGACATGTGTTGGCTATTACGATGTATCAGATGTCACTCTGAGGTGACTGACAGAGATGGTGACATGTGGCAGCTGAACCATAAGGTACTTGGCACAGACAATAGTGTGTGGCTGCTGTGGAGAAGCTGGCTGGGTGTTAGGGAGACACTTGACACAGACAGGGCAATGCTGCTGTCGCTGTGACCATCCTGATAACACAGTTTGAGGCTGCGCGACATGTCGCCATTATTGTGAAGAGTCCAGGTGTAGTTTTGAAGAACTTGACATCAACAGAAATTTGAAGAAGGTGTTATGACACCGGATGTCAGCATGGGGCACTTGACAGGGACAGCAGCTGCTGTGAAGAGTTCAGGTGTAGCAGGGAGACACCTGGAGCAGACAGTGACAAGTGGTGACTGTTGTAGAGTCCCTGTCACTGTGAGGTGTTTGATACAGAGAATGCAATGGGTTAGCTTTGTGAAAATTACTGGTGTTGCTTTGGGGTTATTGACAGAGAAAATGGTGCAGGGTGATTGTTGTGAGTATTATGGGCATCACCATGAGGCATGACAGATCAATGACATGTGGAGGCTGCTGTGAAGACTCTGGGTATGACTAGGAGCTGTTGTTATAACTGGGAATAACTGGAAAGTGCTTGACACCAATGGTGACACCAGGTCATTGTGACGTGTCCATGTGCCACTGTAAGGAGCGTGACACCAACGGTGACACCTGATCATTGTGACGTGTCCATGTGCCACTGTAAGAAGACTGACACCAGCAGTGACACGTGGTCATTGTGATGTGTCCACTTGCCAATGTGAGGAGCATGACACCAGCAGTGACACGTGGTCATTGTGACGTGTCCACTTGCCAATGTGAGGAGTGTGACACCAACGGTGACACGTGGTCATTGTGACGTGTCCATGTGCCACTGTAAGGAGTGTGACACCAACGGTGACACCTGGTCCTTGTGATGTGTCCACTTGCCAATGTGAGGAGTGTGACACCAACGGTGACATGTGGTCATTGTGATGTGTCCACGTGCCACTGTGAGGAGCATGACAAAGACCATGATTCAAGGGAGGCTTATAGATGACTCTGGGTGTCACTGGGAGGTACTTGACACATAATGACGCATGGTGGCTGTTGTGGAGACCATGTGGGTCACAGTGAGATGTCTGACAGAGTATCAGAGGGTATTTGTTGTGAATGTTCCAGGGAGAAGTGCAAAGCTCATATAGAGACAGAACATGTGGTGGTTGTGGCTATTGTAGGAGTAATTGTGAGGGTTTGGTGATGGCCGTGAAGAATTGACTCAGACAATGATTCAGGGCAGTTGTTGTGAGGAGTCCGGGTGTCACTGAGAGGTGTGTGACACTCTAAGGACATGTGGTGGCTGTTGTCAGGGGTCCAGACATCGCTAGAAGCTTGACACAGGTGACTTTGGTGTTACTGTGGGCACCTGACAGAGACAGTGTCACATAATGACCACTGTGAAGAGCACCTGTGAGGAGCTCGGTCCAAGGTGCTGGACACTGGGCTGAAGACACTGATCCAAGGCCTCTCTCCTGACAGCTCTGGGTGTAATCGGAGGGACTTGACACAGGCAGACATGTGGTGGCTGATGTGAAGATTTCTGTGTTGTGGTGAGTGACTGACAGAAAATACATTATACTTTGGTGGAAGTAGGAATGAGGCCCTGTGACTGCAGTGGTGGAGAAGAGGCACAGCCTTCCCAGAGGCCATGGCTAAGGGGCCAGCTTCCAAGGTCTCACAGGTGGGTGGCATGGACACCGACAGTTCTTACCTCAGGGGAACATGAGATTGCTCATTTTTGAGCCAACCATGAGTTATCGTGGCCTGGCAACAGGGATTCAGGTGTCACTGAGAGTCGTGTGACACTCTGACATGTGGTGGCTGTTACCCCCAAATGTCATATTCCAACATGGTGACAGTTCCAGGAAGATTTTATAGTTACAGAAGGAAACAAAGTCATAAATCAAGGCGTGTCAAATACATGGGTGGAGCATCCGGTAGGCAGTAACAGCAAAATGGGGAAGTCTCTGTTGTAGGCTTCAGGTGTTAGCCAGTGACATTCTTTAGCCTTGGGGCTGGGGGAAGCTGTAATCTCCTAGGTTCATATATCCTGAAAGGTTTCAGATGGTAGTTATTGGATGTTAGGTCTGAGGCAGAGGTTTCAGATGGTAGTTACTGGATGTTAGGTCTGAGGCAGAGGTGGCCAGCTGGGTGCCCATAAAGGGGACTGGAGACAGCCAAAGATAATTTGGCTGTGGATCTGCAACATTCCCTCTCCTCAGAGACATATAGTTAGAAACCCGTAAGACTGTGGAATCTTTAACACATATGTACATTGTCTTCTCTTTTTGTAAAATCACAGTACACAGTAGCCATGAAGAAAAACTGTTTCCGGGTAAATCTGGTGCAAGGACCATATTCTACTAAGGGCCAGGAGCCCAGGGATTCACTGGGACTTACTGCATATGTGTGGGATGAGGGTGGTGAGTGTAGGTGTGAGGGAGCCCTGGTTAGGATGGCACCACCTTGAACTTGACTTGGTAGATTCTGCTCCCCATGCTCCCTCCTACCTGGTGTCCCATGTGACCTCTCTTCCTCCTCTGCCAGCCCTCAGGAGAGTTGACGAACTTCTCAAAAGCTGTAGAATTTACTGAGAGAAGTAACCCATTTCCACTGCATGACTGGACACCAGAGGGCCGTGAGGACAGCTTCAAAATGAACTATGAAGGCTATGTCCCAGCGTTTCTGAAATGGGAAATACAAGGCTTCTGTATTGGTTCATCAGTTGTAGTAAGTCCATCAAACAGTGCATGCTGCTGAAAACTGGGGGGCAGGGGCTCCCTTGCAGGGTGCAGAAGGGAGGCACACATGGGGATATGTGTGGAGGTTGGAGGACAACTGATGGAGTCAGTTCTCTCCTCCCATCATTATATGGGTTCCAGGGATCAAACTCAGGTTGCCAGGGCTCCACATCACCTGCTCTCATCCGCTGAGCCATCTCACCACTCACTCACTTTTATTACCTCATTTTCTTACAGTTACATGGGTTGTCACGTTATAGATTTTGTGAGCTTTGACTGTTAGTGTATCTAAGGACCTGTCTGCTTACCCAAAGTGTAGCTTTTTTCCAAGGTCCGAAATGTTCATTTCCATGCCTTTGGCATTGAGATTCCACACTGCCACTGCTATTATTATTCGGTTGTGATGTGGAATGCCATTCTGTATGCTGTGAATATATTACCATTGGTTAATAAAGACGTTTGTTTGGCTAATAGCCAGGCAAAATAGAGCCAGGTGGGAAATCCAGGCAAAAATAAAGGGAAAAAGTAGGTGGAGTCAGGGAGATGCCAGCAGCTGCCGGAGAAGCAAGAGGTAAGGTGAATGGGTTAATTTAAGTTGTAAGAGCTAGTTAATAATACGCCTGAGCTAATGACCAAACAGTTTGTAATTAATATCAAGCCTCAAAGTGGTTATTTTAAAAGTGGCTGTGGAACTGGGCAGGAAGAGAAACCTCCAGTTACACTCCATGTGTTTGTAAATTTGTGCATCTTTTTTTCTGAACTTAAACTGCTTACCTGGGATTCTTATGTTGGGTAACTGCTTTTCCTACTCATTTAAGTTTCTCATCTGATCTTTATAGCTGGCTTCTCAGGTCTTCCCTGGTCTGCACAGCTTATATGCACATCTTGACTTAGGAAGAGCCTGTGTGGACTTTCCGCTGCTCCAACAAAAGACCTGGGTGTGGGTTAGAAATACAGTCAAACGAGTCTCCTGTGTCCCCTGAATTTGGGATCCTGCTGAGGTCTCACATGGTTTTCTTGTCAGCCAGCATTTTGTGGGATGCTCATCTCAGACATTCATGTATGTATGTACATTTCAGGCATTCATGTATATACATGAGACCATTTTTAAGGAACTGTCTCTGCCTTTTGGGGCTAATAGGGCTGAAATCTGTAGAACTGGCTGTTTCTGTAAAAGTCATCTCTTGTTAAAGGTCAGCTTCTTTTATTCTTTTTATCCCAGCTTTCAGTGGGATGGATAGTTCTTGACTCCACTGGGAAATGGAGTCAAGACCTTTGTCATGCTTCGATCTGAAATGGTCCCCACAGTTTACTTGTTGAAGGCTTGGTGTCCAATGCGGCAGGGTTCAGGAGTGACTGGATTATAGGGGCTCAAATTTAATCAATGGACATGAAGTTAACACTGATTGTCACCTTGACAGGACCTGCAGTCACTTGGGAGTGAAGTCTCTGGGCATACCTGTGATTGAAGTGGAAAGAATCATCCCCAAAGTGAGTGGTACCATTCCCCCGGCTTGGGCCCTAGACTGCAATAAAGGACAAAGCTAACTGAGCATGGACATTCACATCCGTGCTTCCTGTGGATGTAAAGGACCTCCCATTGTGATGGACTGTACTACTGCACTGAGTCCAAATAAATAAATAACAAATAAAACCTTTCTCCTGTAGTTGCTACAGCTAGGGTATCTCATCATAGCGATGAGGTAATTAAGATACCCATCAATGGAGTTAATAGCTTCCTGGGCAATTGGGGGTAGAGCTTAGTAGAGGAAGTATGTCACTGCTGGTGTTTCCTTTCAGGATGCATTTTCCTTCTCAAACTTTTCCTTTCTCCTGCTCTGCTTCCTGGACATCATAAAGCGAACAGCCCTCTTCTTTTATAATGTGCTATTTTCCTGCCATATTTCTCGTCTGGGCGACAGCATCAACCAAGTCCTGCCCAGATTATTCTTATGGGGTTGGAAGGGCATCCAACAAGTACTGAGATTCGCCTTGTGTTTCTCATCGGCTCTATGTACCCCAATTAAAAGAGGAGGGGAAAGGCAAGAGGCTTCTTTACCAAGATACAAAGAACAAATAAACACCTTCTCAATACCCAAAACATCAAGTAAGTTAGTAGCCACACCTTAGGTCAAATCTCCTGTGATGTAGTCTTGAAGGAGCAAGAAGAGGTCTGAACTCTCTGAGCATCAGTGAAGGTGGAATGGGCCCACTTCTGTGGGCTCCCACGCTTTCCATGCCTCAAACCCAACTGGACTAAGCGACCTTGGGCTGAAACCCCTGAAATCACAAGCCCCAACAATCTTTCCTTTTAAAATTATTGCTCTCAGGTTTATTATGAGCAGTGGAAAGTGAATTCAAATGTTCACATCATCCAAAGAAACACCCACCGTGATGAACCCAGCCATGCTAACCAACAAACGCCGACAGCACAGTGTTGTCTGAGCAAGCAGTCCTGACTGCAGACTGAAGTATCTGGGGTTTCCCAGCAAGCCTTTTTTTCTCTGGCATGGCTTTGAACCACATGTCCCTTTGCAGTGTGTTGACTGTGGGCCAACTCTGACCACCGGGCAACAACTGTGGTCCTGAGTATTCCTGAGCTGGGCTGAAGCAGCCAGCCATGAGGGCTGCTGGTGATATATATATATATATATATATATATATATATATATATATATATATATATATATACACACATACATACATACATACACATACATATATACATATATATACATATATATGTATATATATATGTATATATATATATAAAGATTTATTCACTTATTTAACGCATTTTACCTGCATGTATGTAAGAGCACCATGTGCGTGCCTGTTGCCTCAGATAGTTAGACGGTATCAGATCTGCTGAAGCTAGAGTTACAGGTGGTTGTGCGCTGTTCCGTGGACGCTGGGAAATGAACCCAGGTCCTGTGAAAGTGCAGCTAGTGTGCTTAACCACTCCCCAACCAGTTATTATTATTGAGGAGGTTAGTTAGCTCTGGCTGCCTAGGGACTCACTATGTAGATGATCTTGCCTTTAATAGAGACCACCTGCCTATTCCTCCCAAGTGCTGGGATTAAAGGCGTGCGCCACTATGCCTGGCCTTTGAGTGCTTTTTTTAATCATTGGCCGAGTTGATTTACAGTCATGACTTGATTGACTTGGACAGTATGTGGAGGGTTTGATGATAGCTTCATCCAGTTACGTCCAGAAAGGTCTCAGATATATGCAAAGCCCTGAGATCACAGACTCTGGAAAGTCCTTTGCTTCTGCTGTGCCCTTACATGCTTGTCGCTGCCATCTTTCTCTGGCACCTGGCATGGTGTGAATGGGTGTGGGGAGATCCCCACTGCTTGTAATGCAGTGTGTTTATCTCATGGAAACATCCCGTTCTACTGGGCGTTTTAACCTGTGTACTATTATGATGATTGCTTCCTAAGCTGTACTATTGAATTGATAATTATAATGTGAGTTTAAATAGAGTTTTGATGATAAAAAATAAAACAAGTAAGTGTCCCACAGCTAGAACACTTAGGTTTCTATTCAAGCTATTCTTCTTGAATTGAGGAGGTTAATGATTAAGAAAAACAATGGAGTCCCAAGAGCATAACGAGCTCAAATTCTTTTAACTTTAATGTTGGGAGATGTGTTTCCAAGGGTGCAACGTAGCTGAAACAAAGCTTTGAAAACAACTTAAGGTTAGACTAGATGTTTTTGTGAAAATAGCTTTGAGGTGAAAAACCCAAGAAGACAATCTAAAGTTTTAGAAAGGCACATAGCTGAGTGACGAACTTGTTAAGGTTAGGGAACAAATACAAAGCAGCCCAATTATTATTAGTTGATGTACTTTTCTTCATTTCTGCCCTCGATCTCCTGATATATACATACACACACACACACACACACACACACTTTAGTGTGGGTATGCACCCTAAAGATTTAAAGTAGATCTGATTCTTTTTCATATACAAAAGTTTATATTTGTGATTTAAGATTCCTTAAAAGATGACCTTTCAAGATAATAAAGCAATTGGCCCCTTCTTTGTAACTGCAAAATGCAGCCAGCCAGTAGAAGACCTGACTGAGAAGAATAGCTTGCTTGCCCACACAGTTAATCTATAACAAGTTGCTTGGGTAAGAATGTATGTGGGTTCTTGGGATAATCTGTTTTTCACCAGTAATATGTAAAATGTTTAATCATGTAAGGGAAATGAAAAACATTTTTTACCTGTATTCATTATAATCATTCACTTGAAATATAGAATGTAACCACATTGTAATTCCTATATTGCCTGAAAAACCTTGTTGGGGTATATAAGCTGTAGAAAAAAAGTATACAGTAGGAACAGTAGGAGGAACACAAGAAAAAACGTAAGAATACAGGAAGAACGCAGAATAGAGAATAAAGGAAACCATCGAGAGAGAGTGTGTCTTTTTCCCTAACCCCCTCAGATAGAAAAGTCTAGTATGTCCCGACACTGTGGATTTCCCTTTGAGCCCTGTGCTGTCTTGAGGCAGGCCTCTCAGGCAGCAATAATTACTAGGCACACACACACACACACACACATTTATACTTTCCTGGTGGGCCAAACTTTTTGTTATTACGGTATGTGTTTATGACTTAGATTTTTAAAATTCCTTTTATGGGGGTGTGAGCACTCATGTGGAGGTCAGAGGACCAGCTGGGGGGAGTTGCTCCTCTTCTTATACCATTGTGAGTCCTGGGGGCACACAAGTCATTAGGCGTGGTAGCATCAGCTGCCAACTGTCCTCAAGACCCTGTTACTATCCAAACACTTGCCTGGACCAGCTACTTAACTTTCGAAGTGTTGCTATCAGCTGGTCCTTTACTTCAAACACCCACACATGATGGCAAACCACTCCGGGGATTTTCCTGGCTCATTGGCTGCCCTCACATTATCGTCAACATGTGGATTAGATTCAGTCTAGAAAGCCATCTTAAGACTTCTTGGTACGATCACTCCTATTACCAAGGATGGTGCTAGGACCCAGTCAGCAAAACAAGCCATGGGGATTGAAGATGAAGAACTAGCTACTTGGATGATGGACACTGAAGTGGAACCCTGGGAGGTGAGCTACTGCCCCCCTCGGGGGGGGGGGAACAGTAGGAACGGGTGATGTCAGTCGCCATTGCCATATTCTAGACCTTCTGATGGAGCATCATCTGGTGTGGCTGGTACAAACTAGGTTGGTGCTACGAAGAATGAATGGGTCTGACGGCAGAGGCATTGACAGAGTCGCACTGAGTCACAGTCGGGGGTGAAGTGGGCTGAAATCGGGAGTCTCCTCTGGCAGTTTTCCACCGTTGGCTTCCATCGGCTGTGCCTCAGCCTCCAGGTACCATTTGTCCAGGGAGCTTGTTGGCTTTCTGTACACCACAGAGCAGGCAGGAAGGGTGGCTAAGCGATCTGCGAGCAAAACACGAATAAGGCCATGCCTTCCGTTAAGTCACCTCTGAGCCCCATTGCCATGACAGACCTGGCCAAGAAGGTAGCTTTCATCTGCCGACCACCGCGCATACCCGCAGGAGCAGCGGGGCTGGGTTCTGTCTCACGGACACCACGGAGCTCCTTGTGCCTGCGTCCCGGTGACGTCAGGGGCAGAAGTTCCAAACCCGAGAGAAGTCACTTCAGAGAGCTCAGCGCTGGAGCCATGCCGCCGCCGGCGCCCCTGTCACCGTCCTAGGGTTCACGCACGCTCGGACTCCGCATCCAGAAGTGACTCCAACCGTTCGCAAAGCAGCGTCCAGACTGCAAGCTGCGGAAGTGCATGGCGGCCAGGACACGACGTTACCGCGAACAGCACTCAGCCACCCCACTTCGCCCGCCGCCGCCACTCGTCCGGCGCGGAGACGCGGGGTGGGGGGGGGTGTCGTCGCCTAGAAGGCGCCTGCGCGCCGTGCGCGGGAAGCGGTGCATTATGGGAGGCGCGCGCTTTTGCCGCTTCCGCGAATATGGCGGCGCCGTAGTCCGGGCGCGGGATCCTGGGGCACGGGGAGGCTGCGGTACGCAGTCCGGGTGCGGTGATGGCGACCGCGGATCAGAAGTCGCCCAACGTCCTGCTGCAGAACCTGTGCTGCCGGATCCTGGGCCGGAGCGAAGGTACGCGTGGCGGGGCTCAGGGCATGGAGACTGAGCGCTATGACCCGGGGCGGCCGGGTAGCTGTTATCCCTGGCCACGGGGAAGGGAAGGGGTGCGGCTCGCGGGCTGTCCCTGGCCTGGGGACCGGTGCCCGCCGGGCTCGGTGTTCGCTCCCGGGTCCGAACTGCACCGCGGCCTGCAGCCCTGCCTCTGCGCGCTTCTCACCCTGCTGTCACCTCTGCCTCTGGGGTGATGCTCGCTATTCCAGCGGCTTTCGAGTAGCTGATGATGCTTCTAAGAAGCCAGACCTCAGGACGGTTCTGCCCACTTTACCCGTGCTGGAGCCGTGGTAGTGTGTGGGGGGGAGAGGTCAAGGATCTCGTCTCTTGAAGCTCCTTTTTGGGACTTGTCACGAGGGAACGTTTTTGTAATTGACATGACTGGGTTACTTGCTCCGTTTGTCTCGGAATGTAAGAGATAATTCGCGCAGGTTGTCAAGGAAGACTTTAAACACAATTGCATTTTAAGAACTGAGGGGGCCTTTTGATCATCCATGATTTGTAACAACATTTGTAACAACTTGTCAGGGCAGAGGATGAATTACTATGTGTCACTGCTAAAGTATTAACACAGTTCTTACTTTATACCCTGCAGTGTTCTTTATTCATTTAAAATTTATTGATATAAAAAAATCCTTCAGTGCAAAATGTGACTAGTGTGTTGGTGGGCAGATGGTGTTTGTGCGTGATAAGCGCTATGGGGAAAAGGTAGGGTAAGCCGATAGGAGTCGAGGGGAAAGTAAGTCTCCGGGAATTAAAGCCGCAATCCCAGCGGCCCAGTGAGAGTGAGTGAGGGTCATTCCAGCTTCTGGGGAGAGTGTGAGTTGAGGGACAGTTTACCTTTCTGGATGAGTGTCCCAGTCATAGGTGAAATCATATATCCAAGATTATTAATTATGACTTAATGCACCCTAACATAATTTTTCCTTTATTGCATTGGGTCCAAAAATTTTACAGAAAGAATCTCATAGTTATAACTGGATTTTGAAGTTATTCATTATGAATTTCTAAATTTGAATTTTTTTACATAAAGGACCCTTTTGATTGGTAGAAGTTTCACAGCTTACAGGTGATTTTTAGCAAAATTCTGTACCCTCCCATCCTCCCCCGTTTATGATTACGTCTGAGTTGGGAGTCACTGGTCTCAGAGATACAGGATAAAATACTGCGCAAAGCTCGTTAAAGATGACGCTGGCTCTCTGTGGATGGAGTGGAGGGTTGCTGAGGGGACTAGCTTCTCCGTTCTCACACACTTTGTTGGAGTTTTGTCCTGGTCTGACAGGTGTGTAACAGTAACTTGTTGTTCCTGGTGCTGCTGAGCATCTTTTCATGACTTCCTTCTAACGGACATTCAGACATCTATGTAATGCTGTGTGTGATGCGTTTTGTTTTCTTCCCAGCATCTGCTTATGTCCTTGCTGAGCTGCTTCTTCCACCCTTAGGGAAGGTGGAAGTTTTGAGTGTTCTCTGTTTCGCGGATGAGACCTTTGTTTAGTGTTCTTAAAATGTTTTTTTCCAGTATTTTAACTCTTAACAGTTGTTTTAATTTTTTTTTTGCAAAGCAAAAATTTTCACATTTCTAAAAGTTTTTTGAGATTAAAAGATGTGTATAGGTATTTTACTTGCATATCTGTCTGTGTATCGTGTGTGTGTGCAATCTGCAGAGGACAGAGGAGGGTGCAGGATCTCCCGGAACTGGAGTTGCTGATGGTTGTGAGCCCACATGTGGGTGCTGGAAATTGGATCCTGGTCTTTTGGAAGATCAATCAGTGCTCTGAACTGTTGAGCTATCTCTCTAGCCTCCAAATCTTGATGAATTTCAGTTTATCTGTATCAGAAAGGGGAGGGGCAGGGAGGTAGCTCAGCAGGTAAAAGCACTTGCTCTGCCGTCTCCAGAACCATGTAAAGACCTTGCATGACGGCATACGTTTGTAATAACAGCACTATTAGGGCAACATGGGAGGCAGAGATGGGAGAATCATCTGGAAGCCCACAGCCATTTGCTGCTGCTGCTGAGTGATAAGAACAGCAAGAGAGACTGCTTCCTCAGCAAGGTGGAAGGCAAGGCAAGGACTGATTCCAGAAAATAGCCCTTTGATTTCTGCATGCATGCTACCCCCAGCCCCATAAATAAGAGAAAAAATATTTAAAAATGATCATGATTTTGATGTCATGAGAAGAACTGTTACCAAGTCCAAAATCATAAAGATTTCTTTCTTTTCATCTTTTCCTCTAGGAGAGGCTGTATTATATTTGTTAAGTGTGTTATAACTTAGATTTTTGCTATATGGTACAAGTCAAGATTCAGTTTTGAGTTTACCAAAGGAACCCCTCCCCCATTCGTACTTGCTTTATTCTTGTCTGAAGACTGAAGTTGTTGAAATGGATGGAACCTGAAAGAATGATAGTGTGGGCTACACCAGACCAGTTAAAGCCAACATTTGTGAAGGAAAGGGCCTCATGTCAGGATGGTTTTTAAAAGCACCTAATGTTTCTAAATGGTTTAGATGGACAAGAAAATTCTACACACACAGTTCTCATTTGCCCAACACTATCTCTTTTCGTTTTGGCGTCTTGCTTCCTGAGGTGCACTGTCACAGTCAGTAGTAATACATTGATGTTACTGACGCAGAAACACAGCTCCCGCTTCAAAGGGGGTAAGTGACAGCTTATTCTGGAGCCAAACATAAGCGACTGTGATCTGGGAACACGGATTCGGGTTACCTCTAATGCCTTGTCCCAGCATGCTCACAGTTTCATGAGGTTTAGTAACAATAAAATAGAGTCATCAGTCGAGGTACTTTTCGAGTATATTGGAGTGAACATCAGGTGGGTGGGTTACAGCAAAGCAGGGAATCTGTTATTGGCCTCAGGTCCTGTTTGATGACATTCTCATCTTAGGGTTGGTGGTGGCTGGGGTTCTCTGCATTCCAAGACACTTACCTACTAGTCACAAGGATGGATGTTAGGTTAGACACAGCGGTGAACAGTGAATGACCTTTACGAGGGCTTGAAGGATAGATGGCCTTTAAGACAGCTTAGCTCCAGACCCATAATTTCCTACCTGTGCACAGTCACAGAAGTTCTAATTCATCATCTTTGTAGAATCTTTAATTTTTTAGGCTTACTCAGGCGTTGCTTAATACTTATGCTTCCTTCTAGCTTGGGGCCCCTTCTTATTCTTCTTCAGGTCTCCTTGGGCTCCTCTGGACTTGGGTCTTTCTTGATTTTTGTTTTTTGGTGGGCTTGGCAAGTTTGAAGTTAAAAGTTTATTTTGTAGGCTTGTTTGATATGTTTCCCATGATTAGATGGGATTCTATTTTGGGAATAAAAACCATAGAGCAGAAGTGCCATTTTCATCATGTAGTGGCAGCTTGACTGTCGCGGTTAATGTTGGCCTTGACTGCCTGGCTGGGGCTTCTCTCTCACTGACCAAGGAGAGTCTGGCCGTTAACGCCTGAGTGTGTGTTTTCCAGATGAGTGTTAATATCAGATCTTCTTCCAAGTTTTTGCACTATCCCCTCGTATTTTATTATTTTTTAATGCAGACTTCCAGTTTAGTTGTTCTGTTTTGAAGATTTTATTGTATAAACTAAGATTATTGATTTCAAGTCTGTCTAGTATATCATATTTTCATTGAATTTATTTTCATGTTTTAAAATTTTCTTGGCATATGTATTATGAGTTGATTGCCTCCAAGCAGTTGGTGTGCTACGTAGTTCTGTGTCAGCCTGACATACGCTATAGTTGTTTGAGGGGAGGGAATCTTGATTGAAAAAAATGCCACCATAAGATCCAGCTGTAGAACATTTTCTTAATTAATGATTGATGGGGGAGGGTCCATCCCATTGTAGGTGGTGTCATCCCTAGGCTGGTGGTCCTGGGTTCTATTAAAAGCAGGCTGAGTAAGCCAGTAGGCAGCACTTCTCTGTGGCCTCTGCATCAACTCCTGTCTCTAGATTCTTGCCCTGCTTGAGTTCCTGTCTTGACTTCCTTCAGTGATGGACAGTGATATGGAAGTGTAAACCAAATAAACCCTTTTCTCCCCCTCTTGCTTTTGGTCATAGTGTTTCTTCACAGCAATAGAAACCTTAAGACACTTGGTGGTTTTTTTTTTTTTTCAGATTTGATACTGATTTTTGGTTTAATTCTGTTAGTGTTGAAGAATATATGATGGCTAATTGCAGTTTCTTTTAAAAAAAATCTGTGTGTGTGTGTGAGAGAGAGAGAGTGAGAGAGAGAGAGCGCTAGCACACATGTTCATTCATGTATGAGAATGAGAGCACATGCATGTGTGGAGACAGAGGACAACCTCTGGTTCCAGTCGCCTTCCCCTCGTTTTGAAACAGAACTTCTTGTTTGCTTCTGTGTCTGTTAACCAGGTTCGTTGGCCCAGAAGTTTTCCCCTTCCCCTTCCTCTCTGTATGCAGCTTTGTTTTGTTTTGTATGTTGTCCTCAAATGCCTGATGGTATTTAAACATGAACATGGTCAGTGCAACATTTGCCAGGTGCTATGCTTTTTTATGGAAGAATTGCTGGGGTCCTGGCTGCTTGCTGGGAGTGTCACCTGCCATTGTCTTTTCTCTTGGCTTCCTTAGTCTCTGAGGTCAGCCTCTGACTTTCATCACTATGCTTTGATGATTTGTGGTGTGCGGAGGCCTGGCTCAGGAGACCTCCAAGAACAAGGACTGTCAGGAAATGGCCAGGGACAATCCTGTGATACTTTGGCAAGAATCTGGCTTCATTTTGAATTCTGAGTGATGTTGAGTTTAAAGATGATGAACTGTTCGTTAGAAAGGTGTGTGGAAAAGCTTCACATTTTTGACAAGGAAGTACAGACAACAAAGCAGCCATGGCTGTGACAGAGATCAGCACCATGAAGAGGTCTGCACTGGGACATCGGAAGAGTGTTTCTTCAGGGTCAGCACCCAGAAGGTGACACACTGGTGGTCCGTGGGCAGTCTACATCTCCAGATGGTGGCTGTGTCTGTGTGGCTTGGTTTTGAAGGTGTGAGAGACCCAGGAAGGAAGGGTGGTGGAGAGCAGCAGAGGTCAGGCTCTGCATGGCAGGGTTGAGGTCCCCACAGAGAAGCAAGTCCTCGGAGGCCACTGTGTGAAGCTATGGTAGAGACCCCAGAGTGTTGGGGATGCCAGGATAATGGGACATGAGCAAGAAGAGGTACAGGCATGAAGTAAAGTTAGACTAAACTTGAAAGAGAAGCTATGTGTGCCAGAAATGGAAGAGTTAAAGGAATGGGGCTGCCGAACCCTTTGGAGTCCAGGCAGTTTCATCATGAGCCCCAGAAGCTGGACGTGGAGCTGCAGGATTTCGTTTTGGCCACATTGGATTTGGGGTTTGGGTTTAATCATTCATTGCTATGCCTTGATTAATCCATTTTGAAATTGTAATGTTTATTCCATGCAATATGTTGGAATTATATAATTTGTATTTGGTTTTATAAGAGTTCACAGTTAAGCATTTTGAACTTATAAAAGTGTTGAAAAATTTCAAGACTCCAGAGACTTAAAATTGGAGTGTATTTTACATTTATATTATGAGGGTATCTTAGTCACTGTTCTATTACTGTGAGGAGACACCATGACCATGGCATCCCTTATAAAGGAAAGCATTTAATTGGGGCTTTCTTACAATTTCAGAGGTTTAATCCATTATCAGCATGGTGGGAAGCATTGTGGCAGGCAGGTAGACATAGAACAGGAGAAGGATCTGTAGGCAACAGGAAGAACCACTGGACCTGGCTTGGGCTTTGGAAACCTCAAAGTGCATCTCTCCACTGACACATTTCCTCCAACAAGGCCACACCTTCTAATTTCTCTCAAGTAGTGCTACTCCCTATTGGCCAAGCGTCTTAGGGCTTTATTGCTGTGAACCAACACCATGACCACAGCAACTCTGTTTTTGGTTATTTATTTGCTTTGTTTTTTAAAGACAGGGTTTCTCTGTGTAGCTGTGACTGTCCTGAAACTCACAGGCTGAGAGATCCACCTGCCTCTGCTTCTTGAGTGCTGGGATTAAAGGTATGTTCCACCACCACCCGGGCTATGGCAACTTATATAAAGGAAAACATTCAATTGGGGCTGACTTACAGTTCAGAGGCTTAGTTCATTATCATCATGGCAGGAAACATGGAGGCATTCAGGGTGACATGGGCTGGAGAGGTAACTGAGAGTTCTATATTTGGATCCTCAGGCAGCAGGAAAAGACTGTGAACCACTTAGCCTGGTTTAGGCTGCTGAAACCTCCAACAAAGCCACACCTACCCCCTTCCTAATAGTATCACTTCCTGTGAGCCTATGGGAGCCATTTTCTTTGTAACTACCACACTAAGCTTTCAAATATACAAGCCTATGAGAGCCTTTCCTTTTCAAACCACCACATTCTACTCCCTGGCATCCATAGGCGTATAGTCATGTCATAATGCAACTTCTTAAGTCCAGCTTCAAAAGTCCTCATAATCTATAACAGTCTAAACAAAAGTCTAAAGTCTTTTCTGAGACACATGATAATCTTTTAACTATATTTCCCTGCAAAATCAAAATAAAAAAGGAGATCACATTCTTCCAACATACAATGGCACAGAATAACACTGCCATTCCAAAAGGGAGAAAAGGGAGCATAGTGAGGAAACACTGGGCCAAAGCAAGGCTGAAAACCAGCAGGGCAAACTCTGAACTCTGCATCTCTATGTCTAATGTCAGTGGGCTCTTCAGATCTCCCACTTCTTTCTGCTTTCTTGACTGCAATACACTTCTTTGGACTGGGTCTCCTCTCTGTTGGCAGCCTTCCTTGGCTGGTATTCCACAGCTCTGGCATTTCCAGTGATTTGGGGTCTCCAAGCCAATCCAAATTTCACCTTCTTAGCTTTACATAATGGTCCTTCTAGGCCACCATGTAGGGGCACCCCGACACATGCTTGGCTTCAGAAGCTCCCTTTAGCTACAGAAGGAGATTCCACAACTCCTTTCTTCCATCTAAAGCCAGAACCACATGGCTGAAGCTGCTGCTTCTCAAGTTCTTCTGTTTCTAGGACTGAAACTTCACCCCTTGTTCAAGTACATTTTCACCAGCTTTCTGTTTTCTGTGGTTTTTTTTTTTTCCTTTCTGGGCTTTTCTTTAATTCCTTTTCACAAGTTAGGAGCTTAGCTGGTTGGGGTTTTGCCCCTAGATGACCACTTCCTGTATGCCATTTAGCATCAAACTTTTCTTTAAGCTTTTTATCTCTTTGAACACTGGACCTTAGGTTCATTATACTTCCTGGTGTTCCTTTTCTCCTCAAACTGTATATTTTGTATGTTTCCTTACTGAACTTGCTCTTTTTCTTTGTAAATCTGCATAGGAGTGGCTACTAATAACCACACGACACAGTCAATACTAGGTTGTCTTGAAATCTCCTCTGCCAGTGCCATTAATCCAAAACTCTTTACCCTCAGGCAGATTTTTCAGAAAAGGGCAAAAAACATTCTTTGCCAAAATATTATAAGGATGTAACTTACTAATACTCTTCTCTGAAACCTCTTGAATGGGTTGTCATAACCCTGATTTTCTCTCATCACCATTCTCCATGCTCTTACTAGTAGGACCGACCCATCAGCCCCCTAAAGCTTTCAGCTGCTTTCCTAGCCCAAAGTCCACATTCTGCCTACATGCTTCATTAGGCCGGCCTGTCACAGCAATACCCCACTTCTGGTACCAAGTTCTGTCTTAGTCAGTGCTCTATTGTTGTGAAGAGACACCATGACCCTGTCAACTCTTATAAGGGAAAGCATTAATTAAGACTTACAGTTTCAGAGATTTAGTCCATTATCAGCATGGCAACAGGCTGGCAGATACGGTATGGGAGAAGGAGCTGAGAGTTCTACATCTGGATCCACTGGCAACAGGAAGAGTAAGAGCCACTGGGCCTGGCTTGGACTTCTGAAACCTCAAAGCCCACCTCCAATGACATACTTCTTTCAACAAGACCATACCTCCTAATCCCTCTCAACAGTAAGCTCCACTCTCTGATGACCAAGCATTCAAATCTATGAGCTGAGGCGGGGGGCATTTCTATTCCAACCACCACAGAGGATGAGACTTTTGGTGACAAACAGCAGAAGGATATGGCTTAAAGTGACATGTCTGTCAAGTTGACAAGAGGCAAAATTGTGATTAGTCTTAATTATCACCATAATTCAATATAGATTCCCCTGCAAAGACAGTCTCAATGAGAGATTGTCCAGGTTGGCCTGGTGGAATGTCCATAGGGAATTATCTTGATTTGTGGGCAGTCCTGCCTACTGTGGGTTTCACCATTACCTAGGCTGAGGATCTTGGCTTGTATGAGAGTGGAGAAAGGGAGCTGGTCACCTGCATACAGTCTTCAAGTCATTACTTGCTTGTGACCAGCTGGTTCAGGTCACTGCCCTTTGACTTCCTACAGTGATGGACTGTAACTTAGAATTGTGAGTCAGATGAGCCCGTTCCTGCATGAGTTGCTTGTCAGAGTTTTTATCATCGCAGCTCAGAAAGGGAAGACGGTTCCCACTCCCCTTCCCATCCTGTCCTTGCAGACACTGGGCTCAGTGTCATCCTCCTGGAAGGAGTGCCACATACCCATCACTCTCCAGCTTTTCTTCTTGCTTCCACTCCTGCCGTGGTGAATTTATGTCCTCCTTATTTAAGCTGTTTTATTCTCAGTTTTATGTATTTCTTTAAGGAAGCAGAGACAACCTATGTTGTAACATAAACTGTAGAAATATGTACATAAATCCTGCCCCTTTCTTCCTGAAGCTGCTCAGAGATTCTTGGCCAGGCTTACTTTTCTCAGTTCCTTGTCTGGACTGTGACTTTAATCACTCCTTTTAAAATGGCTGTCTGTCCAGTTTGGTTTTCTTTCAGGATTTTTCTGTATGTCTGCTATCTTTCCCATAGTTTACAGAACTCTTTTGCTCAGTTATTGACTTTATTATGGCTTTTCTGTCCTTTCAGTTAGGACTGGGCAGAGTGGCTTGTGCCTGACCTGCGTGCTCTGCTGATGAAAACTACCCCGCTGTAACGTGCACCCTTTGCTCACCTTCCAGCTGATGTCGCCCAGCAGTTCCAGTTTGCTGTGAGAGTCATCGGCAGCAACTTTGCTCCAACCGTCGAGAGAGATGAATTTCTAGTAGCTGAAAAAATCAAGAAAGAACGTATGTATTTTTATTAACTATTATGTGTTGGATTATGAAACTTGTGAGAACTTAAGAAACTATGTGACATGTATATGTGCATGCTCATATGTGTTTACATGTATTTAGACATGTATCTAAGTGTATTTGTATGTGTGGTCACATATGTGTGTGTGTGCATGTGGATATAAACATACGTGTGTATACATGCCTGTCTGTATTTATGTATGTATCCACATGTTTATGCAGGTGCATGAGTGTATGCTTTTCTCAGGCATGTTTTAATTATAGGTACTATTAAAAATAAGGACTGTTTAATTTTGTCTTGGCATTAGAATTTTTAAAATACAGTGAAAGTTTATTTTAAATGTGTCATAACACTTATTTAGGTTTAGGATACAAAAGATAGGACTCCCTGTCCCTTCTTGCCTCTCTGATTTCCAGTATCTAATATGACATGACAGTTAACCGCTCTCTGTTGTTGCCGACAGAGTTGCAGCATTTCAGAACAGTGCGAGCATTTTACTTCTGCGATGGCACTTGCGGCCCCAAGTGGTGACACCTTGGAGAAGAAGGTTCTCCACTCATGACACTTGGTTTGGTCACAGTAGTTGGGTTGGCTGAGGTTGGCTTTGCCACCCCTCCCAGCCTATGGAGTGCTTTCTGGCGTCTAGGCTCTCAGCGGCAGGCAGTCTGCTGCAGTCGTGGGAGAGCTGTTCGGTCCCGGTTGGGGGAGAGTGAGTATTTTGCTGGTGTGCTGGCCTGCCACAGCACCCTTCTGTGGGACTGAAGAACCTGCCTTCGCTAGTAGCAGATTCTTCCTACTGAGGCCTACTGTTAAACTGCCAAATGAAGTGGGCTTTGCTTTTGTTTCTAAATGTTTGCAGTCTGGCAATAGCACTCCCGGGAAGTCATCCTGTATGGCATGGATTCCTGCCCCAAGCTCTTGTATTAAGAACTGCATGGGCTGGCAACCTGTGTGGCTGTGATCTTTGAGAGCTGTAACACAGAGATGGGGAGTGCTGGCTGGTGACAGATCTGAGGCTGTGGCTCTGCAGTGATTGGATCTAGGCCTTTGCCTACTGAGGACTTCAGCAGTGTGGCTCCTTAAGGACTCAGTGGCTAGAATGGCAGCCTTGCTGTGGCACTCAGTGGTCCTCTTTGTCAGCTGCTTTACTTTCTTGGTTTTAAGTTACCTGTGGCCAACTATGGGTGGAAAATAGTGGTGGAAAAATACATCCCTGAAACAAATGATGTGTGTAAATTAAATGACCTGCCATCTTAAGAGTGTGTTGAAGTCAAGTGCCACTCCTCTCCTTCCTGCCGGGACTAGTAGTCACCTCTTTTTTAGTCTGTCACCAGAGTGAGGGTTGTGTTACCATGGCCTGTGCTTCTCGTAGTCCTGGTTGGCTTCACACTTGCCGTCCTTCCATCTCACTTCCCAAAAAGCTAGGATAATAGGCATGTGTCACCATACTGAGCTACCTTACTTTTCTTAGTGGCCCCAAAGCATAAGGTGCTGAACCCTGTAAATCAGATGTGCTGAAGAAAGTCAGAGCACTTCCTGAGAGGTATTGGCGATTTCAGACAGCCCAGGGCTCTAGGACCCTATCTCACTAGTTAAATAAGTAGAAGAATAGCAGGGGGAGGGGGTTCTGGCCTGTTACTAAATATTGAAACTTAATTTCTTTTCATGTCTGTTTAGTGCCCTGTGTCAATGTGAGCTCTTTCCATGAGCTCCAAACTGTTTGCATTCTAGATTACCACCCAAAGCCCTGCCTAGTGGGTGCCCTGTAAACATAGTTTCCCTTATGGATTTGATTTTATGGGCTCCTGGTGAGCTCATTGCCAGTGTATGTCACAGTTATGTCATTCATAACTAGATTTTCAGGAAGTCACATAAGTTGTTTTTTCTTAAGGAAACTAGTGCACAGCTTCTCCTGTGAACGATGAACGTATATGTTGCTGGTTTAGCGCTGTGCGTGTGTATGCTACCAGCAAGTGTCCTTTTGCTGCTCTTGGCCTCTTTGGTGATACTTGCCCTTACTGCCTGTGGTCCTCTTGTCCAGTTGCTATGTTGGCCTGTCCCATATCATCATTCTCCAGCGTTTGAAACTGACTATGGTTGTTGGTTCCTAGACTATTTGAGTTATAGTCAGTCCATCCTCTAGAACATTACAGGAAATTCATTTTCCATGGCTGATTTCAATTGTAAATATCAGTAAGTTTTGGATTGAAACCCATACCAGCATAGTCACGCAGCAGAGGGTTCCGTTAGTTTCCTCGTCTCTCACATTGGCAAAGTAGAGTGCATTGTAAGTCAGGACTCTATCTTTGCTAGTGACTTAGCAGGGAAAGCGGTGCTTGCTTGTGAATACTCAGTTGCTGACTGTGGACTGGACTGTAACTAACAGTTTTCAACTTCACAGCGAGGATTAATTGCTTGGTGTCATGGCCACCTTTGGAGTCTGTTTCTGTTGTTTTTTGTTTGTTTTTCAAAACAGGATTTCTTTGTATAACAGTTCTGGCTGTCCTGGAACTCACTTTGTAGACCAGGCTGGCCTTGAACTCAGAGATCCATCTGCCTCTGAATGCTGGGATTAAAGGTGTATGCTGCCACCACCTGGCCATTTTGGTTGTTTTAAAGGTAACAGCTGTGTTACATTTCACTAGGATTGGTTTTATTGGTTTCCATGGTTAGCTGTGTTCTCTCTAGGAAGCTGAACAGCAGCTGTGGCTG
This sequence comes from Ondatra zibethicus, assembly GCA_004026605.1. Lineage (NCBI taxonomy): Eukaryota > Metazoa > Chordata > Mammalia > Rodentia > Cricetidae > Ondatra > Ondatra zibethicus. The sequence goes on along the minus strand of PVIU01002050.1, from coordinate 110,837 downwards.
GGATTACATTGTCTCTGTGTGCAGAGTACCAGGGTCAGATCCATTCCTGTGTATATGTAGTTAATTGGGTTAATGCTGGGTACCAGGGTTAGAATCATTCCTGTCTCTATATGTAGTCTGCTAAACATGGTGGTACAGGTCTTAATTCCAGCACTTTGGAAGGCACAGTTCAAGGCCAGCCTTGTCTACATAGTGAGCTCCAGGCCAGCCAGAACTACATAGTGAGTACTTTTCTCAAAACTCAAATTAACAAGAAAGAGTTCTATGTTTAGTTCATGGTTGGTGCAGGAGCCGGGATCAGGTGGCTAGAATTCACTATGCAGCTTAGGCTGACTTCAAACTCTATCTTACTGCCTCAGTGGTCTGAGTACAGGGTCATGTGCCCAACATTCTCAGCTCCTCGTTGGCTTTAAATGCGGTGCTTTGTGTACTAGCAGTGTCATTTCCTCCGTGTGCAGTGTGTTCCTAAGGGGACTCATGTCTGGTGTGCATCTTGTGCCTCATCGTGGAACAGAACATAGAGTGAGTTTGCCATTGGCTACTGCTGCTCATGGTGATTTGTCACAGAACTGGACTATCTAGACATTTATTAGTAAAATGAAAACTGATAAAATTAATTATTAATAAAATAATCAACAACAATAAAAGAATAATAAAAATATTGAAAATAAAACTAATAATAAATAAACAGATATTTATTTTGAAGCAGTAAGTGATTATTTTTATGCTGAAGCAAGATGGAATACTGCTGCACATCTTAGCAAAATGTTAGAATGGGACTTTTTTTGAGACAAGGTCTCGTCCCTATGTAGCCTTGGCTGGTCAGCAGGGCTGGCCTTGAACTTCCAGAGATCTCCTGCCCCTGCCTTCTGAGTGCTAGGATTAAAAACATGCACCACCACACCTGGCTAGAATGTGGCTTTTTAAATCAGATGAACTGTCATGTATGGTGATCTTATGAATTCATGATTTCCTAGATAACTCCTTCCTTCTCCCCCTCTTTTCCTTCCGCCCTCCCTCTCTCCCTCTCCCAGTAGCTGTTATTAACTAGTAGAGTTGATGATAGTTCGCTTTGCTGTGGGTCAGTCAGTATTTGTAGACAGACCTCTTTTTATCCCAGCCTGATAGTCTCCATGCTTTACATACACAGAGGGACAGACTGATACTGCTAAAAGTCTCTCGCCCTATTCTTTGGATACTTAGGCTCAGGATTCTTTCCAGCACTTCCAAGTTTGTTAGCACAGAGGAAATGATTTCCTAACATTGAATCTTGGTGTGTGCAACTAATAGACTCAATTCCTTTTCTAAATTTTCAGTTATTCGACAAAGGAGAGAAGCAGACGCCGCGTTGTTTTCTGAGCTGCACAGAAAGCTTCATTCACAGGTGTGGTGAACCGTTTTGAATGTTGGAATGGAGGATGGCTTGGGAATGCTTGACTGTCCTTGGGTGATGTCTGTTAAAACTCCCCCGTTTCAGCTACTAGTGTAGGCAGCACTTCCTCTTCCGAGGGCCAGAGTCAGAACTGCTACTTGAACTTCTGATGTGTGCTGGTGGATAGGAATTGGATTCTCCAGTTTGTACTGCAATTGCTTTGATGACATTGCCAGGAGTATGCGTGATGGTGGATGTCCAGGCCTGTCCCCACCACGGCCGACACTCCCATGGCTAATCTAGTTATATGAGCAACTCATTTAATTGCTGCAAAGGGAAAGAAAGTTTTGAACCCTTTTAATTAGATACTAATATTTGAAAATTGTCCTAATCTAATATTTTGATAAAGTTTTGTCAGCCTCTGTCAAAAAGCTACTTGTTCCTCAAGGTGAGATTTTGTGGTTTCTGACCGCAGAGGAACTGAGACAGTGCCAAGGGGACCAGGACTGCGGAGCCTGAGCTTGTTTGCGGTTCCGGTTCTGGCCTCTTTGTGCCCTGGAGTGAGCTTACTGCCTGTCTGCAGAGTCGATTCCTTACTGCAGCTTTTTGACTTGGTTCACTGCCTTTGGAGCATCTCTCCATCTCGGACAGTGCTTACGAAGTAAGAAATGAGAGCTTTGTCTGCCCCTCCTGGGGAGTGGTTTCCAACTCTAGTATCACTTTTGCTTTTCGTCAGTCGTTGTTCCCCTGGGAATAACTTCTGCTCCTCAGGTGTGACAAAGGGGTTTAATGTGCTGTGGTTAGGGAGCTGCTTGGCCTTGCTGGGATCACAGAGATAGTTTTCTGCAGCAAAACCTGTTGTGTCTGTTGCCAGTGGGCCAAGGTGCGCTTGGGAAACTGAAATTTAAGAAGGTTGTTTTCTAAAAGTTTATTTGAAAATCTGTTTATTCCTATGCTTGCTTGATTGCCTGTCTATCATCTGTCTATCTACCTATCTACTTATCATCTATCTATCATCTGTCTATCAACTATCTATCTGTCTTATCTATCATCTATCTCTATCATTTATCTATGATTCTTTTCTTTTTTTGTTTTTCGAGATAGGGTTTCTCTGTGGCTTTGGAGCCTGTCCTGGAACTAGCTCTTGTAGACCAGGCTGGCCTCGAACTCACAGAGATCTGCCTGCCTCTGCCTCCTGAGTGCTGGGATTAAAGGCATGCGCCACCACTGCCCAGCTATCGTCTATCTATCTATCTATCTATCTATCTATCTATCTATCTATCTATCTATCTATCTATCTAATATATCATCTATCTACCTATCATCCATCTGTCTGTCTGTCTATCTGTCTGTCTGTCTGTCTATCTATGTTTTTTGAGGTGGTCTTTAACTCTTTAACTGCGCTGTACTGAAACTCCCTGTGTGGCCCATGTTGGCCTTGAGCTCACAGCAGTCCTCCTGCTTCAGTGTCCCTTGTTCTGGGATTACAGGTCTAAGCCACCTCACCATCCCTATATATTGTTGTAAATGGTGGCTGGCTTTCCCCATTCATAACAATGCACAGCTAGCCCACAAACCCAGCCTAGTTGAATTTTTCATTCTGGAGATGAACTGTGTTTTAAAACCTAGGAGACAGTGGCCTAATTAATAGCAGGAAATATGCCCAGATAAGTAGCCATTCCTTCTTTTTGATTAAAAAAAAAATCCAACGTTTCAAAGTACAGAAGTCATTGATACTATTTTGTCCTTTTTTTTTCTGATCAGTGAGGGTGTCTCATCTGCTGTGTGTGTCCCAGGGCACCCTGGGAGGAAGGGTTCAGGGTGCCCATTGTTTTCAGAGCTAGAGCAGGGAGGATCCAGGTGTGATATAAGGCAATGGTTCTGAACTGAGTTCCAGTGTGGCTAGTAGCAAGGGCAGTGGCTTGTTTGGGGACAGAAGTGCAGTGCGCAGCTGGGAGTGACTGATGAGACAGGGATGGTGCAGTAAGCCCGGGCAGCCCCTGTGTGTTTGAAGGTAGCTGGGTGGGGAGGGTAGAGACTGAGGGTGAACAGTGACTCCTGGCGGCCATGCAGCCCTGTAGCTTGATGTGTTGTGTCCTTCTGGATCCTGGCAAAGCCGTCTTGGCTTCTTGGATGGTGTAGGTTACTGGCTGCTACAGCTCCTCCTTTCCCTGTCCCTCTCTGCACCTCAGCTTTCAAGTAAACCCCTCACCTGGTGGTTAACAGCTGTTCCCCGTGTTGTGGTAAAAAAGAAGAAAAGATAGGACTTGCTTTTTAACATGTCATTGACGGATTTGTGTATGAACAGTTTTGTTCATTTGTCATCCCCCCTACCCCCTGTAACCCCATCACTTCTTCCCAACACACCCTTTCTGAAGTGGGCGCTGGGTTTCTGGCCTTTACTTTATCACACAGAGAGAGGTCTTCCTACCATTTTTCCACCCCTACATGCCTTAGGGAACTCCCATCGGGGCTCAAAGCCCGGCATCCTCTGAGCTAATTTCTCAATTTGTGTCTCTGTGTATCCACACAGGTGTGTAGGCAGCCCGCCTCTCCTTTTGTGTTCATTGCCGTCCTGACTCCTCTTCGCAGTCCTTCTGTCCACCTTCCACTAGGTGTTGAAGCCGGGCAGCCAGGTTTAGTCCTGGTACTCACTCAGCATTGTGAATCTGTTTCTCTCCTTTTCTTTGTGGAGGAAGAGTCAGAGTCAGTCTGATGGCATCATTGTGATGGCAGGAAGTGGTCATTATAGAATGCTTGGCCCTGGGGATGTTTCTGAATGACAACTGCTGCTATTGCCCGACTGAGACGCGGATGAGAGAGACAGAGGTGGGGGTGCTGTGTGGGGCTTGACTGCCCGCCCAGGGCCTGGCTAATTCACTGACCCTGAGAGGCCTGGGTCCTTTCCAGACTGCTGCAGTCTTCCTTCCTGCCTTCCAGCCACTGCTGCTGGTGAAGCGCTGTGTCCTAAGGAGCACAACTCGGGCTCCCAGCCCCTTCCTTGTATGTGCAGGGCCTAGGTGCCCAGTTTTAGTCCATGGTCTGTTTACTCTTTCTGCTCCTTATGGTGAAATTCCTAGGGATTCCTCTCCAGTTGTGTGATTTGCCTACATGTCTGTTTCTACCAGAGCCAGTTAGGTGCTCACCGGGGCGGGGCTCTTTCCATCCTTCTCTTCTCTTCTCTTCTCTTCTCTTCTCTTCTCTTCTCTTCTCTTCTCTTCTCTTCTCTTCTCTTCTCTTCTCTTCTCTTCTCCATAGCCTTTTCTGCTCTAAATGGGACACTAATCAAGAAAAGCAGTTCATCCCCCTTCCTCCCAGACAAAGTCACAATCAATTTATATGCTTGGCTGGCCTGAAACTCACTGTTGATGAGGCTGACCTCGAACCCACACAGATCCACTTGTCTCTGGGTCCTGAGTGCTGGGATTAAAGGTGTGTGTTACCATACCCAACTTAATCCTCAGCTTTTGATAATATTTCTTTTACCAAGTTTATGTTGGTAAGTTTTATTTATCAAAATCAGGGTAAGTTCAGGATTTGCTTCCAGGGAGTTAAGGACCTGTGGGTACTGGTTACAGAGTGTGGCTCCCAGCCTTCTGAGGGGTAGTGCCATTTGTGACTCATGAAGAGAGCTCAGATTACATGTCAACAGGTGGATTTTAAAATGTATGCCTATGCTGGAAATAAGTATAAACAATAAAACAGGTAATAACTCTTATAATATTATTTTTAATCTATTAACAGGGAGTTTTGAAAAATAAATGGTCAATCCTCTACCTCCTGCTGAACCTCAGTGAGGACCCTCGTAAGCAGGCCAGCAAGGTGAGTGAGTGCACCTCAGCAGCGTTCCATGGGCGCTTCTACCGTGTTTTCATAGGAGGGAGGTTAATAGGAGAAAAGTAAAACGCCCACCGAGCCTAGGAGCCGAGTCACTTCTTCTTTCCCAAGGGCAGTTTCTAGAAGATGTGTTTGTGGGTTGTGTTATTCTGATGTAACAATGTGCACTGAGCAGCCCGAGTTGTTAAAGAATTGACACTGAAACAGGACCATCCTGAGCTGGGAAGCCGAGGGGGTTCATGTTCTTCCAGGTGTCGGGAACACTTGTCATTGTCATACCAGCAGGCTTCCTGCTGTAAATCCCCGTTCTCTTCCTTGATGTAGGGTCTAGTACAGTAGAATGTTCTGCAGGTATTTGGCTGGCAAGAAGCTGAAGAGTGTGGGTGGAGGATTTGTTCCAACCTCCTTGTTAGGAAGCAGTGATAGACTTATAAACTTGTTTGTGTTTTCTGTTGGAGTTTAGAGAACACCTAATACTGTCAATTATAACAGTTCCAAAGCATCTCCATTGACTTGCTTGAATAAGTGTGAAATTCAAATCCGGTTCCAGAAATAGCACGGGGATGGGAACATAAAGGTCCTGTGGGTTTGGGCAAGTTGTCCTGCAATTTTTTTACCTACGTGTTTCCAATGCACTTCATTTCAGGTAACTAGCTATGCTTCATTATTTGCACAAGCATTACCAAGAGATGCTCACTCAACGCCTTACTACTATGCCAGGCCTCAGACCCTCCCCTTGAACTACCAGGATCGCAGCACACAGGCACAGAGCTCCGGCAGCTTGGGCAGCAGTGGCATCAGCAGCATCGGCATGTGTGGTCTCAGTGGCCCCACACCTGTGCAGCCTTTCCTCCCTGGGTAACTTGAGCTCACCTACATGTACACACACACACGACATGATAGAACCAGTGGCCCATGTTCCTAGGGCATTGTGTCTGTCTCAGTGTTGGAGGTCTGTCCCCAGGTTTTCAGCTAGGCTCTTTTAAGAAGCAGCAGGGTGAATTGTCTTTAGACTATGATTTTCAGACTCACAGTTAATGCTGTGGGTAGAGGATGGAAACCAGAAATGTGCAGCTAGGACAAGGCAATATGGGCTTTCAGCTTTCTATCCAGTCTGCTCATACTGAGATAGCATTCAGGGCTGGGGTCTGTGGTTTAGGAGACTCTGCACTAGTGTAGTAACACAAGGACAATTCTCTGGTGGACAGTCTGGTTATCTGAAGCCGAAATGTCTCTGTATTCTCTAGGCAGTCTCATCAAGCTCCAGGAGTCGGTGATGGCCTTCGGCAGCAGCTGGGGCCGCGTCTGGCGTGGACCCTGACAGCAAGTCAGCCTTCTTCGCAAACGCCTACCTCCAAGGGTTTCCCGAATGCCCTTTCTCGCAGCATAACGAGGTCAAGGAGAGACGGAGACCCGAGTGGTAAGATGTGTTTTGGTATTTAGGAGCCATTTTACTCTCATCTTAAAGCTGGAACCTCACATGCAGTGATTCCGTAGTTTTCATGTGATGAAACCCAGGATCTCTGCTGTGTCCGGATGCCCTGTGAGTTCACTTCATGTGGCCTGCTTTTAGTCCTGCTACCTGCCACCTCTCGGCCATCTGTCTGATTATTTGTTGCCTCTGTCGTACTCTCTGCCTCCTTGTCCCAGTCCCCTCCCCATCTCATTCTGTTGTCCTTCCTGGGAAGTCACTCAGAGCTTCAGGAAGATCACTTCTTATGTCCAAATCCAAGCTCTGTGGAGGATGGCATCACCTTGGTCATGGTACTGGTGCTTAGCGTGGTGCCAGTAATGTGAAGGAAACACACTGGCATTTCTGGCAGGAAGACCTCTTTAAGAGTTTTTTGTTTGTTCATTTTGTTTTTGTTTTTTATTTTATTTTTTGTTTATTTTACATTCCAACCACATATGCTACCTTCTCAACCACATTATCCTACTGTGTGTAAGGGTGGGTACTCAGAGGGTGATGCTTATCCGTTGTGGAGCAAGCCTGTGCCGTGCGCTGTCCTCAGCCTGCAGACCTGTTTCCCTGCATTGCCAGAGGGGACCTGAGAGTAGGTAGATAAGAATAAGAAGGAGCAGAGGGTAGGTAGGGACAGTAGTAGTTTGGCTGCTTTAACCCAGATGTACTTGCTAGAGGCATAAATACTCACTTTCAGCCACAGTTTTAAAAAATAATAATAGTGTGAGTAGTACTTGCTGCTTCCAAGAGATGCATTTTAAGAGGATTACAGATAGGTTAAAATAAGTGACTGGATAGATGATTGTAAAGTGACCCACAGAGCAGGGGGGTGCCTCTGTCAGTGTGGACTTCAAGTAGCCAGATGGAGTTGGGCCTTACGGACAGCGAAGGTCTACTCCTGAGAAAGCCTCAGTCAGCCTGTACGTCTAGGAGAGTTTACTCCTGCTCACGTCAAGGTGGACAGAAGAAAGACCATTCTTTCTGCCTTACATTTTTCTTGCTTCATGAGCTCACTTACACTCACACCTCATTAGAGTTGATATATGTGGAGCAAATATATAACACAGCTAAACAGTCCTGCAACTCAGTTTACACAGAGAGTGTCCCTTACTGTCTTTTAAAAATCCTTTGCAGGCACATTGGAAGTTACTGAAGCAGCACTTGTAAGAGATATTCTCTACGTATTCCAGGGCATCGATGGCAAAAATATCAAAATGAGCCACTCTGAAAACTGTTACAAAGTGGAAGGAAAGGTATGGGAACTGGATCCTGCCTGCAGTGTTCAGGAACAAGAAAGCTCAGTGGGGTCCACATGTCAAGCTTCTCACTGACTGACGTTCCTGGGTCTTGGTAGACTTGGCATCTGACGAGTTGCACAGCTGGATGTGGCTTCTGCCCATTTGTGGCTGATGTGATCTGTCACGGGCCCTCTGTGGCAGTGCTTGCTTTCCCCATGAGCCCCACTGATGGGGCTGCTGTAGTGAAGGTGGGGACCCAAGGAACAGAGGCCAGTGTGGTGTCCTGTCCTGGACACAGTATTCCAGTGCCATCTTCCCACATCCCTGTTCCTGTGAGTGTACACTCTGCTCTTGGCTTTTCTCAGCAGGACAAGGGTCATCTCTCCTTGTGTCTCTGAGGATTGTCAAGGTCCCCAGTGGGAATGCCCCGGGATGGTATTCCCAGGGTGACACAGCAGGAGTCTGGTGTCCTCTCTCTGTGTCCTCTCTGTTGCCATGCTTTCTCCCCTTGGTGGTGTGGCAGTTACTTCAGACTTTCTTGTGCTGGGTGGTTAAGGTTAGACTCTTAGAACAACTGCCTGGGGCTGACGATGAATTCTAGTGTTCACTTTCGAGTTTTCATTTCTGGTGTGTTTACTTTTTAGGCAAACTTAAATAAATCTTTGAGGGACACAGCGGTCCGGCTTGCGGAGTTGGGATGGTTACATAACAAAATCAGAAAATACGCTGACCAGAGGAGTCTGGACCGCTCTTTTGGACTTGTTGGTCAGGTATGTTCATCACTGTTAGGTTTGAAGTGCCTAATATCTTTAAGGTTTGAGTCAGGGCTCTTCTTCGGGACAGTGTCCTTGGTGACGGATGATGCTGTTAGTCAGGGTCTGTGAGAAGATGCAGACTCTGGGAGCTGGTGAACTGGTAGCAGGTGGAGGTCAGAGGAAAGAACTCAAGCCCCCCTGAAGGATAAGGAAGGGCCTGGGAATATGACCAGATCTTTAGGTGCCCCACATTGCTAGTGCTTCAGTTGTGGGAAGTGGGGACCTGCGTGTCCCTTGAAGCAGCCACCTTCCCGACTGCTGGATCTTGAGGGGAGCAGCACATATAAAAGTGCGTGCAGGAGTTCTTCCAAAGTCCCAGCCTCTTGCAGAGGTTTAGTGTGTGAGCTTTTGGTCTCAGTTGCATTCTTAGGCAGTAGTTGCTGCCAGTGATATCTACAGAAATGTATGGAGAGGATCACAGGCAGCACAGAGAGGTGCTGGAGTGTGGCTGGTGGCCAGGAACATGGAAGGGGCAACATGGCTGGTAGCCAGGAGTGTAACGGGGAGCGTGACTCGTAGCCAGGAGTGTTAACAGCAGTGAGGCTGGTAGCCAGGAGTGTAACGGGCAGTGTGGTTAGTGGCCATGAACTCAGCTGGAGTGTGGCTGGTGGTCAGAGCATGGGAGGGACAGCGTGGCTGGTGGCCAGGAGTGTGACTCTGAAGTGAGACCTCCGAGATGAAGCTTGGCTTCAGACAGTCTGTCACTCGGCACAGGTTCCTTCCATTCTCCGTAGTTTCCTTCTGTAATAGGAAGGTGAAGAGGGAGTGCATAGTTAGCTGCTGGTCCTGAGCCTGCTAGTTTCCTCTGGTACTGTCTGCTGTCCAGGGAATTGGCCAGCTGACCACCGCCCTTCTTCCTGAGGGCTGACACTAGAAGCAGGCCTAGCTGGGGCCAGAGCCTTTACTGACTTCACCTTTCATCCTGTCTGGGTGACAGTTCCTTCTTCTGATTGAGCGGAACTCAGTGGCATTTCTGTTTCGCTGCTGTGAATAGTGCTGCAGTGGTGGACACAGCACGGCTCTGCCCTCAGCATGCTGACCCCACGTCCTTTCAGCACACTGACCCTGTGTCGTTTCAGCACACTGACCCTGTGTCGTTTCAGCATGCTGAGCCTGCGTCCTTTTAGCATGCTGAGCCCGCGTCCTTTGGACACAAGCCCTATGGTGTGGTGCTGGCATCTGGAAGTTGTACTTTTTATAATTATGTGAGGGGTCTCTGCATAAACTGATGCAGTGTCACCCCCCCCACCGTGGTCCCTTGTCCCCATTCCGGACAATGGCGGCTCCTCCTGGAATCAGGCTGCTTCTCAGGTTTTGGTCTGCATGTCCCTGGTGCCCGTTTTTTTTTTCAGGTATCCATTGGCTGTGTCTTTTGGGAAATGTCCAATTCTCTCCTTTAAGATTCAGACTGGGTTTCTTTGTGCATTCTGGGTACTGATGCTTGCCAGCTGTATGTCATAGCCATCTTATCACTGCAGTGTCATTAGAGTCTTACAGTATTTAAATCTTATTCTCCTATTGTATTGATTACCCTGACAGTCTCTAAAATCAGCAGGGTGGTATTCATTCCTTGATTCTGCAGAAGCAGAAGTTGTACGACTGAAGTTTATCTTGTGTGTTCTGACAGCGAGAGGCAGCTACATATAACTCCTGAAAGTGACTTTCCATCTCATTTCCTGCTGTGAAGTCAAGAAGTTATGGCTGATCATATTAGATTTGTTGAGTGCTCTTGTTGGGGTGATCTGCACCCCCATTGGGGTGGCTCTGTGTCTGTTGCCCTGGGTAGTAACTGCATGTTCTCTCCGAGGCCTCAGAAGAGCCCATCTCACTTCCAGTTCTCAGCATCGCTTCTCTCTGGCAGCCCAGGCAGCCCAGTCCAGCTGACCACGCACTCTCTCTGGCTGTAGATGACAGTGCTTGTGGACACTGATATATGGACATTTGGATGTAATTTCAGCTGTGTAGTCTGCAGGTTTGCATTCTCCATGGAATACTGCAGCTTGATAGCTCTTGATCAGTTGGTAAACTGTTTATGTTTTAACCTTATATATGTTTGTGGTCCTGCCCTCCTAGAGCTGGGGTGGCAGTTTGGTAGAACGTAGTGATGTGCCTGAGCAGATCCCACAGTGCTGTCTCTGGGAGACTAGTAGTCTAGTAAGGACTTCTGTGTCCCTGTGCAGATTATTTCCTTATATAGAACCTGGCAGTGCGTGTGTTCAGTGGTGGGAGGTGTGGAGGGTCAGCCTTCATTGGGAACCCAGGCTTTCACCCCAAAGTCTGTGTTCCCTCGGCTGGGGCAGTTCATCTTGCCAGTCTGACTTCACTGTGTCTGCAAAGTTGCTGTGTCTGCAAAGTTGGCGTGTTTATCTTTAAAGCTATAGAAGTTTAAAATGTACATGTTTTGTTCATCTTTATAGCTGAAAGGACATTTTATTCCTGTTTGGTAATATAAGCCCGTATTTTATGAGGTTGTGAATCGCATTAAGGTGTGTGGGAAACCATGGAGCTGCATATTTATTTAAAGAGGATAGATCTTAGCCTTTTTCTGGTGTGCTTATAGTAGCTTGTCTTACAACACAGACTTTGGGCTGTATGCTCTGTTGATAGCCTTGGGTTCATGCCAGGAGGGTCTTATCATTATACTGTAGGCCAGTGGGGATATTCTTTACTGCTTCTGAGAGTGTTCAGGCTGGAGATGCAGAGAGAAGTGTTCAGTGCACTGAGTGGGAACGTAAACCATTTCCAAGCTGGGGCGTCTAGAAGTTCCTCATGCTTCGAAGAGCATTTCAGGAAAGTTATTCCAGCCCTAAAACTTAAAGGGCCACCCTCTAAGCTGACCACACCTATAGCTTCATGAGAAAAAGCCACATCCCCATTTCTCTTCACAAGGCTCCTGCTTTTGTTATTAGAATAGATGCTGCAGGTCTAGGATTTCTGCTGAGCTTCATGGGGAGGTGTCTCCTCTCTCAGAGAGAGCCATTGTGTGTGCATGGCCATGCTTTAACCTCTTTATCCCTCCCACACAGAGCTTTTGTGCTGCCTTGCATCAAGAGCTCAAAGAATACTACAGGCTCCTCTCTGTTCTGCACTCCCAGGTAAGTGCTTCCCATGGAATCCTTCAAGTTCTCAAGGGTTAGAACATCGATGCTCTAGAGGGGATTTTGTTACTTCATACATATACAAGAGTAACCACTTCCATAATACAAGATTCGTTCATTGCATCTTAGAGCCAATTGATTGTTCATTTCAGGGTCCTGTCTGCCATATGAAGTCTTAGTTGTTTGCAGTCCAAAAGCACTGTAGTGTTACAATGGGACCTTTGACTTTGTCGTTAGAATAGTTATGGCTTGTTTTCACTGTGTGGCTTAAGGGCTGATGGGATGTTCTCAGCTACTTCTGTTTAACCTCTCCCTGTTGTTTTTAGCTCCAGCTAGAGGACGACCAGGGTGTGAATTTGGGACTGGAGAGTAGTCTCACACTGCGGCGCCTCCTGGTTTGGACATATGACCCCAAAATAAGACTAAAGACCCTTGCTGCGCTGGTAGATCACTGCCAAGGTCTTCTGAGTTCCTTTTTTCTGTGCCTCTAGACTTTAGTGCAAAACTTGTTTGTAGGTGGGGCCCATGATTCTGCTCTGCTTGAGGGTACACTCAGTGAGCACAGATAATAGATATGGGCTCACGGGGAATGTCACCTTGTACCAGTGTTGTCTGCTTATTGACCTGAGCCTCTCAGGGTGCCACTGAGATGAAACTGGGAAGGAGCTGCGTCTGGTGACCAGAGGCAGCGCGGAGGCTGCATGCCAGGGCCTACCTGTGCCCCTACCTGCTCGCTTTACCTTGCAGCCTTCTCTGCCTTCTCATGCTCTCCACTCTCTGCTGCTCTCCCCCACTGAGTTGCCCAGGACCCAAACTTGCACATACCTGAGTCCAGGTTCACCACAGACTATCCAGGGGTAGCCTCCCTCACTTGTGTTAATTCTGTGAAACAGAGAGAAGTGGGACAAAAATAAACCACTCCTCCACCCCTCCTCATACCACACCTCTGCCAGCTGGGTCCCGCCGTCATTCCTCTCCCTCTGGTGTCCTCACCTCTTCAGTAGCTAGTTGGTCACTGCAGCCTTGCAGCTGTCTTATCTGTCCTGTTTGGTCTTTGGCAGATGTTGTTAAAGGAATTGCTCCTGGGTCCTAGGTGTCTGCTTATCAGCCCCTCTGCATGCACCCCGGAGCAGTCTGTGTAAGACTCAGGGCCACGTAAAACCCTCAGCTTCTAATACAACACTGATTACTGTGCTTGCATTGCTGGAAGCTGTTCTGCCACTTCTTTGCCTTCCGCAGAGGTCCTGCTAGGCCCTAGCTGCCAAGCATTGTCAGGCTGCACTGCCCCTGGCAGGGAGCTAGACCTTGTTTGCTACACCCTAAGTCTGGTCATTATTGTTCCTTAGACCCTTTGCTTTTTGTGGATACTTAGGTGTGCACTAAACTGCAGTGTGAAATGGGAATTTCAAGTATTTAGACTGGGCAGCTGGTCACGTTTATAACTGAGAAACTCCTTGGCTGACTCCTGCTTGAGTGTGTGCAAAGCCTGGGCCTTGCTCATTGCATGCTGCTGCTACTGCTGCTAAATGTAAGGAGTCCTTAATAACTGAGGGAAGCAGATGCAGATTGTCTCTGCTACTTGGCTGTCTTTGGTTTAGTGTTAAGCGATTGGTTTATGCCATGTATTCAGATTTGGGTATTTATTTCTGTGTATCGTTTCCTCATTCCCCAGGACGGAAAGGGGGTGAGCTGGCCTCTGCTGTTCATGCCTACACAAAAACAGGAGACCCCTACATGAAGTCCCTTGTGCAGCACATTCTGAGCCTAGTGTCTCATCCTATCCTCAGCTTCCTCTACCGATGGATATATGACGGGGAGTTGGAGGACACTTACCATGAAGTAAGTACCAAGACTTGGGGTTGAGGGCCATGGGCACTGCCATTTCCAGTAATGTGACTTATCTCAACCGTTTCACTTCCTCTGAACAGGACTGTGCCTGCACTTCATTTGAAGGCCATTCACATTTGGCATTGTGCCTTGTTACATGGTTAGTGGTAAGCTGTTCTCCCAGGATCACTGGTGGGAGCTCAGCAAGGTGGAAATGCACGTCGAGGCTCACTAGCTGACTGACCAGAGCACGGCCTGGCCTCCCTGGGGCCTGGTGACACAGCTTTGGGGAGCTGTCTCTTCACTTGGCAACTTTATAAGCTTGGTCAGCTGTGCTGTTGGTGGTTTGAATGAAGCAAGCTGATGGATGTGTGCTTGTTTTCCTTCTGGAACCCAGTAGTTATGCTGTAGACATGCAGAGCCATGCAGCAAGTAGGGCTTGGTAGTTGCTGGGGAGCGGGCTGGGACATCACACTCAAACGAGTTGTCAGTAGCACTCAGAAGTGGAACAGCAGACATCTGATAAAAGCTGTATCATATATTAACACATACTAAGATGTTAAGAAATAAACAGATGCCACGCTAACTACAGCATTCATCATAAAAATGCCAGTGTTTGCCATGGAAGTGGGTGCAGGAGAGGTATTTTTCAGGGGAAGTGGATGTTGAATCCAGGCCACATGCTTGCTAGACAAATGCTCCACCACTAACCTACATCAGCACCCTTCTTTCTGGAGTTCTGAAATGGGTGGTACAGACACTGACTTCCTATGATTTAGTACAATACGCACTTGGGTCTTCTTCTGAGGACACCTGGCTGCTGGAAATGTAAGACTTTAGGCTTTGACTTATTGTGTGCGTGTCTGTGCGAGCGTGCATGTGTGTGTGTTTGTGTGTGTGTGTGTGTAAGCCAGAAGTTAGTTTCACGCATTGCTCTTCAGACACTTCCACCTTCGCTCTCTGAGACAGGGTCTCTCACTGACCTGGAAGTTGCTGAGCAGACCAGGCTGGCCATCCAGCATGCCCCAGGAGCTGGCCTGTCTCTGTCTCCAGAACTCAGTTTACAATTACATGCACTGCACCCATAATTTGTTTTTAATGGTATTGTTATTTTTTCTACTTTTTTTCATATAATATTCTGATTATGGTTCCCCCTCTCTCAACTCCTCACAGGTCCTCCCTACTTCCCCTCCCATACCCAAATCCATACCCATTCTCTGTCATTAGAAAACAAGTGGGCATCTAGAAAATAATAAAATATGACAAAGTAAAAACAAATTTGTCAGAATAGTACAAAACAAATGAATAAACAAAAGAAAAAGAGACAAAGAAAAGGCTCAAGAAACAAACATGCAGAAACACACAGAAATCCCATAAAAACACAAAATTGGAAACTATATATCTATATCTAGGTATATAGATATATCTATTTTGGAAAACATCTATCTAAATTGGAAACTATATATATATGTACTACAGAAACTCTATCTATCTATCTATCTATCTATCTATCTATCTATCTATCTATCTATCTATCGTTTCCAATATCTATATATAGAAAAAAAAGGACCTTATCTTATTTGAAATTGCACGTGTTTAAGGATAGTGCCCAGAGTCTAGAAAAGGGCGTTGGCTCCTCTGGAGCTGGAGTTAGTAGAAGTTGTGAGCTTCCAAGTATGGGTGGTGAGAATCAAACTTTCATCCTCTGCAATTGCAGTACCTGCTCTCTCCAGCCCTGCCCAAGCTTTGTTTTCCTTCACCCACTGAACCGTCTCTCTAGATCTTGGTTTTGTAAGTTACTGAGCGAGCATCTTTGTTGAGTACAGTAGCATTGGTTCATCTCGTCACTCAACAAG
The DNA here is from genome assembly GCA_004026605.1 of Ondatra zibethicus. Lineage (NCBI taxonomy): Eukaryota > Metazoa > Chordata > Mammalia > Rodentia > Cricetidae > Ondatra > Ondatra zibethicus. The sequence goes on along the minus strand of PVIU01002050.1, from coordinate 95,332 downwards.
CAACCTCAGTTCTTGTCCCATTGATAAAGTTTTATTCTTTTCATGCTTTTCTTTTTACTTAATTTAAAATTCCTAGAAAAGTTCCACAAGTTCTGCAGATACCCCTGGGTCCTCCCTGGGGTTATCTGAGACCCAGCATGCTACTACAGTGTCTCATCAGTGTTCTCACCAGTCCTCACCCCCAAAGACTCTATAGTCCGATGCTAATGCAAACCCCTGAATTTACACAGGGCACTTGCACTGCCAAGGTCCCTAGTTGTTTGTCTGCCAGTTCCTTTGACGCTGTGCCCTATTCACCTCGCTCCTTTTGTTGGTGAGTGATGACTGACAGGTAGCAAGCAGTTCCTTCTGAGGTTGGGGCAGCGTGGTCTTTGCGAGGGTTGCTGCGCTTGCCCCTGCAATCCACTTTGCCATGACTAAAAGCCGCCCCATTGCTGCTGGGTCTACCTCAGTCAGCCTTCCCCTCACCTGGCTCTGTACAGGCCGGGCCTATTCAGGGCACTCTGTGGACTAGAGTAAGACCGCCGCAGGGGTGAGATTCGCCCAAGCCTGTTTCAGTCTAGAACACTGGGTGACATTTGGCCATCTTCTGTCCCTGAGTATAGGACCCTGATGTCCTTCAATGTCTGATGAATTCTATAAATAGTTTTTATTTAAGTTTTAAGTCACTTCTGGCAAGATTTTCCTTAAAAGTCAGTAGCTTAGAGAATTACATTGTGTATTTGATTATTGTGTAATGAAAATTTGAGGACTTTGCGTTTTTAGTCCCCGTATAGGCTAATTCTTCCTTGGCATGGCCAAAGTGAGTTATAATTTGGTTGTGAAGTTGACTTTCTTCAAGTGCTGACTGAGTGGCTGTGCTTGAGCTGTGCAGTCATGGATTTCGTGTAGTTTATGGACTATCTGCAGAGGAAGCGCTTCTTCAGTGAAGCGAACTGGAAAAGGAGCCAACTAGAAACTGTGAGCTGAAAACCCCCTGCCTGCTGTGGTCAGCCTGAGGGCCTGAGAAACACCTGGTGAGCAGTCAGCCGGTGTTTCTGAGAAGAGGAGCCCAGCGAGGACTAGTTTGTAGGATGTGAGCAGCAGCACCCCAGAGGCAGGCTGGGGGCCCAGACTCAACAAGAGGGGAAGAGAGAAAGCCAGGTAGGGTGGCATCCTCTGCTCTGCACGCTGCCCGCCACTATGGACCTCATCTCTGAACCATGCCCAAAGAGACCTCCCTTTCTTTAGTGTGCTGTTCTCACAGCAGCAAACCATCTGATTCTACAGCAGACGTGAGCAGAGAAGAGACACACCCACTCCTGGAAGTGAGATGAGGCCGCTCCAGTGTGACTGACAGGGAGAACAAGGAAGGGAGGGAAAAGACAGCTTGAGCCTGTGGCATGGAGCTGATGAGCAAAATCACTTATTATCCGTGTTTAGTCGATGAGAACCGCATCGAGAGGTCCGCAGAGAGCAGCGAAGCATGTTAGAACAGATCTGCAGAGAGCCAGACAGGGACACCGCCTTCCGCCACTTGCTCTTGAGCTCAGCAGCTGCCTTTCCGTGAGAAGGCCAGGAGGTGGCGGGGGCATGGAGTAACATCACTGGGAATTCTGCAGCCAGTGAAAGTCTTGTGCAGAAATGGAGAAAGGAGAGACTTAAGTAAAACCTGAAAGCGTTCCCAGAATGCAGAATTGCCCAGCTGGATTTCCAGAGAAACAGGAATGTGCTCAGACCTCCAGCAGGCCTGTGGGTCTGTCAGTGATGGAGATAATCCCTGGGGAAAGGCCATGCTGTGATGCTTGTTCAGTGAGTCTGGTACAAATTCACCACCAGGCCTTCTTACACTTCAGGAAGTACAATAGGAGGGAACATGGAGTCTGTTTTACGAGGCCACTGTGGCACCACACAAGACAAATATGTGACCATGTCCCTTAGGACTATAGATGTGGAAAGGTTCTACTCAGTACCAGGACACAGAATCCAGGAGCATGTTTAAATTCTGTCTTATAACAAGGGGGTTTATCCCCATAATAGAGGTGTGAGCCATAGTCCACCAGGGTGACAGCCATGGTTAGAATGTGGGAACAGTCTGCTCTGTTGATGCTAGAGAATCATCTACTAACATCCAGCACAATTTGGTGATAAAATACTGAACCTTGATCAGACAGAACTTTTTTCTGGAGCAGTAACAGCTGGTGGTGAGAGCCGTCTGCCTTCTCACTGGATGAAGATCAAGACAAGGTATCCGCCATCACGACTCCTACTCGGCATTGTGCTGCATGCTAGCAAGACAGGCGTGAAGAGGAATCCAATTGAGTAGAAAAGAAAGGAAGAAATAAGCTTTCCTCATTCCAGATGACATAATCTTAACATACAGAAAAGCCCAGCATGCACTGTGTAGGTGTGCACTGGGAAGGGGATACATCTGTGTCTGATACTAAGGTTCTGAAACTAGCAACCCTGCTGGTCAGTGACAGAGACCCCGTGCGTTTCTCTATATTCCGTAAATGCTGCAAACAGGAGGCAGAACAGCTCCACTAGCATCAAACGTGATTTCTAATTGGTGTTAATAATAAAGCTGGGAGTCAGATATTAGGGAGGGAAAGCTGAAGGATCAGAGAAGCAGAGCAGCCAGGCACTAGTTCTTACCTCTACACATCCTCAGGTCAAATGGAATGTCATGTCTCTATAAGTCCTCAAGACTCAATGCCGTCTATGAAACCTCAGACTGAATCCTGAGCTCCGGTCCCTCCCGCCTTACATTCCTCTCTCCACGCAGCCATATCACTCCTGTCTCCACCTCCCTAGCGCTGGGATTAAAGGTGTGAGCCACCATTGCTTGGCTCTGTTTCTTTTTTAGACAGATTCAATCTTGTGTAGCCCAGGGGGACCTTGAACTCACAGAGATCCACCTGCCTCTATCTCCTGAGTGCTGGGATTAAAGGTGTGTGCACCGCTGTCTGACCTCTATGGCCAGCTACTAGGGCCAGCTCCACATTCTGATCTTCAGGCAAGCTTTGCAAGCTTTATTGTTAAAGCATAAACAAAATATCATCTCACACATTAAATATTTAGGAATAAGTTAAGACAAGGCCCAGTCTGGTGCCCTTTGAAATACTAGAATTGAAGTTTGCCTGGTCCATGACCTTCGTGACACAAGGAAGCTGACTGAATTCTGCCCCATTGAAAGTGCTGTGAGCTCTTAAGTACTAAGTTGGAGTCCCGGCTGCCATAGCAGGCACATTGGTGTGGGAGCTGCTGTGGTCTGTGCTGATGTATAGGATTCCTAGGAACTAAGTCGCATGCTAAGAAAATGTCCCCTTTGCTCCTGTTTTTGGGGTGGGGAGTGTACATTTGTCTAGCAGTTAATGAGAAATCAAGGTACAATGACGTTTTATTTTTTTTTTTCACTAGATTCTTTCTGTGTTTGACATAATGGTAGAAATTAAAGGACCTTGACGGGAAAATACATCAATATAATGAAGGCTTATTGCAATTATATTCTGACCTTGGTTATTTCCTCTGCCACCATATATGTCTCACAGAGTTCATTATGTTCTAAAGAGGAGTACAGCCTTTGTGCTCACTACTAGCTGCTCGTAGAGTGACTGCACGCTCCCGTGCACTAGATGAAGCAATGTGTTCATGACTTCCAAAGATGACTGAATTGCCTGGTAGTTTTTTTATGGTTTAAATTAAAATTTCTTATTGTTCATGCTGATAGAAACCCAGCTGCACTCCAGCTATCAGGATAAATTGGTGTGCTGTCTATAAAAACTAGCTCTTGTGTTTAAGTGAATAACAGAGAAATATAATTTATATGCAGTTAATCTAATCTATTGAATGACAAGCCAAAGGGCAGTCATAGCACAGCTCTGGTAACCGGAGAGATGCTCACGGTGGGCCTGTAACGTTTTCTTGCTTCTCTCAGGGTTAATTTCAGTATGTGTTGCACTGTAACCTCATCAGAGTGGAGAGTTTATTTCCCCAAGCTGCCTTGGCTGTATATTTTCAGTTGCAAAGGTAACATACAGTAAAAGGATGTAAGGTAGATTCGTTAGTTGGAAGCAAATGGCTCTTTCTCTGTGGTTACAAGAATGCCAGCATTCGTAAGCTTGGCCTACAGAGTCAAGTGGGGGCCTCCTATTCACTGACAGCTACACAGCTTGGCAGTGGATTTCAACAGAAGAAAAACTGTTAATTGCTCTGGGAGAATAATGGTATCTTAAAAAACAATGGAATGTTTAACTGGTATCAATTATTAAAGTTTTTCTGATTTACAAATTATATGTCCAACTTAAAAGTTTTGATAGTTATAAATGCGTCCAGCAGAGAGTTGGAATTTTGTTAGTAATCTGATCATGAGGGGTGATATTTGTGTTTACTCGGTTCCAACTGGACTGTGTATTATGTCATACATAATGTTTTCTTAGAAATAGATAATGAGTATCTTTTCCTTTAAATTATTTGCCAAGTTCTTAAAATGTTCTTTGAAATCCTGACTAGCTATTAGTCTGACCTGTATTTGTAAATGCACATTTGCATTTTGTTTTTCCTGGAAAGATTAGTGGTTTTCCTCAAGTCCTTGGAGATCTGTGACAATTAGTAAGTAACTTCATTTTTAATGATTGCACGATCATTATAGATTATTGATATATTCACTTGGTTTTTGAAATTTTTTCCAACAAAGCTGGCTTTAATCATCAATTGTGTGATTGTCTAAATGAAAGCCCAAGAAAAACCACTGATGAATCTAATGAACTAATGAATCTAATAGTTTCAAGCTTTTGAGTTATATTGGTTTGTTTGTCTATTTTTAAGGCAGGATCTTACTATGTAGACCAGGCTGGCCTTGATACTTGCAGAAACCTACCTGCCTCCCAGCTGCTAACATTAAAGACATGCACCACCACCCCAGATAGCCTCTGACATTTTAATAACATGTTAGAAATATATCAAACTTCTATAAAAAGGATGGCTCAGCTGTTAAGAGCACTGACTGCTCTTCCAGAGGACCTGAGTTCAACCTGTGACCCGCACATGGCAGCTCATAACTGTCTGTAACTCCAGTTTCAGGGGACCCGAAACTTCCCATGGTAAAACACCAATGGACATAAAAATAAATAAATAAATAAAATAAAGGAAAAATTTTACTAATAAAAGATAATATTTTATTTAGAATAACTAATGATAGAAATAGCAAAGCAATAAAAATAAAATGGTAAAAAATATATTCCTGTAATCTAAAAATGGGAAGATCATATGAGAGTCGGGAAGCCCAAAGCTGTAACAACAACAACAACAAACAGAATAGGACAAACAAAAAACATGGAACATACTGCAAACACTGGGGAGTGTTTAACTTTGGAAAGCTGAATTTGTAACGTGCAGCGATTCCCAATTTTAAATGTATATTGCCTGAAGAATCTGTGTACTAATAAAAATCGAAATATAAGGGTAGGCTAAAGATAGAAAAGGCAGTTCACAGGAGGAAAACACCAAAGGGAATTGGCAGTATGGCAGTATGCTAAACTTTATTCAGCTAAGGGTACAGAATGCAGGGTACCCTGCTGGTGGGGGTGCCAGCTGTGCGGCTTTGAAGGTGTGTGGCGTCATACATACAAACTTGAGCATCCCCCGCTCATCAGTTCTGCTTCAAGAGAACAAGGTAGCAGGGTCAGAGCAGTGGTGCTAGGCCTGGTGGCTGGAGTGGAGGTGGCCTCTTTATGTGTAGATAAACTGGAGCAATGGCAGCTGGTCTTCTCCTGCTATAGAAAGTCCTTCCTGCGATGTGGCTGAGGGAGGGGAACATGACCTGGGACTTGGATGAGGTAGATGAGAGTCACATGAGAAAGTCTTTTCCTCTAGTGCCCTTGGCTAGTTGGTTGTAGTTAGCCCGTGCATAGGAGGTCCTGTGTGCTGTGGGCACTGCTGTAGGCGGCAGTGTGTGTGCTGTGTACATGCTCAGGTGGTGCTGACCCCGCCTGCGGTGTGGCGCTCTGAATGGAGAAGGTCAGGAGCTCTTAAACCGAGGGCAACTGAACATGAGTGCTAAGAATGCTCTTGAATTCTGTGTTGAGACCACATTCAGAACTCCACAAGCATGCAGAAGTCCTCAGGACATGGGTCCTGGAGGCTGCTGGGGCAAAGCTTCATTGGTACTCATGCTGAAACTTGCTCCTAAGTCTCCACAGGTGCAGCTTGTTTTGTTGTAATTTGGTTATAAATGTCTGGGAAGGCAATCAACTTACGAGAGCTTTCTGTCCAGAATGCTTTGCCAAACAAGTTTATTGTATAAACGAGTAGACTACTGGTGTCTGAGTAACTTACTTATAGAATAATTATAGTAATTTTTATTACTAGTAGCTAATCTTTTTAACAAATATTTCTAATGCTCAGTATTCCTTTACTCTTAGTTTTTTGTGGCATCAGATCCAACCGTTAAAACTGACCGTCTGTGGCATGACAAGTACACATTGAGAAAGTCTATGATCCCTTCCTTCATGACGATGGACCAGTCTAGAAAGGTAGGGCTGGGCTGGAAGACACTTTGCCATTGTCTGTTGTCATTATTCAGAATACGTGAACTACGTGACGGCAAACTAAGTTCCATTTAAGGCAGTCTTCTTGTGTCTTGCTAATGGACTGTGCTGATGTACGTTTATCCATGTGTTTTTTTGAGCACCAAGAACTCACTTGATAGAGATCCAGTGTGCTCATGTCCTGTGTTTTTAAATCAATAGTTAATAATATGTAATTTATGAATATTTGAATGTTTGGATCACTAACTTTTGTATAAAGGTAATCAGCTTATTTTCCTTTTTAGGTCCTTTTGATAGGAAAGTCAATAAATTTCTTGCACCAAGTTTGTCACGATCAGACACCAACTACAAAAATGATAGCTGTGACTAAGCCTGCAGAGTCCCCTGGTGATGGTATGGCTCTTGGTGCTGGTGATGGAAGGGATAGGGATGGTGATTGTGGCTGGTCATTGTGATGGTGATACACAGCATATATGTACAGCCGGGAAATAATCTATTGCTATGTGGGTGTTCAGTTTTTTTTAAATATGGAGTTAGCATTGGAATAGCGCTGACCATTTCCTCCTTAGTAATTTGCATTGCTTTATTCTCCTTCATAATAAAAAGGTAGTGAATAAATACAGCCAGTGGGAAGGCAGTGGTAGCCTCATGACTCAGCTTCTTCAGAGGTTGGCTTCATTGTACAGGTAGAAATCTGCTTCTCTTCCCTGTTTGTTTTCTCTCCTTGCTGCCTGACTCAGCCTCCATGTTCCCCTTTCAGGGTATTTCCAGCCTCCCAGTACTCTTGCCATCTTGGTTCTGTTACTTTGCGTAAGATGTTGTGTTGGCAGTGGTCCATGAAAACTCCAGTGAAAGGCTGGGGCAGAGTTTAGAGATTTCAGGAGCGCCTGTCTCTCCATGATGGCTATGAGCAAGGCCATTCTGAGGGCTTCTAAGGTCAGGAGGCAGCCTGTGCAATTCCTGAGAGCCACAGCATCTCACACAAGTGGCTTGTGTGCAGACTTCCATTTATCTTCTGGGGTAGTCCTGGGAGAAAGAGGGGATCAGAGTCAACTTGGGGGAAGATAACTGTGGTTAAGAGATGGAAGAAGAGTTGGAAGACTGTTTTTAGTGCTGGAGTTAAGATCTTTTAATCATGTTAGAACATACAAGAGGTGTAGGTGGTCTCCTGGAGTCTCCTAGTCCTATTGGGATTCTGATGCTGGGATGTGGCTGTAAGACGAGTTCGTGAGACTTACTTTAGTTACAGCCTGCACTGTGGTCCTTGGACTTACAGGCAGTGAAATCAGGTGCTAGCATCTGCTCTTGGTGAGGGAAACGCTGGCCTTTCAGTCTCAGGACTGCTTTGCCTTCACTGACTGGCTGGCTGGGGTCTACACAGATGAGTTGGCTCTGGGTCCATGTATGCCCTAACTGTTCCTTTGCTAAGATGCATGTTACACATGGGTGTGTACCTTTCCCTTTTGTCTCTACAGCTGCAGATTTAGTCACAGATTTAGAAAATGCATTTCAAGGGAAAATTGATGCTGCTTATTTTGAAACCAGCAAATATCTACTGGATGTCCTCAATAAGAAGTACAGCTTGCTGGAACACATGCAGGCCATGCGGCGGTACCTGCTTCTCGGCCAAGGAGACTTCATAAGGCACCTAATGGATTTGCTAAAGTGAGAAACTCCATCATTAAAGGATGCAGTATCTTTAACATGATAAACACCTGATAATTTTTCTTTAAAGGAGTAAGTGGCTTCAGGAGGAAATGAATTGAATTCTTAGAAAGTCTGTTTAAAACAAACTATATAGATACTATTTTTGTGAGTTAAATCCTACTTTCTTCTTTGGTTGCCAGCAGACCGTCAGATGTGTGCCTTGCTGAGTTCATGGGCACGCCCCACGTCCCCCTGAGCACATGTATAGTAGTTCCCTGAGTGGGTGGACTTGGGCAGTAGTCACAGTTAACTGTGGCTTCAGTTTGAAGCTAATTTGATAATTACATATTTTAAATTGACTTTTAGTTGATGTGTTTTATGTAGATTGACAAAGCATTGCCCGTCTCACTGTGCTCCCTGCTGTCTTCTTCCTGTTGCAGAGCATCAGTACCTGATGCAGCTCAGGGCTCCAGACAGGGCTGTTGATGAATGGGCCACATGTGGTCACAGCAGGGCAGTGTTTTCACAGAGGCATTTGCGGGGTGTTGTCACTTGCCGTGAATCAGTGTTCCCTTTAGGATACACAATTAAACTTCCCTCTTAGGACGAAAAGGGAACAAGTTACCGTTACACCTTGCTTGTGCTAATGAAGCTGATGTTTTGGCCCTGTGACCTCAAAGTTAGATTTATCTGACTTCTGTGGAGGTCTAGTCCCCAGCTGTCCCGTCTCATTATCCGGGCAGTTTGTGTTGTGCTGCTGACCTGGAATGCCTGAGTTAGAGCTGGTCACTGGCTGGTATGGATGCTTGGCAATCCCACTTACAGCAGAGCATTTCCACAGCAGAAGTGAGGCAGCTTCCTGGAGAGTTAGAGCATGTGACAAGGAGCTCTCAGAGGGAAGATGTCCTCTAGGTACTTGTAGAGGTGCATGGACTGTAGGTATGCATGGTGCACATGTGTGCAGGCAGCACTGAGTGTGGGTGTGCATGGTGGACATATGTGTGGGCAGCCTCGCCAGGCAGCACAGAGTGTGGGTGTGCATGGTGCACATGTGTGCGGCAGCCTTGCCGAACAACACAGAGTGTGAGTGTGCATGATGCACATGTGTGCAGGCAGCACGGAGTGTGGGTGTACATGGTGCACATGTGTGCAGGCAGCATGGAGTGTGGGTGTGTATGGTGCACATGTGTGTGGGCAGTCTCGCCAGGCAGCACAGAGTGTGGGTGTGCATGGTACACATGTGTGTGGGCATCCTTGCCAGGCAGCATAGAATTAGCCGCCTGGAGAGCATTGCAGATGCCCTCTTTCCAGGGCCCTCTCTGCCCCTTCTGGAGCATCATCTGACAGTGCTATCTTTTCTTCTCAGAGGTGTGATTTAAGTGTAAGGGGAGAATCCCCACTCTCTCCTGCTTTCCCCTGTCTCTGCCTAGCACTGTCTAGGCACACCTGAGAAGATCACCATCTCTTAATCAGAAGAGTGGGCGCCTCATGTTTGTAAGCACAGCCCCTAGCACTGAAGTGTGATGGTGGCTCCGCTGGGCCCTCTGGAACTATGATATCTGTACTTGTGTAGACATTGGGTCTAATGTTTTTTAATATTTTGAAGAACTATGCTTTCTACAACCCTGTTTGCAATTGATGTCATGAAGCTATTTTTTTGATGAAACAGAGTTAGAGAGTTTGTTAAAGGTATTTTAATAGCTATTAAGCACAGAGGTAGGAAAAAGAAGCACTTAGAAGACAGTGAAACATTCCAGATCATGGTGTGTGTGCTCAGAGTGGCTTGCTTGGTTGTCTTTACAGTGAGCAACATAGGGTTTTGGAGCTATACTCTTTAACAGGCTCCTAAGAAACCTGTCTGAGACCACAGGGTGGTTGCTGGGGGCACCATAATGTGTTTATAGCTACATTTACCCATCCTATTTGTCTTCTCAGTTTTTGAACTTTTACTTTTTTAATTCATAATTTTTAAAAATTCAAGTAACAATAACTTTAATTTTGAACACATTTCTTAAGACCAGAACTTGTTCGCCCAGCAACGACTTTATATCAACATAACTTGACGGGGATTCTTGAAACTGCTGTTAGAGCCACCAATGCCCAGTTTGACAGCCCAGAGATCCTTAGGAGGCTGGATGTGAGGCTGCTGGAGGTATGTGAGTTATGCGAGGGTGTCGGGCATGTGAGGGTGCCGGGGGCATGCAAGGGTGCTGCGGGCATACGAGGGTGTCAGGGGCATGCGAGGGTGTCGGGCATGCGAGGGTGTCAGGGGCATGTGAGGGCGTCAGGGGCATGCGAGGGTGCCACGGGCATGTGTGGGGCAGTTGAGTCCAGTGTTCTTTCCAGTATCTTCCTGTTGTGTCAAGCACAAGTCTGGTCGTTCCTGGAAACTAAGCATCCTGGGTGTGCTCTGCCCTGTGTTAGAGGAGGGAAGTTCTTCTCCTTAAGTCACATCATCCTTCTAAGGGGACAGCTCCCAAGTTGGATGCTGTGCATGAAACAGGTTCCACAGAGCATGGGCACATCATGGATGCTTAGTGAAGTGAACCACACTTAATGGTAAATTGGAGCTGATGCGCATGGTCAGCAGGCAGGGACCATGTCTGACCTCAGACCACTGGCGTCTGGAGGTGGTGGCAGAAGGGCTGTGTGTGGAGGTGAGGTTGTGAATGAGAGTCCTGCTAGAACCCATGCTTTTCTTGAAATACAGGCTTTGGGGGTTTAGAGCCTGATAGGAGGCAGTGTGGCTTTGTCTTCAAAGGTGCTGCAGTGTTCGCAGAGCACATGTGATGCGCCTCTCTTCTCACCACTGTGGATGCTGGCGCTGAGGAGGAGGCAGATCTCTGTCACACAGCAGAGCATTACTGGTTTTAAAGCCCATCCTTTACTTTACCGCCTTTTCTTAGAGCCGTTAACAGGCTCCTCAGCAGTAAGAACAAGCCTTTCAGACACTTGTTGTTTTGTTTTATTACTGTTAGGTCTCTCCAGGTGACACCGGATGGGATGTCTTCAGCCTGGATTACCACGTTGATGGACCGATTGCCACCGTAAGAGCATTCTGTGTACTTGTGTGTGATGTTCACAGCTGTTTGGATTGCTGGCATTTTACTGTTTCAAACTGACTTCCTTGTCTAAAAACTAAGGTTCAAATAATTGTACTGTTAGGGTTTACCCACTGAATGAGTTGCTTCAGCCAAGACTGTGTTTCAGATAATTATTAATGAGAGCTGAAATGCTCTATTATTTTAAGAATTCTTAGAAATATCATTTGTTCTGTCACAGATTTCAGCAAGTGCTTAATAAATGCATTGTTCATTTTATGCTATTATTCTTAGACTGTAGCAACTAATTTAGGATAATTTGAAAGGAAGCATAAAGTATATTTTCGGGGAATCACATTTTCCTTCTCAGATGAAATTTGATATTAGCATTGATTTAAGCTGACGAGTCCATAGCTGTCGCGTTGTCATAGCTCTTTCACCCGTGTTGAGAAGGAAGGGCTGCTTCTCCTACCACGGCACCGAAGCTTGAGGGTTCGCCTTTACATGTCTGTCTTTAGGACTGGGTCAGTCCTCCTGACCACAGAACCCCTGGCATCTAGTCATTTCTGTATCTGAAATGCTGGGGAACTACATTGTATTTCTTTTTATTGTTGGGGTTGTTTGCTAAGCATGGTCTGATTGGGCTCTAAAATCATTTCTCTAGTGCTTGGTGCAGAGTGACTTCATGACTGTCCCTGCTGTGGGATAAATCATGTCCTTGTTGTGATGATTATGAAAGCCACATTCACAGAATGCTATGTGTTTTAAGTCCACTGTGGCCCGAGAGCTGTTAGGGAGGTTTCTTTGACTCATGAATCTCATATTTGGCTTTGATCAGGTTAGAGCTACTGGTTTAAATGCACAACTATTCTTCACTTTAACCTTTCACCATATTCATAGTGGCCTTTCTCCTTGGCTTGTGTCCTGAGTACTGTTCTCAGTAGCGTTTAGTCTGTAAACCTGTGTGGTATTTCAGCAAGTTATTTAGGACTTCATATTATCTGCTTTGTTAGTTTATGTGCATTATGTATTTTCATTCATGAAAGATACAATAACAAGGCCCAGGATGTAGCTCAGTGCTAGAGCACTTACTTATGAATAAGGTCCTGAGTTCCATCTGAGGCCCCAGAGCCAAAGATCCCGTAGTAAAGATAATTGCATCGGTTGTTAAGGAAGTGGAAGAGCTGTGATGAGGAGGGAGGAGTGTGGTCCAGGTGTGTCATGTCAGCATTCAATCATGTGCTGGGTACAGCTAAAACTCAGGTTCTGAATACAGCTTTAGCAGGACTGAAGTAGAACAGTTTATACCACAGCTTTCTTTTAATGACACATCTGTGACAGCTCTCTCTGACCCACAGGATCAATCGTAGGTCAGCAGTGTTGTTTGTGACAGCAGTCTGGGCTGCCGGATGGAGAAAGAAGAAAGGACTCTGGGGTTGTTTGGTAGCTCAGCCAGGAATAAGTGTAGGGGTGCTCTCCTGCATGATTTTTAGTGTTTCTGTTTGTGGGTGGTGAAATTTTATCAATTGCCATAACTGTAGGCATATTAGTACACAAGCACACGTGCTCAAGCTAGTATTAGACACTGTTTGTCAGATATAATAGTATCCAGAAGTCACTGAGATATAAAGGGAGGGCCAGGCAGATGGCTCAGTGAGGTAAGCATTTGCTATACAATCTTGATGACTGTAGCTCAGATCTTTAGCTCTCATGCTGAGTGCCCGTGGCAGCCCTCCTGCAATCCCAGTCATAGATGCTGTGCAAAGTCTAATTGGTCTCAATAATGAAAACCCCAAGCCAGACATAGGGTAGATACTGAAAGATCAGAGAAGTCAGACATGGGGTAGATACTGAAAGATCAGAGAAGTCAGACATGGGGTAGATACTGAAAGATCAGAGAAGTCAGACATGGGGTGGACACTGAAAGATCAGAGACGCAGAGCAGCCAGCCACTAGTTCTTTTTTTTTTTTAATGGATTTTGTTGAGAGATATATTTTTCTCTGTTCCCCTCCCTGCCTTTCCCCTCCCCTTCCCTTTCCCATGATCCCCATGCTCCCAATTTACTCAGTTCTTGTCTTTTTCTACTTCCCATGTAGATTAGATCTATGTATGTCTCTCTTAGAGTCCTCATTGTTGTCTAGGTTCTCTGGGATTGTGAATTGTAGGCTGGTTTTCTTTGCTTTATGTCTAAAAGCCACTTATGAGTAAGTGCATGTTATTTTTGTCTTTCTGGGTCTGGGTTACCTCACTCAATATGATGTTTTCTAGATCCATTGATTTGCCCACAAATATTAAGATGTCATTATTTTTTCCTGCTGTGTAGTACTCCATTGTGTAAATGTGCCACATTTTCCTTATCCGTTCTTCAGTCAAGGGGCATCTAGGTTGTTTCCAGGTTCTCAGCCACTAGTTCTTACCTCTACTGAATCTCCAGACCAAAGGGACGATCCTTTTTCTAGGAATCCACAGACTGAATACTTTGAGCTCCTGTCTCCTTCTGCCTTATATGCTTCTCTCTGCCCAGCCATATTCCTGCCCATCTCCACCTTCCTAGCACTAGAATTAAAGGTGTGTGACTCCCACGTGCTGGGATTAAAGGTGTGTGCCACCACTGCCTGGCCTCTATGGCTAACTAGTGGCTCACTCTGCACTCTGATCTTTAGGCAAGCTCTACTTGTTAGATCACAAACAAAATATCACCACAGATAGGAAGCAGAAATGGGAGATTACCCAGAATAAATTGACTGGCTGGAGTAGTTGAATTAGTGAGCTCTGGGTTCAAATAAGAGACTGGGTCAATCCTAGGGGGAGAGCAATTGAAGACATCTGCATGCACATGCACCCATAGTACACACACATGCAATTGAAGACATCTGCACGCACATGCATGCACCCATAATACACACATATGCAATTGAAGACATCTGCATGCACATGCACCCATAATACACACACATGCAATTGAAGATATCTGCATGCACATGTGCCCATAGTACACACACATGCAATTGAAGACATTTGCGTGCACATGCACCCATAATATACACACATGCAGTTGAAGACATCTGCATGCACGTGTGCCCATAGTACACACACATGCAAAAAGAAAAACATGAAAGACAAAAGGGAAGCCTATTTTATAAACACAGTTTTTTTTCCTGCTTTTCCCTTGGCTAATTTGTGTGTTACCTGTTTCCGTTCTATTCTCATTAATTGAGGTTGTCATTTTTGAACAGAATTTAATTATAGTAGGAATATATCTTGTAGCAATCATATAATTATATCTTGTATAATAGCAATGTTAGCTTCTCTAATTCTAAGATATAAAATGTCAGTGAAATTTTGGATAAGTCTAATTTGGGACATGGTAAAATTCACAGCCCAAGTTACTGAGGAACACATTAGCTAAGTGAGCTCATTGGCTGTGTGAAGTACTTCTGGCTGACCTTGCATTTCATGAGCCCCAAATTATTTGCAGTAAAGTCCGTCCAGATCTGAGTGGTGAGGTCACTGAATCTTGATTCTGGCTGCAGGAGGCTGATTTGGAGGACGTGGGGCCATGCTATGTGCTAGCATTTGAGGTTGGTGAGGAAGGCTGGGAGGTGGGCCTCATCAGGGCTGCTTGTTCTCACACTGAACAGGATGGAGACTTGCTCGTTGTTGAGATCTCTGCAGATGAGGAGTCTGGAGTTCACTGTATTTCTGGACCATAGTCTCCCTTAGGTGAGCAGTGTAGCCAGATGGTAAAACTGTTATGGGTGACACCTGCTTCCAGGTCAAAGCTGGGTATCTTCCTTTTATACAGTCAGTACTTGAAAGATTATGGCTTAGCTGAATTTTTAAAATCAATGAAAATAAGGTACTTCAGAGACCACTTTATGATGTATCGTATATATAGAGAAGAATCCAGTAATTGACTCATGGCATCTAACTCAGCCATGCTTAATCTCTGTTATCACAGAGTGATAATTAATAGTGTAGGAAACCAGTGGTACACAGATAATGCTCTAGACTCTTGGGTTTGATTTTTTTAATTACTTAAGAGTAGTTTCAGTCAGTCCTGTGTGTAGTTGTTTCCTTGTCCTCCATCATCATCATCATCATCATCATCGTTGTCATCATCGAGTGCTTTCCAGAGCCTGCCATTGAGTGGCATAGGAGGGAATGAATAGGCAGTCCCTGTAACTTAGATGTGCAAAGTATACAGAAGGACACAAGATAAGTTGGCTTACAGTTAGAGTTCTGTGCACTAAAATGTAAGGAACAAGGATAAAGTTCCAGGTGTCTGAGGAGACATCCTGGCATGGAGTATAGATGCACCAGTGGTGAGAAGAGAAGGTAGGCTGAGCACCGCAGGGTCTCAGGTAAAGTCCAGAGGACAGGCATGGACAAGGCGAGGGTTTTTGATATCAGAGCTCTCTCTGAGCAGAGTGTGACCTTCTTCCAAAGCT
This sequence comes from Ondatra zibethicus, assembly GCA_004026605.1. Lineage (NCBI taxonomy): Eukaryota > Metazoa > Chordata > Mammalia > Rodentia > Cricetidae > Ondatra > Ondatra zibethicus. The sequence continues at coordinate 79,665 of PVIU01002050.1, read as the reverse complement.
GAAGACGTGTCCTGTGCTTCAGAGTCAATGAGACAGCTGTGACGGAGGGTGCATGTATGTGCTTCCTCTGGTGGTTCTTACTTGAACTAAATTGTGTGAGGTTTGCCTAATGTTTAAGTATGACTGGATAGCCTGAATTTTTATTTGTGAAACCTAGCTAGCACAGGAGCTCTGACAGGAAGTGGGCTTAAGGTGCTTGCTTGGGCAGCTACATCATGGTACCAAAAAGAGGTATTAGGACAGAGTCAGTAAGCCTGAAATGATGACCTCAGCGTGGAGATGCTGCTGGGCTTGCCTCTGCTGTCGTCACCAAAGCAAGTGAGCCCCTCTGCCTGTGTCTCTTAGAATTTGGGAGTTACAGTCAAGGGTCCACATTTAGACTGATAAGGGCTTGGTTTAAAGTTTGGTCGAGTTACAGCTAGAGTGTTGGCTCAGTGGTTAAGAACACTTGCTGCTCTTCTAGAGGACCCATGTTCTACTCCCAGTACCCAGAAAGTGGCTTACAACCATCTGTAGCTACAGTCCTGGGGATCCAACGTCCTTTTCTAGCCTTCAAAGGCACAAGGCATGCCCATGGTACACAGACATACATGTTGGCAAAACATAAAGAATAAAATAACTTTTTTTTTTTTTTTTTAAAAAAAAGCTGGATATGGTGGTGCACACCTTTAATCTTAGCAGTTGGGGGCAGAGGCTGGCGAGTCTCTTGAGTTTGAGACCAGCCTGGTCTACATAGGGAGTTCCAGGACAGAGAAACCTGGTTTTGACAACCATAGGGTTAGGAAAAGTCCTGGTGATCTGTCTTCCTGTCACACTACCCTCACCCTGTGTCCAGCTCCAAGACTGACATATTCGTAGCTGTTGCTGCTGTTAGAGTTTGCCTGCCGGGCCTGTGAGGAAGCAGGTGGCTGTTATTGCAGTGTAGTTCTTCTGAAGTGTGCTGCCTGCCTTGCCTCTGTACCACATAGAACATGCTGGAGTCCTGTGTTTGCTGATGATGGAAGGCGAGGGCCTGGACTAGGAGATTCTTTGCACAAGAGCCACACCCTGTCTTTTGCCTTTGTAGGTGTTCACACGAGAATGCATGAGCCACTACCTGAGAGTGTTTAACTTCCTGTGGAGAGCCAAGCGCATGGAGTACATCCTCACGGACATACGGAAAGGACACATGTGCAATGCAAAACTCCTAAGGAACATGCCAGGTAAAGCCAGGGGGCCCAGCTGAGTCTGTGCTGCCACACCGCCGTTCTTTCGGAGCTGCGCTGGAAGACCTCACTCTTGGGCATTGGGTTGGAGCAGTTGGAGCATTGGGTCTTGACTTCATTAGAGAGTAAGAGAAAATTAAGTCACAGTGGATTTTTTTCCATACCATGAAGATTCTTTTAAAATCATACTTGTTTTTTACTAATGTTCATGTTTAATTTTAAAAAAATCATAAAAGTAATGTCCATGTGAGTGTCTGAGTCTGTGTATGTGCACCATATGTGCTTGGTACACACGGAGACCAGAAGAGGGTGTTGGATCCCCTGGGATTGGCATTACAGACGATTGTAAGCTGCCATGAGGGTCCTGGTCATCTGACCGGATTCTCTGAAGGAGCAGACAGTGCCCTAACCACTGAGCCGTCTTCCAGCCCCGACTTTAGTTTCTTTAGTCACTAATTTCCAAGGGAGGAAAACCTTTCAATAGGTCCTTGGCCTATTTAAATTCACTTAGTGCCTTAATTATATTCTCTTTTAGGTGTCAAATTTTATTTTGACCATAATCCAGGATGTAGACATGTTTTATATTTTATAATTTAGAGCTATAGTTATGACACTTAGGCCTTTAGTCTAGATTTTGTTCATATTATAATACTGAATTACTTTAGTTATGAATAATTTTGAGTTCATTATGTTGAAATTGATTATGAAAACATTTCATAAACCTCTCAACAGAATAACTAAACTGAATCTGCCCTCTGATTAGTAAAATTAATCATAAATAAAATAGTGGTTATTGGAAGGAAGAGATTTCCTCATCGCTGCTGTGGTTGTTGTCTGACTCTAGACAGCTTCAGAGGTCTAGACAGTGGTGGCTGCAGCAGGTTACAGGCATTGTGGCCACCCAAGTGTGGCTATAGGGAAGAGTGGCCTTTACCAGGGTTCTCAAGACAGCTGTCTAGTCCTTGATGGCTGGTTCCTGGCTCCTGGTTGGTGGCCGAAAAGAAGTAAAGGGGATGCAACTAATGCAACTAGTTTCCTGTTTCACACGATGAAACTGGCAGTGTGGAGGGTGAGCTTGTCTTCTTCAAACCCCCCCCCCCCACACACACACACATACACACAGATTGGCCCCTTAGGCCCTCAAGGAAGAACAGAGACTTTGGGCAGAGCGGAGGCTAGACTTGTGCAGTAAGGTGTCTTGTTGTCTTGTCTTCTCCAAGCCCCTAAGTCTGACCCTGGAATTGTAGTTCCTTTCATTTAAGCTGTTTGCTTACTCATTGAGATGCAAAATGATGTTTAGACATTGGGCTTTTAGGAGTGTTAATCCTCTGCAACAAAGCACACTGGTTGGTGGCAGTGCAGTCTGTTATGTGTAAGATAGTAAAACTCTCTGAAATGTAAGTAAGTGGCTGGAGAGTCGGCTTAGTGGTTTAGAGTACTTGCTGCTTGCTGAGGACTGAGGTTCAATTTCTAACACCCACATGATGGTCACAACCACCTATTACTCCAGGCCCAGAGGAATCGATGCCCTCTTCTAATAGGCTCTGGCACTAACCTACATGTGGTGCATATACATACATGCAGGCAAATTGACAGCCTCTGGCACCAGCATGCATGAGATGCATATGCAGACATGCAAGCAAAGTGACAGCCTCTGAAACCAGCATGCATGAGATGCATATGCATACGTGCAAACTGACAGCCTGTGGCACCAGCTGTGCATATGTATACATGCAGACAAACTGACAGCCTGTGGCACCAGCATGTATGCTGTGCATATGCATACATGCAAGCAAACTGACAGCCTGTGGCACCAGCATGTATGCTGTGCATATGTATACATGCAAACAAACTGACAGCCTGTGGCACCAGCATGTATGCTGTGCATATGCATACATGCAAACAAACTGACAGCCTCTGACACCAGCATGCATGAGATGCATATGCATACATGCAGGCAAAACACTCATACAATAATAAAACAAATAATAATTTATCATAAAATAGTAAAAACAAATATAAAGAAACGTAAGTAATAATTCTGTTTGAAATTAGTGTGTTTGAAGTACCACATTACCCCTGGACTAAAATGGTAACATTCTGCTTCTCTTGGCCTTTCTGAGTAGGACTGCTCCTGCTGATTGGTGTCTGCAGTGAGGCCATGCCCCTGCTGAATGCTGCGTCTGGTCTGGAGGCGTCCTTTTAGGTGCATCAGTCACCAGTCAGTCACAAAATCTCTCTGGAGGCATTGTGGAAACCTTATTGTCACATGTCCTTCCCTCCAGTGGAGAACAGTCTAAGACTGAGTGAGGGACGTGATTAGCCCAGGATTCTATAATTGCATGTCTGTAGTTGGGTTGACTCTTAAGTGTATCGGAAGGCAAAAATGGAAGCCTTGGAGAAAATGAGTCAAGAACAAACTGAAATGAATCAAAGATGGAAGGCTTTGTGGAGGAACCCAAGTTTCTTTCAGCACAGAAGCCATGGAGGAACTTGGAAGGAGGCATAGTTGATAGTTTTCTGGTCACTGCATTATAGGAAGCTTTGGTGACCAGAGGTTGAAGCGGGTGCTGAGGAGTTAGCCTCCTCCTGTGTCACAGCCTCACTTGCCACCGCTGCTCACTGTTCCTTGCTCAGCCTGTGCCTGCAGTAGGCAGGGAAGGTGGGAGGCTGAGCCCACTCACCGTCTACTGAAAAACCGTGGGAACCAAGGGTTAGCTTTCTGCAGTCATTCCATTGGTTTTCCTTAACCACATTTTATCACTTCTAAAGTCAGAATGTTCCTCTGTCTCCACTCTTCAGGGTGTCCAAAGCTGCTGAGATGCAGTCATCAGGGACTGCATTGCCTGCATGTATGTCAGCCACAGCCTTGGTTGGGTCGCCTTTGGAAAGATGTCCTAGTGGTTCTGGACGGAGCTGTAGAAGGGCACTGTGCGTTACCAGTCACTGTAGGGAAAGGGGAGAGGGGCAGGCACTGGGAAGTGACTTGGGCCTACAGACTGATGGGTAGCACAGGCCGACCTGCTTGGCAGCTGTGTTCTTTGTGATATAGTTAATAATGGTGCATTTTACAAAGATGATACCTTAGATGCCGTCCTCTTCCAAACCTGTGTCCGGGTAACTTGATGTTAGTGGGCAGATGAGTCCTTGTGGCCAGCAGTGAGACAGCTCTCTTCCTGCCTTGGGTTTGACTGCCTACAGTTGCAGGACTAAATTTGCAAACAAGTCCTCGGAACTGCACACAGCTTGAGCTCAGCAGTGAGTTGTCTTTGTGACTGACACTTGCCTGTAATTCACACAGTCCGGATGATGTTAGAGGGACATGAGGGCAACTGGATGTTGAACACAAGACATGAAGAAAAATGCTGGTTTTTAAAACCTTTTAAATCCCAAGTGTTGGAAAATGAATCAGATAGGTATTTGATTGAGCCGCCTTAAACAGCAGAACCAGGGAAGTGCAAGTTGGGGAGGAACTTTAAAAAGAAATCTTGGACTTAGGGAGGTGTCCCGCTGCTGCTGTAGGAGTGTCTGCCTGGAGCAAGGAGCTGCTCTTGCAGCTCACACTGAAGATCTTCGAATAGCCTTTAGGGGGCAGTAGACAACCAGGAATGAGTCTCTATCTAGGGTTAGTTAGGTAAGCCCAGGGAAGGATGGTCATTAAAAAGACATGTGAGTATTTCCCTGCATATGTGTATGTGCACCATGTATGTGCATCGTGTGTATACCTGGTGTCTTCAGAGCCAGAAGACGGTGTTGGCTCTCCTGAAATTGGCATTACTGACAGTCGTGAGCTGTTATGTGGGTACTGATAAACTCTGCAAGACCAGGAAATGCTCTTAACCGCCAAGCCATCTCTCCAGTCCCCAATAGACATTCCTAACTCTGTGTATAAAACTAGGAGTTAGCCCAGCAGTGTTCATTGCACCACAGTGCTGGTGTTGCACCGAGACCATTCTCACAGCTGGATGGTTCTTCTGGGCCAATCATAAAACATACTTTAAGCATGTATTTTGTATGCATTTTCAGGGTACTGGGTAGAGAGTCAAGGAATAGCAGGTGCAGATTATATTTCCAGGTATAAAGGAATATGCTGTGCTTTTGAATAAAGACCATATAATCCTTAGAGCCTCACAGCAGCTGGTAGACTGTTTTGATTCCTTGGCCAGGAAGGACAGCCATGAGGGTAACAGATTTCAGTCATGCCTGGAGGGGCTGTGTTCTCAACTTCGTTTTCCAGTAGCCAGCGATCTCACATCGGTGGTCACTACAGAAGAGTGTCTCCTTCACAAGACGAAGTGACAGGTTTTCCTAGAAAGAAAGCTACATCTGTCATGTAATGGGAACTGGAGAAAGACGGTCTGTGTTGACACTGACCCAGGTGGCCTGGGCATGCAGTGGGAACTGGAGAAAGACAGTCTGTGTTGACATTGACCCAGGTGGCCCTGGGCATGCAGGTCTCGTGGGCAGGATGTGAGTACTGGGGTGAAAGTGAATGCCTGGAGGCTGTTTCAGAAAGCACTCAGAGTGCACACATGTATGTATGTGAGGAAGCATACCTTAGTAGACATGGGTGTTTTAGTGTGCACTGCTGTGTTCCAGGGAGGATCCCAGAACATTTACCATCATGATGGGAGAGGCGGAGCCTTTTGGTCCTAGCTCTGGTGAAAGCCCGCAGTGGATCTGCAGAGTATTTTCTTCTGAGGTCCAGCCATGTGTAACAGGCCTCTCGACAAAGGAAGACTTTGTCCTCTGCATGGAAATCAAAAGTCAAATTGTGTGGCTGGACAGCCAGGTTAGCCCGGTTTCAGAAGAGAAACCACGCTGTTCTAGGCCTTCAGGAGGACTGGGAAGCATAGCATCCTTGTCAGATGTGTGTTTACCATTGTGTAACTTTTGCTGGGGAGATGTGAACAGAGGTCTGCTCGCTCCAGCCAGGGACCCAACAGGGCAGACTACAGTAATGACCGCCCTGAAGTTCAGCTCTGCACACCAGTGAGCTCATTGGGGTGAGGAGTATTGGTGAGGAGCACGTGTGACTCAAAGGCAGCTGTGCCACCAAAAAACCCACCATGACTTGGGTACAGCTAACCCTAGCTGTGTCTCTGAAGCGCTGCACCCCTGGAGATGCGCAGACAGCTCGACAGGTTAGCAGGCCCCCTCCTGGCAGTCGTCCCTGCTCCTGTAAAAAGATGAGCCTTGCAGATTCTCTTGACTAGGGACGTTTATATTACTGGTTCACAAACCTCCCTTTGTCTGGTGGGACTGTTTCAATTCAAAGAAAATGACTACGTAACAGCTGTATTCATGGATACAGATTTCAAACTGTTGGGGAGACCTATGGAGTGTGGTACTCTTCTGAGGGTCCTTTGCTGGATGCTGGTTAGGCACATTCCTGGTTGAAGGATGCTAATAGTCATAAAGGAAGTGGCACCTGTGGTGTGGACTCATAGTTCTCTTCAGCTATCTGGGGTCCTGACGGAAGCAGTAAGGACTCTCTGGTGTTTTGTAAGGAAGGTGTAGATGTATTTCAAACAAACAAGCTGTGACTTCTAGTCAGAGAAGCATGGGAATCCTGGGGCCTGTCCCTGTAGATTCCTTGGGCTGACGACTTTTGCACAAAAACCCCTGGTGCCTGACACTCTCTGAAGAGTCTGTTTTCAGCCTACATAGGGAAGACAACAGCAGAATTCCACCCCAGTCTAGGTCTGTGATCCAGTAAATTTAATTGGGATCACTCATAGGAGTAAGGGTAACTTCCATGTGGCTAAACCACGAAAGAATTTCTTTCTTCCCCAGCAATTGCTTATGTATCCCGGGGAAGGGCTGATAAATCTCATGCAGTTTGTCCATGAGGGGCTGTTAGTGGGCTCAGCCTGGGAGAGTCTGCAATAATCACAAGCTGCTCTGATTAGAAGATGTGCTGTCCATGTCTTGGCCAGAGGGCAGTTTTACAATATCCTGGTTTGGTTTGCTTACTCCCAGGCCCTTGCCTGAGGGACACTGTGTCAGTGCCTTCTCCTTTCAAAGAGTAACTCAGGGCTCCACCGGTTCTCTCTGCATAAAAAAGCTCTAAACAGCACATATTTCATTTTGTTTGGATTTATTTATTTATGGTGTGTGTGTGTGTGTGTGTGTGTGTGTGTGTGTGTGTGTGTGTAAAAGACAGGCCAGCTCTGGGGAGTTGTTTCTTCACTACTCCCATATTGGTTCAGGGCTTGAGCACAGGGTGTTAGAATTGTGGCAAAGCCCCTTTACCTGCTGGCTCTTGAAAAATTTTAAGAGTCTTTTGTTATTGCCAAACATGAGTTATATAGGATTTGTTGACAGAGGTTTCTGTCCCGCCTGATCATGCAGCCATTCAGTCCCAAAGAAACACATAGAGGCCTACATTAATTATAAACCGGTTGGCCTATTAGTTCAGGCTTCTTATTAATTTTAGCTCTTACATCTTACATTAACCCATAATTCTTGTCTGTGTTAGCCATGTGGCTTGGTACTTTTTATCAGTGAGGCATTCTCTTCTTGCATCCTCTGCATCTGGGTGACGATTGCAGATTAAGCCTTTCAGCGTCCCAGAATTCTCCTGTTCTGGTCGCCCTGCCTGTACTTCTGGCCTGGCTACTGGCCAATCAGCATTCTATTAAACCAATACAAGTGACAGATCTTTACAGGGTACAAGACCATTGTCCCATAGCAAGGATTTATACCCCCTATTTTTTTCTTTCTCATGAAAGAAATGGTTACGTATCTTCATGTGAGTCAAGTTGGTGACTGTGTGTCAGGAGTGCCAGCCCTCCCTTGGAGTGAACCCTCAGCAGGAGGCCCGATAACAACATGTGCTTTCTGTGTTCTCCATCTCACTTTCCAGAGGCATGCTTCCTCAACCCCCATCAGATTCATTAGGGTCACTTGCCACTGCCTGCTCATGTGACTACTTGCACGCATGTGCACAGTCTATATGGATACACTGATTTATATTTATGCACTGGGCTACGTTAATTATTTGTTGAATTTGAATTTTCTTTTAAACTTGGGATCATGTTTCCGTCTTTTCTCTCTTGATTAAATGTGTCCACTTCATCAGAACAGCAGTGCCACGTGGTCTCTGGCCCTCGAGGTGTGTCTTTGATGTCCTGCTCTCTCTAGGACACACAGTCCTGCAGCACCCTTACCTGTCACTTAGTATTCCTTTGTTGGGACTGCTGTTGTTTATTAGGACCCAACACCACAAGCTGGGTCACTTAAAACATCAACTGAAGGTCAGAAATCCAAAACGAAGGCTCAGTCAGTCCCCACTCTGCTCCCTCTGAAGCCTCTCCTGCTTCCTCTTGCTGCCAGCGCTGGAGTCCCTGCCTTTTCTTCCTGCTGAGTTAGGACAGCACCTGAGGCTACCCATCCTGAAGCTCTCCTGTCTCCAAATGACTAGGGGAAGTAAATAGTCCGTGTGTGGTGGATGGACCAGTCACAGAGAAGACATAAAATAAGGCTCCATTTATGCACGATGCTCACTTCTATAAAATAAACTTTTATACTCAGCTGTGTGGTGTGCCCATGACCAAGCACAGAGACCAGAAGAGGACATCTAGGGTTCTTCTCTGTCGCTTTGCACCTCACTCCCTAGGCTGTCATTCAGCTAGCCCCTGAGATTTTCCTGTCTCTGACCCTCCAGTTCTGGCATGCACAGCCATGCCCAGCCTTTACATGGGTACTGGGGATCTGAGATCATGTCCATATGCTTGCAAAGCGAGCACTCCTACCACCGAGCCCTCTCCCTTGCTCTGTGCTTATCTGTTAAATATGATTGTATCTTGTTTCATGCTGTTTCTCCTCAGGCCTTATCTTCAGTAAAGTAATATGTTTCTCCTGGATTGTGTAGCCAGGTCCCTTAGCTAAAGCACAGAAGTGGGTGGAGAGCTGGTTTCCTGCTCGGGAGTCTGGAATAAGACTTGTGGCTTATGAGAGGGCAGCGTCCAGGCAGGGTCTGTGCTGTTGTCGCCCCCCAATGGCGCTCTGTGCCTTGCAGAGTTCTCCGGGGTTCTGCACCAGTGTCACATCCTGGCCTCCGAGATGGTCCACTTCATTCATCAGATGCAGTACTACATTACCTTTGAGGTAAGCAGCTCCTGCCCGTGCAGTGTGGCTCGGTGGGCGGATGAGTGGGTGTACCTTGAGAAGACTCATCCCGTCCTTTTAGGTACTCGAGTGCTCCTGGGATGAGCTTTGGAACAGAGTGCAACAGGCCCAGGACTTGGACCACATCATCGCAGCACACGAGGCATTCCTGGACACCATCACCTCCCGTTGTCTCCTGGACAGCGACTCCAGGGTAGGTCTTCACGCCTACAAACCAGGGCTGAAACTGTCAAATACAGCAGCTTGGAAATTGGCAGATACTGCTGCATCAGCGATAATTGAGAAAGGTTTATTAAACTAGGTGTTTGAGGGTCACATTCTGAGCAGAATTGTAATAAAATTGGTGAAATGAGAGCGTACTCTCATCTGATGTGGCTGTGACAGCAGCAATGAGCAGCAGTGCGCTGCTGATGGTGCAGGAACAGCAGAATTCATCCTGAGTGATGTCCTTCGGACCCCAGCAAGGCATCTGGTCATGAAAACAAGTGGTGGCATGGATGAAAGCCCCAAAGGATGCAGAAATCTAGGACTCTGGGCTTCTTCCTCTTCCTTCATGCTTATATACCCTAGACCAAGTACCCCCATCTGGTGTCATGTTCTTAGTCTAGGGATAGCGGGGTTTTAGTCAATGGCGTATGGCTGCATGAAATCAGACAGACTGTGCAGAGCTATGAGCATTCCTTGGCCCAGGTCTTTTTGCTGAATTCCTTTCTTGTAGAGGCCCCTGTTCCGGGAAGGTGCTGAGTAGCATGGCTTTGGAGTCCTGATTTCCTTTAAAGATCTGGATTGAGAAAGAGCACATCCTGAGCACAAATCAGGAAAACCACATCTGGGTGAAGCCTCCAGAGCGTTTCTTACAGTGTGCACTGCTCGAGAATCCCAGGCCTGTAGGGAGCGCTGCTGCCTCTGCTCTACCAAGTCTTTTGTGTTCTGTTCACCTGCATTAGCCTACTGTGGTGGAGAAAAGTATTGGATAAACTAAATTGTTAATGAATGTACAACAGTAGTGATCCAAGGCACTGCTCTGTGGAATTTGCTTTCTACATAACTGAAATAATGGCATTAGAAGCGCTTAAGATACTTAAGCATGCTTAGTAACTCATGAAACGCACATCTGGAGTGGTCTGGGGTCCTGTTGAGCATTCCCACTAAGTGCAGTCTCCGTGAGGCTGATATTGCAGTGGGTGTTAGGAAGGCGTCCCCAGACGTTCTCGGCATGGGGCGCCCGCTCACGGGCCAGTGACAGTGGTGACAGTGACGACAGTGGTGACAGGCTGTGCTGCGCCGCAGGCATGGGGCGCTCGCTCACGGGCCAGTGACAGTGGTGACAGTGGTGACAGGCTCTCCTTGTGACTCAGGCTTTCCTGTTTTCAGAGGCACAATGTAAATTTGTGGGAATTAAATAATATGATTCACCATGGTAACCATGTAGATGTTTGTGCTACCCTTTTCAGACTGTTTTATGTTACTTTGCATAGGTAAACAGGTGTGAAAGTCACCAGATGTAATGTTGGAATTGCTAAGGACTACACCCACACAGCCTCTCTACTGTGCTAACATGGGGACTGAGCCATAGAAGGATGGGAAGTATCTGACATAAACTGAGTCACCCTAACTCTTGCCGTTGTAGACTAGCTGTGGATATGAGCAAAGTTCAGAGAGTCTGCTGTTGCTTGCCTATAGGGCAGTGGTCATGGGAAATGTTTGGGGTGGGCCCCAACCAGCTTTACTGAAGGAGCCCTGCCTTAGGCTCCAATAGGCCTGGAGCTGTGCCTTCATGGATGCTTGGCTGTTGTTAGTTTGCTTTAGAACAGGGTCCTGCTTTGTAGCTCAAACTGGCCTGGGACTTGTGATCCTCCTGCCTCAGCCTCCAACGTGCTGAGATTAGAGGTGTAAATGGAGACTGTGCTTTTATTTCCTGACCACCCAGACTCAAATAATGACACAAAAACTGTATTAACACACTGTTTGGCCAATGGCTCAGGCCTATTCCTAGCTAACTCTTACATCTTAAATTAACCCATTTCTATTATTTTACATTTGACCATAAGTCTTGTGGTTTGTTACCTCACATCTTGCATCTTGGGCAGCTACATGGTGTCTGGCTGACTCCGCCTTCTTTCTCCCTGCATTCAGTTTAGTTTTCCCGCCTAGCTCTATTTTGCCCTTCCATAGGCCAAAGAAGCTTCTTTTAACCAATGGTAATAAAACATATTCATAGCATACAGAGGGGAATCCCACATCATGTGAGCGACCACACCTGCCTCTGGGGGATTTTGTCATTGTTTGTTCCTAAGAAAGAAATGTATCGTATAAAACAGAGGAAGGTGATCTGTTGTGGTCATACTAATTTCAAGTGTGGTACATTCATTATGCCTTGGTGGAAAAGTCAGTGATCATGATACACAGAGCTAGTAGGGAGGGCGGGAGGTCCAGATATGTGTGTCTTATCCTTTGTGCAGTCCAGGGAGAAGGTGCAGGCTGAAGACAGCTCGGAGTGTGCAGTTGCAGATCGCTGGAGTAGACCAGTGCCACAGTGCACACTTCCCTTAAAAGAAGCATCAATTAGTGACCTCAAGATTCCAAAAATAAGTGGTTTTTTTTTTTTTACATGACTACAATAGAGAAGCAAACTAGGGAACTACATCCTTATCAGAATTTAAATGGAACCATCTCTATTCTTTGTTTTCTAGTTTTGTCATAAAAATCAAAGAACAGGATGATGCTTGAGCCTGTGGTCAGCACCAGCCACGTGGCTGCTTGTCAGGGATGGCATCACCTGATCAGGTCCTTCTGGCTCTCAGCATTGCTGTGCGGTTTGAAGACCCTGTTTGACATGAGTACACTGTAGTAAATGAGAACCAGGGATTGTTCATTTTCAGCATCTGTTCTTAGGTTAGCTTGCTCTCAGAATTGCTCAGGAAGGGCTCCAGTTCTGTTTTACTCCACAGTTAGCTCAGCTGTCAGTGGTGCTGCCTGACATCTCAGCAGGATGCAGGGCTTGACCCAGAGATGGACAGTGGGGATAGCTTCATTAACTGTGGGATGAGTGTAGGGTATCTGCTTCTCTCCAGCCAGGCTGGAGTGTGTCTTCCAACGTGTGATGGTTTGAATGAGGATCACTCATGTGTTTGAATGCTTAGTTCCCAGTTAGCAGAACTGTTTGACAAGGATTAGGAGGTGTGGCCTTGTTGGAGGAGCTGTATCACTGGGGCTGAGCTTTGGGGTTTCAAAAGCCTATGCCAGATCCTGTTGATGTAAGTTTCTGCCCCACCCAGTCCTGCAACTGTTCAGTCCCAAAGAAACACACAGAAATTTATATTAATTATAAACTGTTTGGCCTTTTAGCTCAGGCTTTACTTAAATTAACCCATAATTCTTGTCTGTGTCTAGCCACATGGCCTAGTACCTTTTCTCAGTAAGGCATTCTCATCTTGCTTCCTTTGAATCTGACTGGTGACTGTGTCTCCATCTTTCCTCTTCCCAGAATTCTCCTAGTCTGGTCATCCCATCTATACTTCCTGCCTGGCTACTGGCCACTCAGTGTTTTATTAAATCAATACAAGTGACAAATATTTACAGTGTACAAGAGCATTATCCCACAGCAAGGCCCAGTGTCTCTTTGCCTGCTGCTGGCGGATCAGGATATAAAGCTTTCAGGTACTGCTCCAGTGCCATACCTGTCTGCTTCCCGCCATGATCTTGGACTAACCTTCAGAAACTGTAGACAAACCTCCCCAATTAAATGTTTTCGTTATGAGTTGCCTTGGTCATGGTGTCCCATCACAGCAATAGAACAGTAACTAAGACACTAAAGCAAGGACTAGGAGGATCTGGTCCATTTTTCTGTTGGTATAGTCCTGGCTTTGGAGATGTGTGCACACATCTAGACACACAGAAAGTGCACGTGTGGTATTTAGTGTGTGCTCACACTTTGTGCAGTAGATGTTACGTTAAACAGTCCATTCTCAAGTCAATTCAGTCCTGTGGGTATCCAGGAGTCCCTGTGACAGCATTGACTGCTTTGGCAGGGTAGGGGTCCCATGACCCAAACTCTTCCAACATGGTTAAACTGGGGTCCAGTGTCTCTGAGGGCTAGAGGGGACAAAGTAGAAACACCTTGCTGGCATGTTGAGGTTCCACTCATTTAAAAATGCCATGTCTTTTCAGGTACTTTTAAATCAACTCAGAGCTGTGTTTGATCAAATTATTGAACTTCAAAATGCTCAAGATGCAATGTACAGAGCCGCTCTGGAAGAATTACAGAGGCGGCTACAGTTTGAAGAGAAGAAGAAGCAGCGTGAAATTGAGGTATGGTATGAAGCTCACATTTTCACTGTTGGCCAGTCACCATGGGCAGCAGCAACAGCTTTTCTGCTGAAATCTCCGCATACACTGAGGTGGCCTGTAGTCTACTCTGAATCAGGGGAAGTTCTAACTGCTGTCAAATTGAGTGGTGTCCCAGTGTCCAAACTTGACCCTGTCTGTACTGTTGTCTCCAGAGTCAGCCTGGTGCTGTGTCACTGACTTAAAGCTGAGTGATCAGGCACCTGACCTGTTTACTGATGCATGAGCTAGGTTTCCTGAGGACTTTTCTGTGTGTTCCCAGTGGCCGAAAGTGAGGAAGATCCATCACACAAGTCAGGCTGCTGCTAGGGTTTCTTGTTCTTTCTGGCCTGGGCTATCTGCTCTTTCAAGGTGCTTGTCTTGGGTCATGAAAGGCAGGTTGTTTCGTTGGTTTAGTTGGTTTTACTTTTGAGAATTGTTCCTAGAAAGCCCAATGAGGGGCCTGGCAACCACGTCACAGGTGCTGAAGTGTGGTAGGGTTTGAAAGCAGGAGGATGTGTCCTTTTGATGCTACTGGGTTATCTCCTGGCTGCAGTGGTTTGTGAGTAATTCTAAGGAGCCATGAGATTCGCACACACATAATAAATATCCTGACCCATGCCAAGCAGCCTGTGTGTGACTGACAGACACAGGATTCAACCTTAGCCATCTCTGTGCTGTTGGTAGAGTTGTCATGACTTGACTTGTAAAGTAATCATGATACTGTGACCTCAGTGTCCGGTTTTCACAGGTGGCAGGCATAGCACTTACCCAACATCAGTCATCTTCAGTTCTGCTGGCCAGCTCCCTTCCGAACCCACCCTCTGGAAAGCTGCTGGACTATGTGTCACATCCTACTGAAATCAGTCTTTGAGAGTTTACTGGTCCAGGCAGGGATGGTGGCACACACCTTTAATCCCAGCACTCGGGAGGTAGAGGCAGGTGGATCTCTGAATTCAAGGCCAGCCTGGTCTACAGAGTGAGTTTCAGAACAGCCAAAAAAAACCCAAAAATCAAACAAGAAAAGATTTATCATTCTGATAATAGCATATGTGCAAGTGGTGGTCTTACCAGATGTCAGCTATCAGTGACAGAAAGGCCAGGGGCACATTGTAAGTGCAGGCTTACTGGGTGTGTTTCAGAGACACTTGATTATCTAGGGAGATATAATGCTGAAACTACCTGCAAAATTTATTTAAATCCAAAAGGTAAAATAATTTTGCAACAGTCACTCAGATGTGGGTCCACTGGATCTGTGAGAGGTGGGACTGGCTCCTGAAAGGGTTTCGGCATCTTGAGTGCCTTGCTGCGGAGGTTGGCTTCCGCGTTCTGTCATGTTGCTGTTAGGTGGAGCAGTCCCAGAGGTCCTTCCTTCTGCAATTCATGGCTCCTCCCTACTCTCTTCCCACTTTTCTTCTCAAAACCCCTTCTGTTATTATGATATTTCCAATTCAAATTTAGGATTGAAGGGCTTTTACTTCTTTTAGTTTTAAAAACTACATTTTACACATTGACACTCCTGGATTCTAGCATTAGCATACTTACTTCCTGCTGCCTGTGACTCCCACACTTCTGTGCACACCCATGTTCAGTAAGACTCTGGGACTCTCTTACTTCCCTGAGGGTCTGTCCCACTAGGCGAGAGCATTCAGAGCCATGCTGTCCTGCACCGGGAAGTGTCACAGTGTTATCCTGTCATCTCAGTGCGCATCAACTGCCTTCATTTCTGCTGCTCTCTGTGTAGTAGAACATGGATGTGAAGCTCCAAAATTTTTATTAGATGATGTACCAAATGGAAAGTATGTTACAGAATTTTTTAGATCATTTCAAGAATACAGAGCTCTGTATTAGTCTAATAAAATTACGATAACTCACTTTTGCAAAATAAAAGAAAAAATAATTAATCCCAAGTAAAATCGGATTAAAGAGCTGTGTGGCAGATCTGCCATTCGTGAACTGCTGAGAGCTTCGTAGGTGAGAATGAGACTGGGAACTGCTGGTAGCACACTGGGCACTGATGGTTCCTCCGAGTGAACATGGCAGGGACATAGGGCAGAGAAAGCAGGTTCTTTTGCAGAAGTGATTGGCATCAAATCCAAGATAACCCTGAGGTGAATTATTGGAATGAATGAGTGAGTATGTCGCGCAGTCTAGAAAAACATTAATCTGCGGCAGTCAGTTTTCCTTCTCTCAGTGGCAGTTGGGATGAATGTTTAAAATAAATACCATTAAAAATAAATGTAATGTGCACATTTCAATAAGGAACTCTTATCGAAAACTTGACTTTCTTGAATTCTTGGTATCTACCAAGGCTCCAGGAGCCAGTCCCCTGTGCTGATGTTCTTCCAATTGTAACAAAGTATCCTGATGAAGCAACCTAGGGGAGAGAAGGTTTGATTCCTTTCACAGTTCCAGGCTCCTGTATACATGGCAGACGTTTGAGGAGCTGTATCCGCAATCAGGAATAGAGAGCAAAGAATGACGTGTGCCAGGGCTCAGCCCTTTTTCCTTTCCATCCTCCAGGGCCCAGCAAATGGCTGGTGTTGTCACAGTCGAGGTAGGTCCTCCTGCCTCAGTCAGTGAGGTTTAGAAAATCCCTCAAGGCTTGCCTATAGGCCCACCTAGTCTAGGCAAGTCTTCACTGACACTCTTCCCAGGTGATTATACATTTTATCAATTTGATAAGTAAAATTAATCATTAAAACTTCCTGCTTTGTCTACTTGACAACATGAATACATTACTCTTAAGCCACACCCTTCTGTCTTAGGGTTTCTATTGCTGTAATGAAACATTGTGACCAAAAGTAAGTTGGGGAGGAGAGGGTTTATTTGGTTTACACTTCCACATTGGAGTCCATCACTGAAGGAAGTCAGGGCCGGAGCTCAAGCAGGCAGGAGCTTGGAGGCAGGGGCTGATGCAGAGGTCATGGAGGAGTGCTGCTTACTGGCTTGCGCCCCATGGCTTGTTCATCCTGCTTTCTTAGAGACTCCAGGACCAGCAGCCCAGGGGTGGCACCACCCACGATGGGCCAGGCCCTCCCCCATCAGTTGCTAACTATGAAAATGCACCACAGGTTTGATTACAGCACAATCTCATGGAGACATTTTCTCAACTGAGGGCCCCTTCTCTCAGATCACTATAGCTTGTGTCAGGTTGACAGAATACACCTTCTGTCCCTTGTCCCCAAAGTCTCTTGCTACTCTCCTAATGTAAAATACAGCCCCATTTTAAAGTTCCAGTGCCGTAGACGTTCAGTGACTCTATCCTGTGAACTCCTATAGATCAGAAACAGCTCACATACTTCCAATATATAATGGCATAGAATAAACTTTCCTGTTTATTCAAAATGAAACAATCAAGGACATGGCAAGGAATAATCAAACCCAAACCTCAAATCCAACAGTGCTAATACCAAATCCTGCTGCTCTGTCTGTGCCCAGCATCTGGGGCTCATGATGAAGCTAGCCGGACTCCAGAGGGTTCGGCAGCCCTGTTCCTTCAGCCCTTCCACTTGAGGCAACCACAGCTTCTCTCTCAGGCTTAGGCCAAATCCACTTCATGCCTGTAGCTCTTCCTTGCAATGTCCCATTATCCTGGCATCCCCAACACTCTGGGGTCTCTACCATAGCTTCACACAGTGGCCTCCGAGGACTTGCTTCTCTGTGGGGACCTCAACCCTGCCACGCAGAGCCTGACCTCTGCTGCTCTCCACCACCCTTCCTTCCTGGGTCTCTCACACCTTCAAAACCAAGCCACACAGACACAGCCACCATCTGGAGATGTAGACTGCCCACGGACCACCGGTGTGTCACCTTCTGGGTGCTGACCCTGAAGAAACACTCTTCCGATGTCCCAGTGCAGACCTCTTCATGGTGCTGATCTCTGTCACAGCCACGGCTGCTTTGTTGTCTGTACTTCCTTGTCAAAAATGTGAAGCTTTTCCACACACCTTTCTAACAAACAGTTCATCATCTTTAAACTCAACATCACTCAGAATTCAAATGAAGCCAGATTCTTGCCAAAGTATCACTGGATTGTCCCTGGCCCATTTCCCGAAATTCCTTGTTCTTGGAGGTCTCCTGAGCCAGGCCTGCGTGACTGGAGATAGTGGGTAAATAAGCTTTTAACTGGTCTAATGGCTAATAAGAGGTGAGAGCATGCACGTTAAAAAAAAAAATCAATAAATAAATAGAATGTTTATTTCCTTAGGTGTATGCAAATAGATTACTGTCTATAAATGAAACTAATGGTCTATAGACACTCAAAATGGACTGCAGGAGGATTCACTAAAGGGGACAAAAACTGTTGATAGTGCAGTTGGCCCTGCTGGAAAAGCAACCACCCTGCTAGCCACAGTTCCATTGCCAGGCTGTGTGAGGCACCTGAGGCCAATGTGACTCAGAAGGAACAAGCCTGAGTTCTGAATACCAGTGGGCAAACCACATAAACTGCAAATGAGAAGCCCTAGCAAAATGGACAGTTTCTTAAGACCAAGGTGTCTGCCAGGAATGCAAAGGTTCCCATCAGAAAATCTAGGGAATGGAATTTACCATGTGCGCTGATGAAGAGAACTTGGGTAACTCCCACACAGGCTGGCTGGACATATGTTTAGTCGAGTCTACCATTTCCTGGGGGAAGAGATGGGATATGGTCTCACTGTGACAACCCAGTCTGGCCTCCAGGTTAACTGTTCTCTTGCCTCAGGTGGGATTACAGGTGTGGACTACCATGCATGTCTGGCTGAATGAGAGAAGATAGATGTGTCTCTAGGGAGACTGCGAGAGGAGTTCCCACTGGAGTCAGGGGGCAGCACTGAGAGCTGACTAGTTCCTTAGCCTACTGTCTGGATGAGGGACCATGGACGGATGCAGGGCCACCTCTGCCACGGTGCAGAGTGGGAGTGGGTCTCACGGCGGCATGCTCAACATGTGGTGCTGTTGGTACTACATCAGGAGGCATCCAGCAGTTGAACTGGCTGCTTCTAATTGTCCAGGGCCAGTGGGGAGTGACAGCGGCAGAGGAAGAGGAGGAGAACAGGAGGATCCGAGAATTCCAGGACTCCATACCAAAAATGTGTTCACAGTTGCGAATACTGACGCACTTCTACCAGGTGCGTATAAGTACAAGCCACGGTGCCCTCTTCCATGACTGCGCTTGCCCTTTCAGATGATGGAGATCTAGCTCATCCTTGTCGCAGTCCAGCATTCAGGGTGGTGTGCCTCGGGAGCTGGCGGTCCCCCTGAGGAGTCATTCTCTCTGGGCTCTCCTCGGGGCAGCTCTACAGCTAGGATGAGAGCCTTGATGGGAGATCGGCACTGGGAACCTGTGACTTCCCATGTTCTTCAGAGTAACTGCACTGAGTTTGTTGCCTTGGATGGTGCAGGCAGAATGGGCTTGTTGAGAGATCTAAACCATGACTACTCACAGGGACTTTGCTACATCAGCATCTGACAGACCTTGTGTCCTACAGGAAGGCTGCCTTTCACACTGGTGTGGAGCCCCAGTAGTGGTTTCGAGCTTGAATCTGTTCCCCTGTAGAGTGATGACCCAGCATGCATTTGTAAGCCAGTGAGATGCGAGAGATGACCTGTGGAACCCTGAGCTCTGTGCTCAGAATAAGATGCCTTAGCATCTGTGACTCTGCTTATTCCTGTGGCGTGAATGCAGAGGGATGTCAGGTGGTCAGGTGCTCTTGTACAAATGTGTGCATTGCCTGTCTAACGGTACCAAAAGTGGTTCCTGATGGAAGCAACACAGGCTGAGGGAATTCCTGCTAGAGGCTTGTTGGTGCAGTGGCACTGGGAGGGACTGTACTGGACAAGGTGTTCCCACTGACTCTCCTGCGGTTTCCATCCTAGGGTGTTGTGCAGCAGTTTCTGGTGTTGCTGACGACCAGCTCTGATGAAAGTCTCCGGTTTCTCAGCTTCAGGTTGGACTTCAATGAACATTACAAAGCCAGAGAACCCAGGCTCCGGGTTTCTCTGGTCGGTAGGGGGCGGCGCAGTTCCCACACGTGAGACTGTTGCGGGGTTATTAGACGCCCACTCAAGCCCAGACCCTCCAGGCAGCTGGACCTGCAGGTGCCCCTGTCTGCACACAGGCCACAGTGTTTCAGCACTAAGCCTGCTGGAAGAAGTCTCATTACTCTCTGGACTTGAGCGTAATGTTGCCAAGTTCAGCAGGCTGCTCACCTACAATGTAGTCTTCGTAGTTGAAAGACGCTGTGATGTGTTGGAGCATCTTATTTCCATCACGTAATTTATATTTGTCACTTTAAAAAACAACAACTGTTTCTTGCCAAAACAAAACAGAAAACCTAGGACAGTGGTGTGTTCCTAAACTAAGAGTAACGTCACGCTATTTTTTAGCATCCTCTGTAGAGACAGTTTTGTTACCATGATCACACTAAGTTGGAACGTGTCTCTAAGAAAATACATACATGTTTTACTTTGGTTTTAGTGTTTGAAACACTAGCCTGCATAAGAACATCGATACCCAAACGTCGCCTTTACACACTTGTTCTTACTTTCTCTTCCAAAGTTTACATTTTTATATTTAGTTTGCTATTTCAGATAACTTGTAAAACAGTACAAAAGAACAGGGCCATGTGAAGCAGGGGTGGCCTCGGCTGGCATAGCTCAGCTGTGCAGGCCACCAGCTGAGCAGCGTGGGTGCGAGTGAAGCAAGGTGGAATTGTTTTATTTTCAAATTGTGATAAGTGTTGAAAAGAAATTGACTTGGATATTGGAGGTTTCCCTTCTCCTTGCCTATTTTTTCATTGTAAATATTTATATACTACTGACCAGATGATGAAGGGAACTGTTTTTTTGTAAAAATGTCCTATCCGGTCACATAATTATGCCTTTTTTATGTTGCATAAGTGAGAACTTAGAGAATTAAAAACCATTATCTTTCAGATGTTTTGTGTGTTTCTTGAGTAGTCTGGAAAAACTGCTTGCTGGGTTTGTGAGTTGGAGCTGCTGGAATTTGATTGACTGTGTTACAGTGCATGATCTTTTTTTTTTTTTTGTGAAACTCATAGACCACTTGGAGTGCAAAACTCGAGAGAGCAAGTGAGCATCACTGTACACTGGTCCCTTCCACCAGCTGACGGCTCACCCTGATCTGTTTAAAGTTCTAGGATACTGGGGAATCCTGCCATCACAGAAGTGAATCCATGGTGACTGCCAGGAGTTCTTAGTATATAACTTCAACTTAATTTTACCTAAAGCTGAGTGTAGTGGTGCATGCCTGGTACCTCTATCCGAATGGGTAGAGGCAGGAGGACCAGGAGTTCAGGGTCATCCTTTGATACACAGGGAGGGTGAAACCCCTTGGGATATATAAGCTCCCCCCCCAAAAAAAAAGTTCATAAAATCAGAACTTTGAAGCAAGTTTCCCCCCCCATAAGACTTTGCAGCAATTCTGGTTTGTGGTATATTTCCAAGAGACATCTCCAGTGTCATTTGATCATGGCACTGCTTTGTCTTGTTCTGGCCCCAGAGGCTCCAGGGTTAGTCCTTTGTAGAAGCCCAGCATCCTGCTCTAGTGGCCCCTTTCTCAGGGGCAATGGAATAGGGAGAGGCTGGCTGGCCTGGGCCTCGCCGTGCACGGCAAGCTTTCCTGAGAGCTAAAGGAACACACTCCTTCACCATACAGAACGGGAGGTGTGGGAGAGGTGTCTATTTTTCGTGGAACACAAACAGGACTACCAGTGACCTCATGGTGGCATAACAGGGAGGCAGCTGTGCAACAGGCACTTCATCTTAGCAAAAAATAACTGCAAAAAGAGAAAAAAACCTGTCAATCTTGTTTGTGGTGGCAGATGGCACTGTGAGTAAGCCGCCGGGCAGATATTCTGAAAACTGCACCCGCCTCTCCTGGGTAGATGCTACAAATGATGTTTTGACAGTGAACGAGGAGATAAACACCTCTCAAAAGACGTGCATCTGTGCGAAAACATTTTGAAGATGGGTTTTCAGAAATTTTATAAAATTTTATGATTTCATCGGTAAGGGTGATGTGTGTTTTTGCTTTTCTTTGTCTCAAACACATAAGAAATTTGGAAATGCGGTTTTAAAACTCGTTCCAAATGTTCAAGGCAGTGAGTTTTGGTAGCTGTTCCCACTTGTCAAAATTCACAGTTGAGAACATTTATCCCAGAGCATGGATATTTGCTGGTCCGACTTAAACAGAAGCCTGGCGGTTTGTCGTCCAGCTGGTGAGGCATGTCTCCAGCCTGCCTTCTGTCCTGCGGTCCTTCTAGGGAGCTGTCTTCTTCAGGCATCGCAGTCATAGGAGCTGAGGTGGCACAGAGGCATCGCTTCCCATCATGCTATGCAATGTTAAGCCAAGCGCTTCAGAGGTAGGAAAGCCTTTCCAAGCTCAGCTCTGGCTAACGCCATTCTACAAATTTCCCTGTAAGGAAGAAACAGTGGCTCCTAGCATGGTTTAAAATCTTACCCTTGTCTTTGGAAGTTTTTTTTTAATTCAGCAGTGCGAGTAACATTTTGACAGTTCTTCTTAGAACCAGTCCCACATCCCCATACTCACACCTCAAGTTCACTGCCATCCTTCCTGCCTGGGCCTCCCCAGTGCTGGGATTGTAAGTGAGTGCCAACCCTGGCTTCACATTTTAAAAATCGGTTTCAGGCTTGGGATCCTCAGAGGATGGTGCCCCGTGTCCCACAGGAGCAGCATGACTCTGCATGACTTGGGCTGGGGGGAGCCAGAAGCACGTGAAACCCCCCCCTCCATGCTGTGCAGCCTGAGCAGAGCTGTCTCCGGGGAGCCCTTTCCTGGCATCGCCCAAATGCTCCTTGAGGGACAGAGATGGGGTGACTATTTTCAGGGAGATGAGGGAAGTTTGGGTGGTGTGTCCCTGCTGGAAAAGAGCATCAAAGCTCGCAACCAGGATGCCTGTGCAATCCCTATGAAAGTCAGTTGCCTGGGATCTTTGAGGGGTGCTATGTGGGGAGTCTATTTCCTAGCATTTTTAGGATGCAGTATTGATCCACTTGCCCTGTGGGATAATTCATTGAGATTTTGTCAAGTTCGAGCAGTCAAACTTTTAACTGCTCCTGCCCGCTGCCCCTGCAGAGCGTGCATTGACCAAGGACTGGGCCAGGCACTGAGGCCAGGCAAGACATCACTCATTGTAGGTACATTAACTATTATAATTTCCTACCTTGTTTCTTTTCACATTGTAAGTGGTGACCACTAGATAAGTGCAGGCGACATGGCCGAGGCCTGTGGCTCGTGCTCCCATGGCAGTCACCACGCCGGCCTTACTGTGTCTTGTTTGCCATAGGTAGAGTGGGCAGACAAGGGCCATTCTGAGTGAGAGCAACGCACTCCTTTCCCCTTCCCAGCTTCTCTGTTTCTACCTTCTTGGTGAAGGTCAGGCTGTGGGAGAAGCCTCAGGCGAGACTCTGAGAGAGGCCTGCCCTCTGCCTCCCCAACCCCCACCCATCTCTTCGGTTAGTAGGACCCTGCATTTATTTGGGGCCTGAGAAGTTCATATAAGACGCTGCAGGAGAATGCTAGGTATAACATCTGCACACACCTCTAACACTGACTGAGTGAGGAGACGTTCTGCCTCATAGTGTAGGCTTAGCAAATACCTACTGAGCCTGGTAGCACCTCTTAACAGAACCCAAGCTGATGAGCCGCGGACCTACACTGAGGGCCTCCGGAGGAGGTTTGGGGAACACTGTTGAGTTTGGTAACCTCTGCATCTCATGCTGGAGGTGAGAGCACACCTTCACGAAGTGTCCAGAAACATCTCACCCCCTCAAGCCCTTATTTTCTTACCCGTGACACCAGACTTCAGGTGACTCCTGGCTTAAGTGCTCGGAGTGAATGAATGTGCAGGCCGACTTTGAAATCACATCTGTTTGTACTGATTTGCAGCAGGGGCAGCAAGGGAGTTGCCCATACAAATGAGACTGTCACCTCTCCAGATGGCTTCCCTCACGGAGTCTTAATCCGCTGTTTTCTAGATGCACTTGGTTGCTGATTGTTTTGCCCCATGCTCTAGTCCCACACATGTGCCACATACATCCATTCTGTCCAGGCAGGGCCAAACAGTCACAGGAGCTGGTGGCCCTGGCGTTGCTTTCTTTTCCTCTGTGTACAGGAGCACCTCTGGGCTTCAGGCCACCCTGTGCTTATGGAATCAGACTGGAAGAAGGGCTACAGGTTAGGAGGGGCCTGCAGTACAGCAGGGCTCAGAGAAGTTCCCGGCGGTGTCACGGAGGCGGGGTGAGGTGGGCGGTGATGCCCTTTGGGTTCTATGTGGTGGACATAGAATATGGAGTACACAGAGACCATCTACTCTCTGGGCAAGACAGGCCACACCGGGGGCTTGTTTTTCCTTCTGGAGAGGAATTGACCTGGCACTTGGGGGAACATTTAAAAGTGCTGTAAAAACAGAAGGAGAGAGGCAGGGGTGCAGTGTCAGAGAAGCAGGTGATTCCAGGGTAAGCTGGAGCTGTTCACTCTCCAGGTTAGGGCCTGGGCTTCAAGTGGGGAACAGAGGAGAGCTACCACTTTGTGGGGTTTTGAGAGTCACAACCTGGGTTCTGTCCTGTGGTGACCTGCTTTTTCCGTGTGGTGCAAATGTGAGGACTGGCAGCATGCACGTGAACTTTAGACCATGGGCTGCCCCCCGGGGAGCGTTGCTCCCATGTCTGATTTTAGCCCCTTGCTATGGTATCTTAATGACAAAACAGCATGATGCCTGTTGTGAAATATTATGTTAAGATGCGTTACATTCATTTATGCTGTGGAACATTTGTTTAATGCTGCATTCTTTCATGTTACATCTGTTTCACTGAGAAGCTGTGTTACTTTGCCTGCCTAAAACACCTGATTGGTCTAATAAAGAGCTGAATGGCCAATAGCAAGGCAGGAGAAAGGATAGGTGGGGCTGGTGGGCAGAGAATAAGTAGGAGGAGAAATCTTGGCAGAAAGATCAAGGAGCAAGAAGAAGAGAAGGAGGAGGAGAGAGGCCTCCAGGGATCAGCCATCCAGCTACACGGCAAGCCACAGAGTAAGAAGTAAAGAAAGGTATATAGAATGTAAAAAATAAAAGCCCAGTGGCAAAAGGTAGACAGGATAATTTAAGAAAAGCTGGCTAGAAATAAGCCAAGCTAAGGCCAAGCATTCATAAGTAAGAATATCTGTGTGTTTATTTGGGAGCTGGATAGCGGGCCCCTAAAGAGTTAAAAAAAAAAAACCAAAAAACCCAGCTACAGATACCAGCACAAGACAAAACAGACACATAGATCCATGGGACAGAATAGAGGACACAGACTTAAGGCCACACAGCTGTAGCCACCTGAGTTTTGACAGAGAGGCTAAAAAAATATACATCAGAGAAGAGGGCACCTTCAGCACATGCGGGTAGGACAATCAATTCCAGCTGCAGTAAAGACTTTAATGTGAATCCTGAACTCTAGAACTGCCAGAGGAAAAGGTAGAGAAAAGTCTCTAAGATCTCAGCATGGGTGCTTTCCGAGCCGGATTCCAGTCACTCAAGAACTAGCTCCACGAATAGATGGAGCTGCATGAGATTGAAAGGCTTCGGCACAGCACAGGAAGCAAGCGAAGAAGCAGCGGCTTCAAACTAGATTTCTGCTAGCTATACGTCTGGCAGAGGTTTGACATCCAGAATACACCGAGAACTCAAAACAAAACCAAACGGCAACCAAAACAACTCAATAAGAAGTGGGCTAATGAAGAGTTCTCATAAGGAGAAATATAAACAGTCAGTAGATGCAAAAGACGTTCAACTCTGTGGTATCAGAGAATAAAGTCAGAAGGACGGTGAGGTTCTGTCTCACTGGTCACAATGACAGCTGCTTGGGAAGCAGCAAATGCTGATCTAGATGTGGACAAAGGGAACCATCAAACTGTTGGCTCTACTGTGGAAATCAGCGTAGCACCTCCTCCAGACGCCGAAAGAGGACCTACTGCATGACCCAGATGGTAGGCCCACTGCGTGATCCAGGTAGGCCCACTGCATGACCCAGGTAGGCCTACCACGTGACCCAGGTAGGCCCACTGCGTGACCCAGATAGACCCACTACGTGATCCAGATAGACCCACCACGTGACCCAGGTAGACCCACCTCATGACCCAGGTAGGCCCATTGTGTGACCCAGGTAGGCCACTCCTGGATAGTAACCCAGACTCCAAGTCCATACATCCCAGAGATGCCTGCCCATCAGGGTCTCAAACTGCTCACAAAGCTAAGCAGTGGAACAGAGGGAGGTGTCTTGTGGGGCATGGACACAGACACCTGACCATAAGGAATCAAGTTATATTGTTGGTAGGAAAATGGATGCAACAGGAGATTAATCATATTAAATGAATGAAGGCAGTCTCTGGACAAACACATATGTGGTTTTTTTTCCTTTCTAGATGTTAAAGATGTCTAAAATCATAGGTGGACAAACACGTATGTGGTTTTTTTCTTTCTAGATGTTAAAGATGTCTAAAATCATAGGTGGACAAACACGTATGTGTTTTTTTTTCTTTCTAGATGTTAAAGATGTCTAAAATCATAGGTGGACAAACACGTATGTGGTTTTTTTCTTTCTAGATGTTAAAGATGTCTAAAATCATAGGTGGACAAACATGTATGTGTAAAATCATAGGTAGACAAACACGTATGTGTAAAATCATAGGTGGACAAACACGTATGTGTAAAATCATAGGTGGACAAACACGTATGTGTAAAATCATAGGTGGACGGATGCCATGGGAGCAGAAGACAGGGCATCTAGGGGAACAGAGACTAATGGAGAAGAAGAAAGGACACCGGTCTATAAAAGGAGGTATGTTCAAAGCATCTTTATAAACTTGAATGAAAATTCAAGTGTCACTTCTTACCACTTTTTAGTCTTTATAAGCCAAGCTCAGGTAGTAGGTTGGTGTCCACCTTTGCCGTTCTGCCCTTGGGATGGAAGTGAGTTTGGCTGGCATCATGGGGTGTCCAGCTGGGGATGCCCTGCTGAACCGCTGTCCCTGACACCCTGGCATTCAGCATCAGGGCAGCCCCACTGCACAGGTCTCACTGCGGTGGCTCAAAGGGTCTCTTAAGGTAGTTTGCATGCGTGTTTATTAATTTTCTGTGAAACAGAGAGTGGCCAGGCATCTCCAAGAGAGCAAGGTTCTTGCCTTGCGAGCCCGTGCCGTCTGCTGCTGTATGGCTCTTCAGGCCTGGGACTCAGAGACCAAATTCTTTTATGTCGCCAGACACTCAACATTCGGCTTCCCTCTTAAGGGTTGTTGGGTGGGGGGTGGGGGTGGAGAATCTGATCTTGTCCCCAGGATCTCTGCTGTGCTGCACTCAGACTGGATTTCACAAGGACAAGTGGAGCAGACCGTGGGGATGCCTGGTCGGGAGGAGCTCGGGAGGACAGCTTCCGGGATGGACGTGGAGTTGTCCACTTTCACTTCTTTCTACTGAGACGCCAGATGGGGCAGCCTGAAGCTCGCGCCCGGGCCCAGGGTCAAGGCACGCCCTCCCCTCATGCCAGCGGCTCTGCAATGGGGCTGGACCTGCACTCCCTCCCTCTGTGGGGAGTCAGGCTCCTGGGTACCCTCTAATCAGGCCTGGTCTGTTTTCCTTGGTTAGAGTTCAGTCCTAGAGGCTAAGGAACGGTGCTGTGGCCGTCTGTGGCTCTCTCTCAGCCAGCCCTCCTCACCTCTACACCAGTGGGAATGAGCCTCATTCTTACCTCTGCCAATTCTGAGACCCCACGTCTACCTCAGGCCAAAGACCTACCTGTTCAGTGCTGTTGGAGCTTGTGTGAAACTTTAGACTGGGACGCTATGACCAGCGAAGACCTCATCCAGTCACTGTCTCCCCTTCCCTCCTCCTCCCCTTCCCTCTCCCGCCTGCTTCCTGCTCTAAGTCTGGGACTCTGCTGCTCCGGAGCAAGGCCCTTCTCTCTGGTGAATTCTAAACTGAAGTCACACAGCTGGCTAGTAAATCAAATTTGATAAATAAACAAGCCGTTCTTTCGAGTATTGTCCTTAGGTCTTATTTCTCTTGTCTCCCTTCATTAGAGGTTTTGATTGTCATCTCTTCGGCTCAACAGACAGTACAATCTGCCCTGTTAATTTTGTAATTGAGGTCTGTGCAAACACATTGCCACAGCCCCGGGGAATGTTTACCCTTCCTCAGCTGAGCACACAGTACAGTGTTAGTTGAATAAGATCCGACTGAAAAGGCACAAATCAAGCATTTAAAAATAGAACAAGGACTCAAAGCGCCGAGTGTCAATATCCCCATCGAGTATCGAGTGATGGCAAGTGGGGGAGCTGGGTCTGTGGCTCCTGGGGTCTCATCCCCATAGATAGCATCTGCTGAGCAGACAGCAGCGAGCAGCATGGCTTAGCAGAGGGGGGGGGAAGGAGGGGAGGGAACCATGTTTCAAATAGTCTCCCTTTTCTCTAACCCAAAGCTGACACTTGTTGCTATGGGTCTTTCTCGTGTCTCTGAGGAGTGGAAATCTTCGCTCTGATCGGCTTGGGGGCCAAGTTGATGAATGAAACCCTGAAGAACCACGAGGCTCAGAGTAGACCCCCCTGAGAAGGACAGTGCTCAACCTTAATGGACCCTGAAGCAAATAAGGACAGAAGAGACACAGTCCAACTCTGCTGTCGGCCCCAGTCTCCGGAGATCTGTGTGTACGCAGGGTTAAGGAAGGGTCCCTACAGCCTGGGTTGGCTGTGGGACCTGGAAGCAACAGCAAGCCTACATGTTCCTCTGTTCCCTTACTGCAGCACCAGCCAGAGATGCAGGTGTGCACCTGACTATCTTTAACACATCAGCAAGCATCTAAGTTGGCAAGTTGGGGGTAATCAGCATCCTTTACCTGTGATGGCACATTAGCAGGTCTCTGCTATGATTCACTGGCTCTTCACTCTTAAATTTTCATTTACGTGTTAAGATCCTTGGGGTCACAGACCGTTAGCCACTGACCTGAAGGCGGCAGGACTACCCAAACCTCAAATCCAAGTCCCCATCTGAGGGGAAGTAGAAATGCTCTACCTGAGCTGGGAGGGGCTCGAGCTGTGATGGAAAGCATGGGAACTGTGCGCAGGGCCTGTGGTGAGCATGTCTGTGCAGGGACATATAGGAAAAACCGTAGGAATGGGGGCCCTGGGTGTGCAAAGGGACTGTCTGGAATGAGGCGCACCCCCAAATCCTGGAGGAGTGCCCACAATGACTGCTGGCCAAGTGGACCAGGAGCCCTCCAGCATGGCCACCCCGTCACCCGCCACTAAAGGGTGCAGGGGCGTTAGCTAGTGGGTTTAAGTGTCACCCAGAGCAAGGCCGCAGGGACAATGAGGAATGCTGAGAGCAGGGTGGACATGAGGAGTTGTCTGTGGTACCCACCCCAGGAGGAAGCCTTTAGTGAGGGTGGACCCTGGGTTGTCCTTGCAGGGCCGCCACAGTCTCATCATGGAGGCACTCCAAGCTCCTGTCGGGTTGCTTGGCTCTGTGCACGCCTGCCAGCATGTCCTCCCCCATCCAGCCACATCCCTCACTCAGGAAGTGAGCCGGTGACTTCCTGCTGGTGAGGATGTCTCCAAGGGAGAAGTGGTGCCCTCCACAGCAAGGAGTCGGGCTTCCTTTGGCCACCGCGTGAGTGACAAGGAGCCATACTTCTTCTATCGTACCCCTGAAGCGGGCAGAGGGCAGAACCCCAGAGTGGCCTCAGTTCTGTGCACCCTTGCAGAGAGAGCTCCGAGGTCACAGACAATCAGGCTGACACCAGAGTTGCCTCTTTCCCTCTGAGCGAGTCTGTGGGGTCAGAGTCATCCTTGGGGTGCCCCTCCAGAGCCTTGCTGAAGGTTCTGAGTTTTGGACAGTGCCCCCCACTCTGTCAGCAGTAAGTAGACACACTGAAGTTTACTTCTACTTACACACAACGGTAAGAGGACATCACTGACTGGTGGTGGCACTAGAGCCTTGGTGGTCCACCCTGGGGCTGTCCCCATAGCACCTGTGCAGGTTTTGTGTTGGGGTGAGACAGCATTCTCCCAGGCAATGAAAGTGTCCTCATTATAGGTTGTCCATGTGACACCTAGCTCTTACGTTGTTCCCAGTTTCCCCACCCACTCCAAGCCATTTTCCTTCAAGACCATGTTGGGCTCACTTCTCACGGTTTCAACTGGTGCTGTGTCCAGAGCTAAAGGGGCAGTGGCAGGGAAACATCCTTGGTGACTCCTCCGAACGTGTGACCCCTTAGATGCACGCTATGAACACAGGGCAGCAGCCTGTTGTCCTTTCCCCTCCCCTCCGTGAAAGCCTTTCTTTCTTGGATGCTGGGAAGGACAAGGTCTAAAACCAGGTTCATCCACACACCAGACAAGCCCCAGGTCCTTCAAAGTCTTTCTGGGTCAACGGTGCCCTGCTCTGCATTCCTAGACTTTGCTGCAGAAGCAGTGAGATGGGGGCTAGGGAGCCATGTATTGAATCAAGCAGGGTTTTCTTGATGGCTGCTGGAGGCCCCGTGATTCAGGTCAGGGATGAAGAGCCTTCAGGTGGGGATGTGGGAGAGGACCTGGTGGGCAGTGACCCTCTAGTGGCCTCCCATCGGCTAGGACCTTCCCTATTGGCCAGGTGGCTGCTGTTTTTGGAGGATCCATGGGGAGGCAGTGCAGGACAGTGGTTGTGGTTCTGGACCAGGGCAGCAAGGGGATCAGAAGCAGAATGCTGACCTGTGTCTCCCAGGCGACGGCAGGGCCATGGGATGGTTCATCGGCCAGCATGGCTAGCTCTGCGCATCCACATTTTTTCTGATCCCAGCTGGGTGTCCCAAAGTTAACAAAGCACTAGACAGAGAAGCCGAGGGAAAGACTGTCATCCTCGGGGACGGGGACGTCCTGTTTCTATGTCTGTAGCATAGATTCTTGTCTGAGTCTACAGCCTGGCCCTTCATGTCCACCACGTCTGACCTGCTGGTCTTAATGATCATTGAGCCAGTGGCTGGTTTTCCTGCTAGTTCTGACGATTATGTCTTCAAAGTTGTCACTTCTGCTTCCCAGGCTACATCAGTTCTCACAGCCACAGCTGTCGCTTGGCAGACTCCACTCCAAGGTCACCATGGTGGTCAGGCAGGAAGGTCACACTGTAGGGAGCTGGGGCTGCCTCGAGGGTTCCTGCTAGCCATGCCCTGCCTATCCACCTGCCCGGCCCATGTTTGCTCAGGGGGTGTGTGATACAGGACTGCAGAAGCACCCTTTGTAATGCTCCATTGCCAGTGACTATAATCGAGCTGACGCGTGTCACGTGGGAACTTCAACTAGAAAACATTTCTCAGCCACTTTGAACAGGATGGCTTTTTAACCCGCCTCACTGGCCTGACACTTCCAGCCTTGGAGACTCGGATGAAAATTTGCTCCATGGGGGAAACAGTGCAGCTACTTCTGCTGTTGGGGAGTTCTAAGGATGGGAGACACAACTGCAAAACATCTGGTATGGTGGACATGGTGCATGTCCTGGGAGAGCCGTGGGATCTTATGGGGTACAGCAGTTGCCTGGAGATGGTAGGTAGTATTGACACCAAAAGCAGAGCTCCCATGCCAAAGGAACTAAGCACGAGTGACCATGGACCAGAAGCCCCCAAGCACCATGTTCCAACATGGTAACTGTTTTGTGAAATTTCTACAGAAACAGAAGCACGGGGACTGGAGAGATGGTGCAGAGGTTAAGATGACCATTGCTCTTGCAGAGAACCCAGGTTACGTTCCCACCCCCCAATCAGGTGACTCACAACTGTAACTTCAGCTCCTGGGGATTCTGTGGCCTTCTTCTGGCCTCTCTGTACACTATACCCATATGAACAAACCCACAGATGGACCAACATATGCATGTATAAATGTTTTAAATATTAAAATTAAGTGTGCTGGCAAGTGATATGTCAACTTGATACAAGCGAAACCTATCTGAGAGGAGGGAACCTCAATTGAAAATAACCTCCATGAGATGGGGATGTAGGCAAGCCTTAGGATAGGCAAACCTGTAAGATCGGACTGTCAGCAAGACTCTAGGGCATTTTCTTAGGAGGGCCCAGGGCACTGAAAGTAGGTGGGACCATCCCTGGGCTGATTGTCCTGGGTTCTATAAGAAAGGCTAAGAAAGCTATAAAGAGCAAGCCAGTAAGCAATACCCCTCCATGGCCTCTGCATAAGTTCCTGCCTCCAGGTTCCAGCCCTATTTGAGTTCTTGTCTTGACTTCCCTCAAGGACTGTGGCTGAATATGTAAGTCAAATAAATCCTTTCCTCCCCAACTTGCTTTTGGTCATGGCCTTTCATCATAGCAATAATATCCCTACCAGGACAGTGGGGTGTTGCTGTGACAGACCTGTGGTGTGGGAGAATTGTCTGTATTCTGTCAATCATGTTTTAAATAAACACTGATTGGCCAGGCAGGGAAATATAGGTGGGACAACCAGACAGGAAGTAAAGGTGGGACAATGAGAACAGGAGAATGCTGGGAAGGAGGAAGCATATTCCTCTGCAGTCCTGCCCAGACCACGGAAGAAGCAGGATGTGATCTGCCCACTGAAAAAGGTACTGAGCCATGTGGCTAACATAGATAAGGATAATGGGTTAATATAAGTTATAAGAGCTAATACAAAGCCTGAGCTAATGGGCCAATCAGTTTATCATTAATATAGACTCTCTGTGTGATTTTCTTTGGGACCTAATGACTGTGGGACCTGGTGGGAGGACAGAAACCAACCAGGCCCTCATGTTACAGACCTGACCATGTTGTTTGTGGGAGGACAGTGGAATGACTTTGGAACTTTGGGCTAGCAAAGCCCTTGGGTACTGAGAACTCAGTGAGCTGTCCTATGGGAGCTTGGAAGATAGGAATGTTCAGGGCAATGCAGATGGAGGCCTGGCTTGTGAAGTGTCAGAGGGAAGCAAAGACTACCAGGCCTTGTGTGTGAAGAATCTGTGGTGTCAAGTCAGCTGGGGCTGAAGGATCAGCCATGATTAACAAGAGTCCAGAGCCACTGGATAAAACCTTTGTGTTACTTGGACAATGGATGCTGGTCAGCTGGAGCTGAGAAATTAGTGGTGATTAAGAAGAGCCCAGCATGGTTGGTGATGTCTCCTGGGAAGTGTTTCCTGAGAGTTGGCACACAGAAGCTGTGCTCCAGAGGCAGCCAGGGTTCTACCTCATGCTGGAAGCTGAACGAGGTACTGGTTTCGAAGGCATGAAGGATTTGAGGAGAGAAGCTGAGGCTTGGTGAAGGAGCAGGTGGAGTGGCAGTTGAAGCCCCAGGATTCTGGGGGTCATGGAGAAAAACTGAGCCTTTGCACCATGAAGAGAGCCCAGGAGAGGCCATTGGTGAAACCGCAGCCCGGTTTCAGCAAATGATACCAGCATTTTGGAGACGCCAGTACCATGGGATGATCAAGAACAGCAGCAGCCATGGAGTGGAGCCAGCCGGAGCCTAGAACGCTAGCTGTGTGTGCTGCAGGAGAAGTGACCCGAGCCCACTGGAGGAGCCCAGAAGATCGTGAGTGGATCCCAGATGTTGGACACTGAGTTATTTATACTGTTGGAGTTTGGTTTTTCTTTCTTCAGTTTGTGACTGCTTCCTGGTTCTTCTTTCTTGAAGTAGGAAAGTAATTTAGTTTTGATTTTACAGGAGCCCACAGGTGAGAGATTTCAAACTTAAAAAAAAAAAGAATTTGGGAGTTTTACAGAGGCTTTTGATTTTAAAAGAGACTAGCTATTTTTAAAGAGATAACTATTAAGGTGTTTGAATTTATAAAGTTGTAGGACTTGGTTTGTAAAATATTTCATAGTATGATGTCTTTATTAGTGTGTGATCTTGGGGATGAACAAGAAAGGAAATGTATCTTAACAGAGATGTGCTTGTGTGTCATGATGTGGGATTCCCCTCTGTATGTTATGAATATGTTTTATAACCTTAGTTATTAAAGAAACTGTTTTGGCCAGTGGCCTAGTAGAGTAAAACCAGGCAGGAAATCTGAACAGAGATATAGAAAGTAGAGGAGGCACCATGTAGCTGCCAACAGGAAACGCTGCCAGCTGCCAACCAGAACCTTACCAGTAGGCTACAGCCTCATGGCAAAACACAGATTAATAGAAATGGGTTATGATGTAAGAGTTAGCTAGAAATATGCCTAAGCTATTGGCCAAACAGTGTTGTAATTGATATGGTTTCTGTGTTATTATTCGGGTCAAGTTGATGGAAGATCAGTTGTGCTGGCCAGTGTTATGTCCACTTGGCTCAAACTAAAGTCACCCGAGAAAAGGGAACTTCAGTTGAGAAAATGCCTCTATAAGTTGGGGCTGTAGGCAAGCCTGTAGGGCATTTTTAAAAATGATCCATAGAGAGGGGCCCAGACTTTTTTTTTTTTTTTTTTATAAAAAAGCAGGCTGAGCAAGTCATGAGGAGCAAGCCAGTAAACAGCTTCCTCCAAGGCCTCTGCATCAGCTCCTGCCTCCAGGCCAGTTTGAGTTCCTGCCTTAGCCTCTCTCCGTGAACTATAACTCTAGATATGGAAGCCAAATAAACCTTTCCCTCCACATGCTGCTTGTCTCTCATGGTGTTTCATCACAACAATCACAACCCTAAAGGACAAAGAAAATAGTAAACTAAGACACTTAAAAACAAAGTGGTGGGGGGCAGGGGCTGGAGAGGTGGCTCAGAGGTTAAAAGCACTTGTTGCTCTGGCAGAGGACCTGGGTTTGAGTCCAAGTATCCAGCTAGCAGCTCACAACAGTCTAACTCCAGTTCCAAGGGATTTGGCACACCCTTCTGGCATAAGCATGACATACATACATGCAAGCATACATACCCATAAATTTACAGTTATTAATAATAAAGAATGTGAAACACACTGGTAGGAAGTGAGGAAGTTTCTACTATCGCCTCAGATGCTCTCTGATGACATCATTAGCCTTTGAATTAGTGAAAGGCAGGGGTCAGTAAAAGGATTTACCTAACGGTCACATGGATATGACATCAGACACAGAAGTGGACAGTTAAGGGGAATGAAGATAATCTGGCCCCCAACCTGTAACATTCCAGCTCTCCACAGTCAGCCCATCAGCCCAGCATGTTTAGCGTAGGTAAGCCCCCAAAACATCAGTTCATAGCAGCCGCTAAGCAACTAACCGTATTGGATACTTAAATATGAATTAAAGTTGTATCCTACTAAAACCTCTTCTCTGCGGACTCACACATGTGAAGTGTTCAAAAACCAGCTTAAAGTCCCTATGCAGATCTAGGCATTTTCTTTATCTGAGCAAGTTCATGGACTCCATGTTAGAGCTGGGCAAACCCGCAGCCCCTGCCCCAGTGTGCCTAAACAGAGCCTATCAGACAGACATGCTCATCCCTATGTCCTGCCCATAGCTGTTTGCATTGTAATCCCAGCGCTGAGCTGCAGAGTCAAACGTGACCTCTGTCTGACCTTTCAGAATGCTTTCCTGAGCCTGGCTCTGCACAGGGTGTATCTGTGAGGACCTGAGACAGTGTCACACCAAGGCTGCCCTTGGGTGGGACACACAGGATTTGTGGGTGCTGGCCTCCTGAGAAGCCTGAGAGGGCGTGTGTGTCACAGTAGAGAGCACAGTGGGGTTTGTCATGGTACAAGGCGCAGAGTGTGGAGGCAGGGAGTGTGCACATTAACGCGTGTGTGCACACATATGTAGGGTGTGTATCCAGTCAGATTGAAAGAAGCCCTCCCTGGGGCAATGATGGGGCAGGCTGAGATGCCACTGGGCTCCCGGGTCAGGGACAGAGCAGGCTGGGGCACTACTGGGCTCCCTGGGGCAGGGACAGGGCAGGCTGGGATGCCACTGGACTCCCCTGGGGCAGGGACAGGGCAGGCTGGGATGCCACTGAGCTCCCGGGGCAGGGACAGGGCAGGCTGGGGGTGCCTCTGGGCATGTCTTTTAACCCTGAAAAAGGAAGGGTTGGGAGCACAATAAGAAGGGTCTTCCCAGAAAGAGGTCGTGAGCCTCTTTCTGTTCAGTGAAAGCCAGGAACAGAATGCCTCCCATCCCCACCCAGCCCCACTGATGGATTTGTCTCTGGGGGGTGGGGGTTGTTTCCAGCGCAGGTCCCTGGAGAAGCCCAAACTCCAGAACATGAAAAAACTACATTTGAAGTAAGAGGGTGAGGGCACCCGGAACACGGCACCCACCCATCCCAAGAAGCAGCCTTCTTTAAAGAGTCTGATCCTCCAGACCTCACAAAAGATACCTTGTATCCCCCAGATACTGGTGGGCACCCTTCCTGGGACCACTGGTGTGACCTGCCATCGGGCTGGGGAAGGCACGGTGGTAGGAGTCAGCTGGCCACATTGCATCCAGAGAGAGATGTGTGCTGGTGTTTAGTTCACTTCTATCTGGTCCAGGCCTCCACCCCAGGGATGGTGCTGCCCACATTTAGAGGGAATCTTGCTTCTCCACTGAAGGCTTTTCTGGAAACACCCTTGCAGACATATCCAGAGCTGTGTTTCCATGGTGATTCCCAATCCAGTCAAGTTGACAAAGATGAACTGCCACAACCATGAAGACATGGAAACCCACCCAGACCTGTAATCATCCGTGATGCTAAACAGACCTGGCAAAGCCGCTGCCCATGCAGCCTGGACACTTGGTTTGCAAAGGAATTGCTACATGCCCATGTGGTAAATGAGTGTGGGCAGCTAAGCATTGTGAGCAAGCCTTTGCTGGCAGGAGGAGCTAAGCCTTGGAAACGCAATTGCATCTGCATGTCATCAGGAGTGGCTTTAATTAGTAAAGGCACATATCCTGATGGTTTTGAACTTACAATGTTTTGAGTTTATGATACACACCCAGCAAGAACTGGATCTTGAATTTTGGTATTTTCCAAGGATGGTAATACACAGTACAACTCTCTAGAGGGACGGGGACCATGGGACCCTGATATAAAAGCCTAGAGTTC
The DNA here is from genome assembly GCA_004026605.1 of Ondatra zibethicus. Lineage (NCBI taxonomy): Eukaryota > Metazoa > Chordata > Mammalia > Rodentia > Cricetidae > Ondatra > Ondatra zibethicus. The sequence goes on along the minus strand of PVIU01002050.1, from coordinate 43,011 downwards.
TGTGCCCTGTCTTGCTCAGCTATGCTGTGCAGGAGGTAGATTCTTATTCCCTGACTAAGGATGGTTTGGGAGATGGAACATGTCATAAGTAAATCAAACACTATCTGCGCTCTGCTTTGTAGTTCAGCGTTCTCAACCAACCGTTTTGCTGCCTTTAAGAAGAGCTGGTTAAGCTGAGCGGTGGTGGCACACGCCTTTAATCCCTGCACTCTGGAGGCAGAGGCAGGTGGATCTCTGTGAGTTCAAGGCCAACCTGGTCTACAAAGCGAGTTCCAGGACAGCCAGAAAAGTTATGCAGAGAAAGCTTGTCTTGAGAAACCAAAAGCCAAGAAGAACCATTTGGAATCCATTCACAGTTAAAGGAGAAACCTAAAATAACGACATCACACAGGGCCTTTTGATCCGATTTTCCTGGAAATTACGTGTCTTGCTCCAGAGCGGGCGAGGAAATCTCTCTCTGCTTCTGCAAGGCTCCCACCATCATTCCTAGGGGATGTCGGTGGTCAGTGACAAATTCCCAGCAAAGCAAGTGGCGTCAGGTCCTCCACTGCTCTGAGCTGCCATTTCCCTCCCTGTTCGCTCTCCCAGCCTCGTCAGCTTGACCTGCAGCTGGTCAAGCTGGTAAGGGTGCCTGCCCTTCCTTTCTTCCCTGGGAGTGCCTGGCATGGATTCCAGCCACTGCAGCCTTGGGAAGCTTGAGGATGATACCTGTTCTATAAGGAGTTCGTGGTCCATGGTGGGCAGTCCGTGACCGACCCTGGGGAAATCGCTTCCCCTTTAAGAGGTGATTTCGGGCTCCCTCATGTGAGCCAGATAAAAAAGAGCATCACTAACAAGAGGGACTCTCTTCTCTTGGCGCTCTCCGCCCCCGCCCACTAGGTGTGGAAACGGCCAGGCCTCATGAGTTGTCCTTTGAATGTTTTTTTCTTTCATTATCTGTATTATTTGAGCTACTAGACCAATACAGAGTTCCATATCTGTAATGGTGGACTGGCTTAGTTATTTGGCTGAAAACTGCCTGTGAGAAGCTGTCTGTCTGTCTGTCTATCCTCACACATTAGGAAACTATCAAGACAAAACACGAAGGGTCAAGACTCAGAGAGGCGGGGAATTTACTGATATAGGCTTGGCACTGGGCCCACCACCTGTGCGTTCTCTAGATCAGTGCCCACGTGCTCGGGAGCTAGCAGCACTTCGCTAGGCAGGTGTGTGTGTGTGTGTGTGTGTGTGTGTGTGTGTGATTCAAACTTGCTCGAGTTCAGGATTCCAGGTGCCAGGATCTCAAAAGAAAGCATGTGTGAAGTGACACCTGCCACCCGGTCTGCCTGTCCTCTTAGGATGCTTGATGAGTCCCTAGTTGTCATCTTGAATGAAGGTGAGCAGAAATGGGTGATCTTGAGACCAAGGCCCAAATATGGACATACATCCTGTGGAGGAGGACAGTAGGCACACCAGGCTCATCACGGTAATGAGCTGGGGTGAAAATGAGGAGTCAAAAAGACAGAAGTCCCCTACTGCCACAGGGGTCTAACACTACAGTCTGTGACGCCAGACTGTGAGAAACGGTGGGGTTTGGGTAGCGATGGAAACACTGCAGAAACACACCTATATCTACACCCAGTGGAAATGTTACTCAGAAAGAGAAGATAAAACAAAGGTTTCTAGATACCCCAAACTCTGAGGATTTTCCTGGTGGACCCACAGTAGATGCTAAAGGGATCCTTTGGTTGCAACTTACCTGTGGATAAGTTTACAAGACAAAGAAGTGCATAAACTAATAATTTGGGGGGGTATTTAAAAGATATGCATTGCTAAAATGTGAGAAAATGTTGCAAAACTGTTATTAAATGGAATTAAGCATTCTGTTTGCACATTTCCTTCATTGTGTTGTTAGTTTATCATTATTCTGAAGGTTGTGCTAGATGAGAGTGAGTCAGGGATGCACATTGCATTCTCTTACACAACCTTCAAAATTATGATAAAGTATATAATTAACGACGTGATGAAGAGAAATGGTATAAAATACTTGCCTGATCAAAGCGAGATGAATGACAGGAAAAATCAGGTGTGTGATACAAATGACATGCCGTCGGCACAAACATATCCAGGATGGAATCACATTAAATATAAACGGCCTGCGCCAAGCCAAAGGGTCCTATAATGTCACCTAAAAAGATACGCCTTGACTATGCTGCAGAGAAGATGGTGACAGATGATAGCAAATGAGAGCGAGCAAGTGAATGAGAGAGAGAGAGAGAGAGAGAGAGAGAGAGAGAGAGAGAGAGAGAGAGAGAGAGAATAGGGCTAGGCTACATTCCTAGATGCAGGACAAGATGAAGCCCCACAGATAGAAGAGGGACATTGTATAGAAATAAAGGCTTAAATCCACCCAGGAGATAAGACACGTTGGTTGTTGTAAGACTTGGCACATTGGCAGAACTAAGGAGTGAACGTCTCTGTGAACTTTGACAGGTAAACAAACTACCAGTACTTGAACTATGTGATTGATGAACTGTGATTGGCTCTGTCGGATGGTATATCCAACTGTAGAACTTGCCTTTTGTGCTTCAAGTGGAAAATCTGCCACGTGTCCATGAAGTAAATATACCCCCCAAAACCCCCCAAAACAAAAAACCCTGCAATCATATTTTTCAACATCTTCCCCAGACTGTGGCTTGTGACAAGGGGTCAGTCCAGATGCCGTTCACATCTAGGGTAGCAGTGCCCATAAGTGCCCCACCATGTCTGTGTCCCTGTGTGACACTGTCCAGTCAGGTCCGGGGCCAGCGAAGGCTTTTCACCCCTCAGAGGCACATTTTACACTGACTGCCCATACCCAGCTCATCTCTTGCATTTTGCTAGCTGACCCTAAAGTCTTTGCTTTAGATCATGAGTTTAGGTTTGTTTTGTTTTTGTTTGTTTGTTTGGTTTTTGGTTTTTCAAGACAGGGTTTCTCTGTAGCTTTGGAGCCTGTCCTGAAGTGTCAGTTTTAAACTCTATGTGAATGTCCCCCAAGAGGAGCAGCTGTGCATCTCTACAGCTCTCAGAGCATGCCCGAGAACAACCAAGTTTTAATAACACCGACATTTTGTGCTGGCTTGGGTGTCACTGCAGAGAGACTGACGGAGTTGAAGGGCTTTCTCCTGTTGATGATAGCTATAATCTGGTGTGATTAGAGTGCAGATGTGGAAAGTGAGAAGACCGGTCTGTGGCAACTTACCGACAAGGCATACCCCTGCAAAAGCATACCCTTTAACCCCGCATAACTCAATTTAGGCTTACGTGGAAAAAACAATTGTCTTTTATGAATGTGTGCATTCCCTAAGCACGAGTGGTGTGGAGCTCGCCAGTGGCTCCATGCATTTCTAACGAGCTCAGGAGCGCCTGCGCCATGCTGTCCTCCTGGGCTTGGTCCTCTTCTCCTAAAAGATGCTTTCTGTTTGGAAAGAGGAGATTTTCCTAAGAAGTTGTGTGTGTGTGTCATCCCTGCTGCTCCATATCCCATGGCTCATGGGCAAGACTGGAAACAAATAGCCCGAGCTTCCCATGTGGGTGACCAGCTATAGGAAAAGAATTTCTGGGCAGACAGGGTCTCTACTTGCAGAATCAGAAGCTTTACAATCTTCTAGGGGTCACTCTGGGGCTCTCAGGGATGTACAGCAACCAGATGGCCACCCTCCCTGCCTGCCACTCAGCTATCTTTGGCCTGTAACCAGAATGAGGGACCCCATGGGTTATGGGCCCCTATGCTGGAAGGAAGTACCTTCTTGACAGAAACCTATGCCTTTGGGGTTCTGTGGTACCCTTTGTCAAGGGTGATGTTTATGAAGCTGGAGGAAGCCTGTGGGAGCATTAGGGGTTGTGATGGAAGGGGTTGGTGGAGACATCAAGTCTCTCCAAAGCTATTGCAAAGTCCAAATGAGCCCAGAGACACTAGTATAAGGGATAGGGCCCTATAGGCCCAGTGGGAACTGACCAAGTCCAAGAGACTCTGTTGGTTTGTGGAGTTAGTTAAGTGGGCCTATGGATATTCACCAACCCTCATCACCTCCCTCTGACTGTTACCAGATGCGGCCCCTCCTCCAGGAACAGGCAAATAGGATCTGAGAGCCACCCTGGAGCCAGGCTCTGGCTCTTGCCTTGCAAGATCACTAAACTCCATCTTGACACCCAGGAGGGAGCTGAAGCTGCACCGCACTGAGCATTGAGAACTACAGCTCAGGGATCGGACCGCTGGCCAACATCTATGTAAGGTCCTCATCACGGCCACTCTGGGACTCAAACCCAGGCTGTGTCACTCCCACTATCAGGTCAATTCCTCTCAGTCCATGTGGGAATGTGAAAGAGGGTGGGATGGGGCTCAGTCCCAAAGGGAGGACTCTTGCATATGAGAGGGCCCAGCACATGTGCTGGTCACAAATGGGACAGATGTGGTGGTTGGGGCCATAGTATGGGTAGCAATCACTCTGAGGTCCTGTTTCTGAGAGAGGGAGAACCACACTTTTGCTTTGGCTGAGGTGGGAATCCTTCAATGACTTGGCCTAGGACCCCTTAATTTGGACTCGTCCAGGCAAATACCCATGCAAAACCCCAGCTTATCTAAGAGCTGCTAGGGAGAGGCTCACTGGCAAGTGGCGTTCTTAGTTCACCTCCCCCCAGCAGGGAACCTGCAGATTCGGGGCCACTTGCCTCTTAGTTCCAAGCTGTCTTCATATCTTCCTATGTTTTGAAGGATTCTGTCCAAAATGGACACTTTCCTGTGCTTATCATTCTTCGAACTCTTCTTTTCTGTGGGGAAAAATATACCGTGATCAAACTTTGATTAAAAAAAAAAAGCAGAGCGTGGTGCTTTTTCTCTTTAACTTCAGAAACTGAACGCAGGCTAAGTATTGAGTTCATTGGTGGAGCCTTTGCCTAGCATTAATGAAGCTCTAGATTTGACCGGTAGCGACATGAAAACAATTTATATAAAAACTCAACTTCTAAAACCCTGTGAGAAAAATGAGGAAAACCACAGTGGTTGAAGAGCCTAGATGCTGACTCTGTATTCTATAGCATGACCTCCTAGAAACAGGGTCTTTTTTAAAAGATTTATTTATTTATTATATATACAACATTCCTTCCATGTGTGCCTGCAGGCCAGAAGAAGGCACCAGATCTCATTATAGACGGCTGTGAGCCACCATGTGGTTGCTGGGAATTGAACTCAGGACCTCTGGAAGAGCAGTCAGCACCCTTAACCTCTGAGCCATCTCTCCAGCCCCAGATACAGGGTCTTTGCAGATATAATAGATTAGACTGAGGTGAAGCATGATGAATAAAAACTCAGGGAGAGAAATTGGGGTTCAACCTGAAGATCCAAAAAGCAAAGCAGTCAGCCACTGGCTCTTAACCTCAACCTCAGGCCAAAATGGTGATCCTGCTTTCAGGAATCTCAGAATGAGACTGTGTGTTGAGAGCTGTTTCCTCCCGTTTTATAATCCTCTCTGGGGCTGGGATTAAAAGGTATGCACCGCCTGGTTTCTATGGCAACCAGTGTGGCTACCAGGAATAAAGGTGTGTGTTACCATAATCTGGTCCATAAGGCTGACCAGTGGGACTGTTTTGCTCTCAGATCTTCAGTCTTTATTTATTAAAATACAATTGAAATGCCACTACCGTGAGGTCTTAGAGGAAAAGCTCGGCCCTACTCCAATGTGACCATGTCCTTAGAAAAATGGAAGACCTGAACACATAGACACACATGGCGAACGCTGGGTAAACACAGAGCAAAGCCACAGAGTACCAGAAATGTCCACCAGGACGGCTAGCCCCACCCGTTCTTGCATCTCAGAGTTCAGGCTCTGAATTTCTGTGAAGTCAGCCACACGGTATGTGGGAGTTTGCTAGGACTACCCCAGGACACAGGCAAGAAAGATCAGCCAGTCATGCTACAGACAGTAAGTCTAGTGATTGACTCAAATGTGGACAGGACTCCACGTGGTCCCTACGTGTGGCTGCTCCAACTTCAGTGCCCAGTGCCGTGACAGAGGCTGTCACCATTGTAGGTGGCTCTGCAAGATGGCTTCCCAGGCTCACGGATCTGGATCTCAGTGGCTCGAGAGTTGGAGGAGTGCACCCCCACTTTCTCTGGGTCCAGGTCACAGTAAGAAATTCATGCTGTGGCCACATTTGCTCTCCTGCCTCCAAAACAAACATTCCATCAGTGTGTGCAATTTTGTTTTGTTTTGTTTTTTAATGTTGGAACAACTTAGTAGGTTTTATGAGCCATTCCTGGGCAGAATCAGTTTGGGAAACTGCCAGGTGGTGCTGAGGGAAGTCACCTGCCCTGGGTCTCAGGGAAAGGATGACTTGCCACTGGGTGGGTTTCCTTATCTGAGTCCTTTTGTTCTAGTGTATGCTGTAGTTGCCTTCAGTGGCCGTGGAGGGAGGCTGTCCCTTGGGTGTGTTCTATCTGCATACGCTGGGTCTCCTGTCTTCACACAGTGCGCTGTTTCCTGACTGTTCCAACAAGGCTGTGCGCATCTCACAGGCACACTGATGACAGACGGGTGACTCGCGGGTATCCTGGAATAGGGCAGAACTACAGGTGAAGGCCTCAGGACCATTGGTCAGTTATCTTTCCTTCATGCCAGTGAGTCTAGGAGCCTTTCTAGGTTTGGCATGTTCTCACAGAGATGTCGCTACCTGGCCTTTAGCCAAATAGGCCCTGGAGCTCTGCATGCTCCTCAGTGTGAAAGCTCATTCATTCATTCATTCATTCATTCATTCAGCCTGTCAACCACACCCGTGCTGTGTCAGGGACTCAGGCAGCAGAGAAAGGCTTCCTGCTCCCGTAGGAGGCCATTTTCACAATGGACACACACACCCGAGGGTGGCAGGCTCGTTCCTGTCTCCAGGGATCCAGTGGCCCTGACCTCCACCTGACAGCTCTCTTTTAATTTTTAGGAGCAAGCTAAATTAGGAGCTGTCTTATTGCTTCCATTTAGCTTTCTCTAAAAATTACAAGGTGTGACTCAGGCTGTGGGAGGCAGGGGAGCCATAGTGATTGCTGGGCTCAAGGAAAGCTCCAGACGGAGCTGGAGGCTCTGTCTCTCTTCCTCGAAGGAGGGTGTGGACCACAAGGTCAACTTCCTTTCCATTTTAGTGCTACCTCAAATCCCTGGTGTCACCGGGCATGTGCCAGCCCTGTGGCCTTCTGTCATTTCACTCTCAATGAAAACAGCCATCCCTGGGCTGTCCAAACACCCAAGAGTCTGGCATTCCATCCCTCTAGATGGACCACCAAGTCTCTCTGGGCTAAAGGAGGGGAAAGCCATGGCTTTGGAAGCAGAAAGTCTTGTCTTAGACCAGAGGGAAAGAACAGCAGACTATCTGCCTTCTGGATTTGCAGAAGAGTGGTTCCTGGATGCCAATTGGTACCCAGGCCCAAAGATGCTCCTGTGGCACTGCGCACAACCTGGTGATTCTCTTGACACTTGGAAGACATCTAGATGATTTATAAGCAATGATACATTACAAATGTTATGAAAATACTCCACTGTATTGATGAGGCAATCAGGACAAGAAAAGGACCTGTGAGTGTTCAGTACAGAGGACATTTGGGGGGGGGATATTTTTGATCCCCAGTTGGTTGAATCCGCTGATGTGAAGCCTGAGGCCCAAGGATGAGGAGAACATTATTATGAATAAAAGTGGCTGAGAATTAAGGGAAGCTCTCGCCTAGCCACACTGCCACAGGCTGTCATGGGGACAACTTTGTGTGATCGCTTTATCTGGGGGAATCCTTGTTAGAGTATGTTCCCAGATCTACCTCGTCTTTCCTCGTCCCTGCTTCTGCTCTCTCCTTCCCATCCTTCCTCTACCACCAACAAAGCTTCTGAGTGATGGAGCCTCTTCCTCAGACCACACTTAGAGGACACACTTCAGCCAGGCTGTCATTCTAAGTCAGTCACTCTGTTTTCTTCATTGCAGTACCTTGATATTTTATGTCTTCAGTTCTTTTCTCACACATATGAATGATTTCAAACATTTTAGTACAAACATTTAATGCTATAACTTTTCGCAGAAGCCCTGATTTCTCTCCCACAAATTTCAGCATGAGTTTTCATTTTAATTCAATTAAAAATATTTCCAAATTCCTCTTTTGACTTCTTTACACAGTGGGTCATTGAGAAGCATGCTGTGTAAATTAGCAAATATTTAGACAATTTCCCCCTGTCTCTTTGCATTGTTGATTTCTCATTTATTTCTGTCATGGATGGAGAATGTTTTTGGTATGCTTTTAATTGTCCTAAATTGTTTGCTGCTAGTTTCATGGCTGAAATGCCACATGTGCTGGTGAGTGTCCCATTTGCAGCTGTGAAAAAATGAGATACTAAAGTCAGAGAAAAAATCAGACAAGGATTATTGATGCTTGGATTTGTAGCTGCCAGCCTGCTGGTTACTTTGTATTTGCCTGATTTTGCCTTTCTTCTCCTCCTCCTCTTTCCTCTTTCTCCTTTCCTCCTCCTTTTCCTAGTCATTCTCCTCCCCCTCCTCTTCTTCCTCGCCCCTGAATTGTGTGTTTATGATTCGATTTAATCTCCTTTGCTGACTTGTTATAGACGTCTTGAACTGCTAGTGTTGGACTTGGCCTTTCCCAATCGTCACTAGCTCACTCCTCTCTGCCTCGATGCAGTTATTGTCATTACGTGTGCGAGGACCTTAAGATGGTTTGTTGCTGCTCCCTTGTGCTGCTGTGACACGCCTTCGTTTTGCATATTGATTACTTTTACACATTTCCTCCCTCCATCCCTCTATTCCTTCCTTCCTCCCAGCTCCCCTTCTTCCTCCCATCATAGTTCCTTCTCTCCTTTCCAACTTTTCTTCCCCGATTTGGCGATAGAGCTATATTAGAGTGCTTGTAAGTAACAGGCACCACGTGTCTTTCCAGCTACATTTATCTATCTATTTTGACACTTTCATATCTGTGCAATCCACATCTCAGCCTCCCTCTCATTATTTCTAATTCCACAGACCTGCAAATGATTCTTATTTTGGCTTTCATTATCCTGAAAAACCGAAAGATGCTGTCATTGGGCACAGGATTCACATTTCCATGTTTCAGAGACACTAGCCCAGCAACCTCTAGAGAGTATGATTTCTGATGGGAAGTTTGGAATACTCGTACAGAAGCACAGTGAACCCATCCAACACACATGTAACATCATGACAGAGCTGTGCTCAGTCATCAGTCACACCATGATTGAAATGGCTTGTTAATTTGTCCTCAAAATAGTTTCCATGGAATGCAAGGCCCGTGAGCATGTTGTGTACTCAGAGAGATACTGAGCGGTTTAAAAAAGACATGCATACACCAATTGTGCTTATTGGTTGTCAATGGAGACTCTAGCTGCTCCTACAGCTAAACAGCTGCGAGCTGTGGTTTTGTGAACGTGGGTGTGCAAAAACATCTTCCAGACTGCTCAGTTCTTTTGAGTGCATGCACAGAAGTGTGATTGTGGCACCATACGACAGTTGGCTCATATCCTGAGTGTCTTCTGAAGTGCAGCACTATTTCCCACCCTGGCTCTGCCTCCGTGCCCGCTCACAGACAAGGCATACGGCTCTCCTTTCCTCCACTTCTTTCTTCACCCACACTTGCTGCTGCTCACCATGTTGGTGGCAAAGTTGATACCTTGTTGGAATTTGAAGGAAATAATTATTTATATAGCGGACACACTTGTAAGACTCCAATGCCTGAAATAGGCCCACAGCTAGGACCAACTCTTCCTACAGGACAGAGTGTGCTGTAATCACAAGCCGGGTTCTGAGTTCTGTGCCACTGTGAGTGTAGTCTTTCTTACTGTCCTGCACATGGGACAAACACATGCTGGCAGACAAACATTCGTGAGCTTCCGGAGTGGCTCAGTCGTGGAAAGAGCACCGCCTACCCCAGGTCTGAACTTGCAAGTTACTCCTGCTCTCTGAAAGATGGATCCTCGTGTGAGAGCACAAGATTCCATGTCTGGGTTCTTCATGATCATGAACTATGGAGAATTTCCTAGGGTATGATGCTCCTTGTAAAATACAAATGCCAGACGCTGAGCATCCGTCCCAGCTGCCTGGACCATTTTCAGAGCTAGCTTCCTCTCACCTTCAGCCACTGAGAAAAGATGAAGATGAAGATGAAAAACCCATGTTTTTCTCTTCATTCCCGGCTCCTCCTCATCAGGTGGCAGCTTCCACACCAGGCGGTGCTGGCAATAAGGAGCCTCCTTCCCACATAACCCTACCGCAGTTCTGTTTCCCACGTCCTGATAACTGGAGGTAGTGCTGTCTTTGCTGTAGCTGCTGTCTACTGGTGAGTTTTCTTTGGAGAATTGTATACTGAAGTCCTTCAGAAGTCTTGGATTGGGCGGCTTACTTATGCTATGTTTTCATTCTCTGAATGTTTTAGAAATTACCCCTTTATAGGGGATACGGCCTGGAAGTTATTCAGCCTTAAAAAGGAAGAAGATTATTTAGTCTAGAGCAACACTGATTACTAAGTACAGTGTGGTAAAGAAGAAGAAGACAAACCTGTGTGAGTCCACTTATCCAGACATCCTTGTAGAGCAGTGGTTCCAAAGGGTGGAGGGGAGGGGAAACAGGGAGTTACTATGGAGACGGTAGTGGTGCTGGGTGTGCATTTTAACTGCAATACCCCTGAACTGCACAGTTAAAATGGTTGTGAAGGCAAATTCCACTATGGATGTATTTTTAATGAACAAAAAGGCAAATGAATGAAAATGTTGAAGAATGAAGAAAATTTTCACAAGTAAAACAATCAGAAAGTAGAAAGAACAAGCCTTATGTCAGAGAAAGCAAGGTGCGGTCCCTAAAGCTTCAAACGCATAGCAAGTTCTTTTTAGTCTTGAGAGCTGAAAGTCATAATGAATATAAAACATCCGTAAAAATCTATGTGTCAAATAATAGACACCACACTTAGGAAGTAAAATCTACAAGAGTGTATGGAGGCATATGCAGAAGACATTTGTAACAGGATAACAATATAACACTCTCAATAGAAGAGTCAGCGGATAAAAAATGAGAGCAGAGAACAAAATAGTGTGGCCAATACAATAGAAGTCACAAACACGCCTTGAGTTCCTGAGGCGTGGTGACATTAGGGTACAAATCTTTTTTATCACTGTTCTTGGGACATTCATAAAATTCATTGTGTGCTTGATGCCCATGGGGGGAATTCATACGGTAGTACTATTACAAGTGATGCACTCTAAACATGATATAATGAAACTGTAAGTTATTTTTAAAGCAACATTAAAAGACATTTTTATTAGAAAGCCAGTAATCCCAAAAATAAGGCCTAAAACAGGTAAAGAAAACTCAACATCATAAAGGGTCAGTTCTTTCCTAAATCATCTTATAAAATGCCATACAATAATAGGAAACACACAACCTAAATAATCTTATAAAATGCCATACAATAATAGGAAACATATAAGCTTTTTTTAAAAGGGAAATTAGACACAAATATTGAAGAATAATCAGGAGAAAGTGGGAGGTGGGGAAAGATAGGAGGATATGTACCTCTGAAGCTAGAATATACCTTTATGAAACCCTGTGGCACCAAGATATTAACTTGTTGCACAAGTCAGAAAAAAAAAAGCCACACATCTGGGGGTTTGGTATATTTTAAGTGTGGGTCTGCACATCATGGGGATGAGATGGTCTTTAGTAGGTCATGCTGTAACACATGTGTAGCCATATTTAAAGAGATGAAATTAAGAGCATGTTATTCCGATAAATCCTAAAGCAGTTAGAGACCACATGGGACCAAAGAAGTGACATAAAGAGCCGAGGGAATGGCAGCTTCTCTTTAGCGCTGGCCCTGGCTTACGCTATATTAAAAACAAGACTGTTTATTATTGACAGAACAAAAGTGACAGGGTTTTTTTTTTTTTGCATGAAAAAAATACAAACATCCTCAAAAGGAACCCAATCAGGGCTGAGAAGATGGCTCGGCAGTTAAGAGGGATTACTGCTCCTGCAAAGGGCCCAGGCTCAACTCCCAGCACACACACCACAGCTCACAATCACCTGTAACCTCCATTCCAGTGGAAACAATGCCCTTCTCCAGACTTCAAGGACTCCCACACACGTGCAGGCAAAACACAATACATATGGATAAAATAAATCTTAAAAATAAAGCCGACTGACAAATTTGAAAAACTCATTTACAATGAGTATCACAGACTTGGTTTTGTTTACATGTTTAACTGTCTTTTTTTTTTTTTAAATCACACTTCAAATTTGGAGAGGAAAAGAAAACTCAAGAAATTGACAAAAATGAGACAATAATATGAACAGATTTCCAACAACAATTGGAGAGCAGCCTTTAAAAAGGAAACAAAAAGCCATATTCATAACCAGAGAATAGCAAATGAAAAGCAACCTTGAAGCCGCAGCCCTGCCTCACGCGCATGCTGTCTCCCCATGTGGCTCCCGTGTGGCAGGGAAGGGCAGGTACTGTGGGTTTTGTTCTCACCATCGAGAGAGAAGTGCGGCTCAAGCTTGGTCTGAGAACTGTGTTCGTGGAGGTTCTCGACGGTACTTCTGTCTTTAAAGAAGAACATGAAAGAAAAAAACAGGAAACATTTTCTGAATGATACACTGGCAGACACCGGGAGTGCTTGTTTTAAACGTTGGTTTCAATGTTACCACTATTCCTGAGTTTGATCTGAAAATGAGTTAAGAAGTCACTATGTGAAAACCGTACATTCCCTCCTCCATCTTTTGAGCCCTCCGTGCCTGGGTAAGAGTTGGTCCCACAAATATATTTCCGAGGTATGAAAATACCTAAGCTTCAGGCTGTCACCATAGCCGTTATCAGCTTGCAAATACTGAGACAGAAAATACCCTACCTACAGAGGCCTGAGGTTGTGTGAACTAAGGGGAGAAAGACAGAGAGAGAGAAATGGCGGAATGGATATAAAGTTGTACATGGATGTCACCAGGCCTCCTGGCTTGGCTTGCTGAGCAGTGTCGCCATCCCTGGTTCTTGGTCTTATAGGGGGACTTAACCTCGCAAAAAGGAGCTAGGCATGGGCAAGGGAGTCACCAGATAAGCCCCAAGCACCTTGCGGGGGTGGGCAATGAACATGGGAATGGCACTCAAGACCAAGAATAGGAGGATGAGGTCAGTGCAGAAGAAATGACTGTAGCATCAGCTATAGTGGGCATTAGTGCCCAGCATTAGTGACTGTGTGAGGATTGTGAGGAAAGATAAGGTAACTAAGCATAGGTGGCTATTGCTTAGATCAGAGTCCTAATTACTCAATGATACTAAGTAAATGAAGAATTATTGTTCAGCCAAACCATCGGGCAATTTGTACAAACCTCTGAGTGGGACAAGCTCGAGACTGGTAAACACTCATTTTAAACAGAATCATGTTTGTGATTACTATTACTATTACTTCGGTCTGTTCCAACACCAGAGGCCAGTCCTTGGAGAATCTGTGTGAGGTATGGGTTGTAAATCCAGGGCCCAGGGTCCAAACAGCTGTATAGTGGACCCAGGGGTGTGTGTTAATGACCTCCTCTGCCCCATGCCAGGAGCCACCATGCTTTGGCGCCTTGGTCTCGTTCTGTATGAGAGTCACACATCTCAGTACTTACACACTGCACAGACTCTTTTCCTAGTCCTAACCCTAATGTGATCTAAGTAGTACTACATCTAAGTCTTACACACTGCACAGACTCTTTTCCTAGTCCTAACCCTAATGTGATCTAAGTAGTACTACATACAAGTCTTACACACTGCACAGACTCTCTTCCTAGCGCGATCTAAGCTTTAGGGCAAAACAACAACAACAACAACAACACTCTATCAGACCTGAACATCAAACTTCTAGAGCCATGGTGCATGGTTCTGCCAGAGGGAGGCTTTTCCTGACTCCCAGGGCCATGGAGTCTTGCTCTCCCCTCTGCCACAGAGGAGACGGGCATTGACTGGAAGCTTGCAGAGAGGCCTCCTTTCCACTCCTGACTTCCACAGACCTGGGCGAAGACATTTCTGCTGGCTGTGGATGGTGGATTCCAGGGCAGAGCTAAGGAACCAGGGGACCCTCAGCCTCAGCACCAGGCTACTTAACTCCGGTGGAGCAGTCGTCAAGTGTACTATTTCATTTGTATTTTAATAAAGCTTGCCTGAAGATCAGAAAGTAAAGCAGCCTCACTGGTCCGCCTTACAGACCCAGGCAGTGGTGACACACGCCTTCAATCCCAGCAGCCACACTAGTTTGCCACAGAAACCGGGTAGTGGTGGTGCATGCCTTTAATCCCAGAACTAGAGAGGAATATAAGACAGAGGAGACAGACATCTCTCAGTCTCATTCTGAGATTCCTGACTCAGGATCACCATTTCGGGCTGAGGTAGAGGTAAGAGACATTGGCTGCTGTTTTGCTTTTCTGACCTTCAGGTTGAACCCCAATTTCTGTCTCTGGGTTTTTATTAATTGTGCTACACAGTGCATCAGATGCTGGCTCCAGAGTGGTCTCCTAGCTCAGCAGGGGAGACGGCTGAGATCATATTTACCATAATTGTAGGTTTTATCCTTGCTCATAGTTGAGGGCTCTAAATTCTCTAGTAATTCATGGTAATTCTCGGAGCCATCTTCTTGGTAGTTATCATCAATACCAACGTCTTGGATGAAGAAGATGGAAAGAAACAGGGAAAGGTTTTCTTGTTACACACTTGATTTGAGGGTGGTGTGGGCACTAATCCCTATTTTACAATGCTGCACTGGAAGGATAGCCCAGTGTTCAATTCCTAGTTGAAAATGTGTGTTGGGAAATTAGTATTTCACTAGTCAGGTGTTATCTAACTACTGGGAGCCCAGTGGTTTATGTTTAGGGAGATGTGGAGTAAGCAAACTCTTAAAATCTAGTCACATCTGGACATTAAAAAAAAAAAAAAAACACCTCCAAGGGCATGTTGAACCCTCCTGCCTCTGAGCGCATTTCCCACAGAGCCTCAGGGCTTCTTAACCCCAGGCCTCTCCTTACCCTTGTCCATCACACTATCTGTCGGCACAATCGTGTGGTGTGGAAGCTGTACTTTGCAAAGCATATGCTTTGCCTCTGTCCACTGCACTTGGTTTGGGGCACGTCATATACTGACCTTGGTTTTATCTCAGTCACAGGGCAGAGCAGAAGAGCTGTGTGCCCCTCGGAAGCTGTAGGTGAGAGTGCCTGGGATGGGGTGTGTTAAACCGCAGTGACCTGGCTCATCTGTAAGCCTGTGTTCCTGCAATGCCTGGACCCCACGGACATGCTAAGCCCCAGGGTATGCATGGATGTGACTCAGAGATCACCTTGGAGTGAAGCAAGCCGCCCTGCCTCAGAGGGGACTCCCTCCTTGATCTTAGGCCACAGCTGCTTTCATATTTCCAAAGCTGGTTCCAGTAAATGCTCACATAAAGTCACACTGTCAACCCCTCAGATCTCTATGAGTACAAGCGTGTAGGGGGTGAGAAGGGTATACTTGCTTTTGTCCTTGGTTTGTGCTGTTTTTTGTGTGGATACTTTTGTTGTTGGTGATGTTTCAGACACTGTCGATGTGTTTGGCTCCAGAATCTCTTGGGCTAGAATTTCATCTTGAGAAAGTATAGAAGAACATGTTAGAGCCGGTAAGGCGGGCTGCATGTCTTGTGCAGTTAGCACTTCAGGTGCCCTATGAACACTGCAGCTGGAAAAAAGAATTCGAGGAATTGGTGGACCCTCTACAGAACCTTGCATGGGATGGTCACCGCCTCCCTAAATAATTTCAGAGAACTGGGTACCATCTGGATATCTCCTAAACCATTGAATGGCCCACATCCATGTTTTAATTAGCTTTGTCACCTCTGTGACCCACTACCCGAGGTGCAACACAAGGGGGGTAAGGGGTAATTTTGCTTCCAGCTTCAGAGGTTCCGCTGCATTGTGGCATTCACGAAACTGCTTGCAGGATGGCAGCCAGGAAGCAGAGTGGAGATCATCTGGAAGGAACTTGGCGAAGAGACATTCCTTAAATTCTTGTAACTCACCTCTTGTCTTCGACAGCACAGTTCCATAGCATCTTAGCAGTCAATTCAAGTTTGGAATCTACTGGCAGATTAAACCAGGCATCCTGCCACAGCCTTAGTGAGCTCACCATCTCTGGAAATGCCCTCTGACACACAATACACAGAGGTGTGCTTCAATAATCCCCCAGGAATCCCCTGTAGGTTGCAGCCCTCCTAACAAAGCATCTGATGAGGCCACCATCTTCATGCGGCCTGCTGGCTAGGGGCCTGCTGGCTAGGGGCCATTGCTCGGGCTTGTTGATTATTGACACAGGTGGGAATGAGTGTCTGCACTCTTGCCTCTGTATCAGCCACCATTTGCATGCAATTCAGCCCTAATTGCACATGGCCTCTGGAATCCTGGGGAAGGGATAGAGTATACAGCCAAGGGAAGGTACAGAAGGGGCCTCCATCTGAACAGGAGAAGCCACCATCCATGCTGGGTGAAGACTTTCCAGTCCTGCCTCGGAGTCACCAGAGACCCCTGCTAGCAACCCCTCCCCCATGCTCCATAAGCAAACTCACTCCGCTCATTCATTCTCCAGGGTGAACTTTGATAGAACAGAACTTTAGTGTGTATGAGAACCTTAAGAGGAAGGGTAAGACACTGTCTACCTGGGAAAGGAATATCCACAACAGCCTCAATCAAGTCAATCCGACAGTTAAGATTATCCATAGCAAATATATCCCTTGTCAACTTTACACACAAACACACCTCCTTAAATCACAGCATTCCACTGTTGACCTGGCTCATGTCGGTCTCCTGATGCAAATTACAGCGGTCTGGCTCCATAAGTCCCCATAATCTTTTCAGTTTCAACATGTCTAAAGTCTGAGGGCAAAGACTCTCTGGAGGCTGCAAGCAAGTCTCATCTAAGTCTCCATAAAAAGGTACAAGTTGCTTCCAAATGCAGTATCACATTCCCATTTCCAAAGAGCAGCAAAGAAAAAGTACACCAAAGCAAGACCAAAATCTAGCAGGGGAAACATGAAGTTCAGTAGATCCATGTCTGGCATGGGGGCAACTGTTGCTATGTGAGCTCAAAAGAGCTTGGTTGTCCTGTCCCTATTGCATGGCTGTTAGCAGTTCGCATGGCTCCTTTCTTGGGCTGTGTGTATTTGTTGCCCATGGCTTTCATTGACAAATATTCCATGTCCCTGTGTCTCTACTGCAGCTTAACGTTTATAATCTCTTTTGCCCTCTTACAGGGAATTTGGCCCTGCTATATATTTCCCCAGTTTCTCAGTCTTTCCTTTGAAAGCTTCCATGAAACTGTAACTCTTGCATTCCATGTGTCTACAAAGCCTCATCATGTAGAGGAGGCCAATGTGAGCAATAACCGGGTCCATGTGGACCCTGGCTACACTGGCGTCTTAGGGTTAGGTGATGAAACACTGTGAAAATAATACTGGGTAGCAACTTCTCAAGCAGCCCCAAGGCGAACAATGTGCCCCCGGGCATTATTTTTGCCGGAGAAAAATGTTTCAGTGAAGTTTGCCCTGTAAACCTTGAGCACATGTTGGATCTGGACAACTCCTACAAGGTGTTTGATGCATCAGGGGCCTTGGTTTCTTTTTGATAGTCATACTCTTTTCAGAAACCACACCTTCCTTAGCCCCCACTTAACACAGACTTTCCTGATTAGCTTGCAAACTTTTCAAGCCTTTTTGCTCTGCCCTTCCTCCTGGCTCTCACTGGAAACCTGTCTGAAAGCATCCGGTAGTAGCCATGCCATAGCCTAAAAGTGGGACTGATTACAGTTTTCTCTGCTGGGTTAATTAGTTCATTACCTTTAACCCAGTTTCCCATAGAGCTGCAAGTCACGCATAAAAGACAGATAAGTTCTTGGTGAGAATGTGGAAGACTCCAGGACAATTCTCAACAGGGTCCTCATATCAATGTGAAGATTCATAAGCCTGGTGTCTTTCTAACTTTACTATGATGAAACACCATGACCAAAAGTAGCCTGGGCAGGAAAGGGTTTATTCCACTTCCACATTAGACTCCATCCCTGAAGGAAGTCAGGACAGGAGCTCAAGCAGGGTAGGAACCTGGAGGCAGGAGCTAATGCAGAGGTCATGAAGAGGTGCTGCTTATTGGCTTGCTCTCCATGGCTTGCTCAGCCTGCTATCTTACAGAACCCAGGACCCCCAGCCCAGGGGTGGCTCCATTCGCAATGGGCTGGGCCCCTTCACATTAATTACTAGTTAAGAAAATGCCCTAGAGGACTGAGCATGGCCTGATGTTACGGAGGCATTTTCTTAGTTGAAGATCCCCCCTCTCAGAGAACCTTAGCTTGCATCAGGTTGACTTAAAAGCACCCAGCACTCCTGGCCTCCACCATTTACATTCCTATTGCATCCTGGTATTCTGACCTCCCAACAGAATCACCCTTTTAGCCTGGTTTATGTTAGCCTAAGCTTTCTCTAGTTCACATCTTCAACCTTTCCAATTCCCCCCACCCCCAACCAGTTCCAGAGGCTAAGGAATTAACCATCAAGGTTTGTCATAGCAAAGACCCCATGTCTTTGATATCAGTTTTCTGCCTTAGATTTTGTTCCTGGGACAAGTTACCCAACATACATGACTTAAGAGGGCAAGGTATCAGTCTATAGCTCTTGACACCATTGATTCTGGGCCTTTGGTGAGGTCAATTCTTAGGATGGTTAGGAGCCGGTGACGGGAGCTACTTGTGTCGTGCCAACAGGAAGCAGATCAGAGCAGCAGCAAGGGGCGAAGGCAAGATTCAGTGCCCAAGGACACATAATAATAACATATGTCCTCCAACGAGTCCCATATTCCAGAATTCTGCCTCTCCCTAATGTCTATTCAGGTTTAGAATCCCTATGTAGATCAAATCATTCATCAATCAGAGCATCCGTGATCCATTTGTTTTGGGAATCCCCTTACAGGCACCCCTAGAAGTGTGCTGTCTTCAGCGCCTAGGTACCTCTCCATCTCCTTCAGTAGATCATCAGGAGTAGCCGTCATTACTCATATGTCAGAGGTTTGGTTGCCAGGGTGACACTATTGTGAAGTGACTGAGCCTTCAGGTGAGGTGTAATAGGAGGCCTTTAGGTCAGTGGGGTGTGGCCTCTTTTTCCCTGGTGTGCCCTGAGTGTTTTGCTTCACTACACATTACATCCATGACACATGAGCTTCCACTACAGGACCAAGCATCCAGGCTAACAAATCATTTGACTGGAAGCTCCAAAAACTGAGCCCAAAGAATCCCTGTTCTCTTCATAAGTTTGTCACCTCAATACTTGGTCACAGTGATGGTAAACTGATTAATACACCCTCCACAACCAAGGGTAGAAAATCTGGCTCCAGGCATAGTCATGGTTATTCTTCCTGCCCTATTGTCATTTGGTCCCATCTCTGTCCCCTCATATGAGAGAATGTCGTGTCTTACCTAAACATGGCTGTGTTTTATTCACTATGCTCTTCCCGTCTCTCCTATGAAGCCTCCAACATAAGTGTCCTGGACATAAAACCTCAGACTCGGTCCTGCTGCTTTTCTCAGTCAGATAGAATCTCAGGTGATCTTCTTCATCTCTGACCTTCAGTGACCCCTTCCATAAAATCGGGGACAAGCTTATCTCATGGCTTTTATAAGGTACCATGTATGGTGTGGGACCACCGTGGGAGTTAAGCAAGCAAGCATCTGGAAGCAGCCTCCATCTCTGTAGAGTGATGCTTTTAGGGATCAGGGACAGCGCTGGGGAGCCGCCTGGAGCTCATGGTGGACCTGCTTATCCTAGCATCAGGAGCCTGGTCCAGAGAGGCTGCAGTTAAAGTTGGTGTCCTGGCCATAGTCTTTGGAGCATGAAAGTGTAGCCAGAAAGTGTAGCACTTTATGTGTACCAGCGCTCCATCTCTGCGGGACGGCGCTGGCCAGACCAACGCTGTATGTAGGTAAATCTGCCTCTGATGTCGGCACTAAAGCTGCAGGGTAGGAGAACCTGACTCAGGCCTCAGAGCAAGTCACCCGATGTCTGCAGCTGGTGACAGGTTATTTGGGGAAGGTCCCAGTCTCTCACCACATACCAGGTTCTGTATGGGGACTCCTTACCAAAAACTTCAGGTATGTCTTCCGTTGTCGAATTGAGCGACTCTTCAGTAACTGGACCTGGGAGTGGAGGGGGAGAAGATAAAAATCTATAGTTTAATAGCATCCACTGGTTTTTTTTCACCCATCTCTCTGAGTGTGCTGAGGGAAGCCTTCTGGGACTTGAGTTTCTCACCTGGAAGATGGGAAAGGCACCACCCATGGGACGGCTGTGTGGGTGGAACCCATGATTTCCCCAAGTGTCCTGATTAGAACCCGCTCTCTTGGTCACTAGAGTCATCCTTGTGGATGGTAAGACCGTGTCCACACTCAGGGACAACTCAGCTCTATCACAGGGGCAAAGAAGGAAGAGGGTCCTGTGCTCTGTTGTAGGAGGCAGTGATACTATCTGGGTGGCCACCAGGCTGGGGAACTCCATCCTGGGATCCCATCTGAGCAGCCCAAAGCCCGGCTTGGCACACAGGGAGAAGCAGCCCTTGCCCCCCCTCTGACTAAGGCTTTCCATGTTGCTTTGTCCTGTGACGAGAACATACCTCACAAGTGTTTTTCTCTGAGCGCCAGGTGACCCTACACTCTTGTGCTACCTGAGGTTCTCTCTAGGGGTGGGGAGGGCCAGAGGCTGGTCACCTCCTTCCTCCTGTGTGAGCAGAGCCCTCCAGGGGGTCTGTGTGCTGGTAAGAAGTGGAGCCCGAGCCCCTGGTTAGTGAACTGAAGAGTTCTGGATGGCAGTTGTCTCCAGGGCCCAGGGCTGTCTTATCTGTCATGTCTGCTTATCTGTGATGTTGGGCGTATAGGGTCTGGCTCGATCTGGACACTATGGGAATTCTGAGGACCAGTTTCTCCTCTGCAGCGTCCAGCACACACTTCCTCCTTCCAACGTGACCTCTGTTTATCTTGGGGTCTGTGCTGTCTCTGATCTGATGCACCCCTTAGTCTGAGCTCAGGGTTGGCCTCTTCTTCCAGCTCCCAGGTCCTGGGACCCCAAAGATGGCAAACAGGGCCACCGTCCCTTCCCTTTCTGAGGCACAGAGCTGTCTGGGAGAACTAAAGTTGCAGCTAAACCAATGACAAAGCTGTTCTCAAAGGCTTTAATGATGGACAATCTGCATCCCAATGTGCTCATCTGCATGGCTCAGAACAATGGGAAATATGTAAGGAGGTCTGTGCCGGTGATGACAATTGCTTCCCAGTGTGCTGACCTCGGTAAACCAAACAAACAGTACAGTTCTCTCTGCAGGAGACATTAATGGATCATTACGAACGGGTACAGCTGCGCAGCGCCAGCACTTTGTTAAAAATATTCTTTTCATCTTGTGTCTGTCCCGTAATCACAATGGAAGCATTGTGCAAGTCAGCCGTGCGCACATGCGTGGTATGTATGCTCATGTTGTCCATGTCTGTTCACGTGCATCGTCAAGTGTGGCTGCTCTACCGTGTTTTTCCTGTTGTCACCGCCTCCTGAGAGTCGCAGCTTCCAGACAGCACACACCCCAAGGTCAGGACACTGTGATGTCTTCTCAGTGCCCACGTCAGCACTCTGACTCCATGAAGTCCACTGTTGCTTTCTGAGTTCACTCAGGTTAATTGGGTGAACGTGAGAGAGCCCGTCTCCATTGCGAGGGTTTATTAACTGCTGTACCTCCTCTCAGTGGCCAGCATGTCCTTGTGTGGAACCCACAGATTGTAGCATGCACAGGTCTTCTCCTACGAAGCAGTGGGAATATCTTGGATGAGATTAGTCTACCTGCGTCTCTCTTGGAGCAATGTGAAAACTGCTCTTTCACTGGCCCCTCAACTGAAGAAGACCTTGAGTGTCACATAGAATAATGACCAGGTCTCAAGCTGAGAGGACCTTGAGAGTCATCCAGAATTTATCCGGGTCGTAAACTGGTTAAAAAAAATCTTAGAAGTCACCCGGGTTAGAACTGGGTCTTAAGCTGGAGAAGATGTTGGATGTCATCAAGGCTTTGACCAGGACTCTAGAGGAGATAGTAGCGAGCCACAACAGCAGCCGTACAAGCCCCTCAACACACACCTGCTGAGCATTCTCTGGGACAAGCAAGAGCTGGGTTTGGCAGCTATACATAGGCACGGACACATGGCAGTCGCAGAGACATCAGTAAGGATGTGTGTGATAAGCCAGCCTTAGATCCACCCAGCCCCGGTACCGCATAACACTTGGCTAGTAAGTGCCTCAGAACTTAAGTAAAAGGAAACTGGTAATTCTGGGATATTTCGTGCCATCGTCGGGCCATGGAGACCTTCCTGGGAAATGGAGCTGGGGACCCTAGTTGGGCTCATTTTGTGAACCTCGGTCCTTGCTTATCTCCGAGGAAGGCTGATGGGGAGGAAGGCTGAGTCTTGAGTGTGCTCAGAAGTGTGTCAGAACAAAAGTCACATGGGGCCCTGCTTGGGCTTCACTTCAGCTGTCCTAAAGGGCATTCTCAAACAGTGGATATACTTCAGTGTGAATTGGGCATCTCAAGGCGGGATAGAAAGACAGAGAAGATTAGGGGGCACGAGAAAAAGAAAGAGCCCCCTACCTCTGGATTTTGTTTAGGAATCACAGAAATGACTGATCGATCCAGTTACCCACAAAGAATAATACTCCTTTTTCCAAGAGAAAAACTGTGTGGAGACAGCTGCAAGCCGAAGTGTCTGTGATCTTTTGAGCTCACCTCATTGTTCTCCCTATGCAACAAACTGCTTCTCGGAGTAAAGTCTCACAAACAAGCTCATCCACATTCGTAGTCAAAACTATGCCTAGATGTCCAAGTGAACTATTGACAGAAATTCCTTAGCCTTTCTGGCTCCTATTATGACCAGTTATCTTGTCAGCCTGTAGGTCTACATAGTGTACCCTAGAGTACCTTGTGATCTCATGTACTAATGTAAAATCCCGTAGAGAAGAACAAAGACTGATGATAACCTTTGGATGGTATCACCGTGGTCATATATATAGCCATGTTTCAGATACTTTAAAAATTAGTCTTTTAAATTTTATGTGAACTGGTGTTTATCCTGCGTGTATGTCTATGTGTTGGGTGGCCTAGAGCTGGAGTTAGACAGTTCTGGGATTTGAACCTGGGTCCTCTGGAAGAACAGTCAGTGCTTTTGACCACTGAGCCATCTCTCCAGTCCTTGGTTAAGACCCAAACGATTCTGTCTTGAGAAGCTTGCACTCCCTCCTGTGTGTGTGCTCCGGTCCATTTTTGAAGCATCTTTCTCAACACTCAGTAAGTTCTGTGGCTTGTGGGGCTGTGTGAACACCCGAACCTCTCCAGCCTGGGCTCTGGGTGCTGAGAGAAAGCAGAAAGCAACTTAGAGAGGCAATTTCTAACCATCCTAGGGCCACCACAATTAGTAGGACTTTATAGAACTTGTAAGTAATCTAAGCTAAGATCTAAGACACTCGGTGTTAGGAATGAGTTTGCGTTTGCATGCTTGCCTTCTTGTTCCTTCCAGAGAGGGACTAACTGCCTTGGGTCTGTAAATAAGCCTGCTGCTTCTGCCACATTGTCGGTGGTGGGCTGGGGAGGTGGGTCACTTCTTCCTCTGCAAGTGTGAGGGCTTGAATTCACATCCTCTCAGAAGCCACAGAAAGAGCCAGGCATGGTGGCATGCACCTACAAGCCCAGCATCGCATTGAGGGAAGGCAGAGACATGTTGACTCCTCCGAGCCTGAGGGCCAGCACTTGAGGCTGACCTCTGACCTTCATGTGCCTGTGCACACACGTGCACATGTACAGGCACTCCTACACGAATGCACACACCCGAACCCACTAAAATGATACAGTCCCGGCTCTAAGCTGTGTAAGATGGAAGTTCAGGAAACTTGCCACCCATTATGGTGACCAATAATTCATAGTTTCTAAGTTTTCTCTGTTCAAAATACTCCTTATGCATGTAATTAAAACTCCTGTGACTTAGGAAGGAGAGACAGACTTTGCAAGCAGGCTTCGGTCCAAGTGATCTGTTTCATAAGGGAAGCTGCGAGACATAAAGGATGAATCTTTGTTAAAGAGAGAAGAAAGTCATTTTTCATAAATAGTTTAAAAGTTATTTAATAAAGAAGAGGGGGAAAGAAAGGAACAAAAAGCCTAAATGGGTAGGGTGAGGTGTGAGGTCTATGAGAAAAAAGAGAAATCTAATCTCCCGTGGCCGGACTGGGTAATGGACGGCCATTGTCAGGTTTTGAAATGAGCTCCGGTATCAGGCGTGCGGCCATGTGGAACGGCCTTGGCTTCTCTCTGTGCTGAAAGAGCAGAGTCCTTGAACTGTTAGCCTCCTCTTCATAAGAGATTACAAGTGTTTTCTTTACCTGTTGAGTAGCCTCCCATATAGACAAAGGCTCCGTTCTTACCAAAATAATTTCCTGTGCTTCGTGTTGTCTTTTCAAACTTTTTATTACTTAAGAACATGGAACCCTCTCAATATTGAAAGAGCGAGGGTAGGCTATTCCCCTGCCCCTTTAACCACTATCTACCTCCTCCATTTCCCTGAAAAGCGCTGTCCTTTAAGTTAGCTGGGAAGCTAAGCACTGCTCCATAGAAGACATGAGCTCAGTCAACTCTTCAAAGCGCTTGGCATTTTTTGACACCTCTGAATTAAATTCTAAATGCAGTCTTTCTGACCTCAAGCTAACTTTGAAATTTCCCAGAGGCCCCTGGAAAGTCTCCGGGGATTTGTTCTGTCACCGTGTGAAAGACAGATCTTCAGCTAACTAGCTTACTTGTGACGTGAAATCGTACGGGGAAGCTTCGTGCAGTAAAGCAGAATGGAATCCTTTGAGTCCCACCTTTGTGGAGGTGTGTCAGGGGCCGGCAGCTGTCTGAGATTCCCAGAGATTTGCCTTCTCTTTACTAGCCACTGTAGGTCCATGGACCGCGTGATTGGCCATCGTGGTAGTTAGTGATGTAAAACACTGGCTGCTGTGATCAGGACCACCTCCCCCTGCTGACCTCAGAATGGCGGGCACGCAGCAGGTTTTAGAGCCTCGGTTCTTTTCAGACACTCCCTGTTTTTCTCGGATGCTTTTCTGAAAGCAGGTATACTCAGCTACAGTCCAAGCTTGTCTTCAGGGAGTCTCAGGACATGGACTAAGAGACCAGGATTAGACTGCCGATACTTCCAAGAGTTCCTGCTGGTCTTTGGGGTCCTCGCTGGATCCAGGAAGGAGCAGATGGGTCGTTGAAGTGTACAGACTGTGGCCTGGTGGAGCAGCGCCAAGTGGCTAAGCTCTCGGAGCCTTTGTCTGGAGCATCGTTGGTGTGTTTCCGCTCGTTCAAAGACAGTTCGTTATCCACTAACTCTGAGAAACTTTAAACTACCCTTGTTTTTTGTTTTGATTTTTGTTTTTGGAGGTAGGGTCTCTTCATAGCCCTGTCCTGGGGCTCACTAAGTCGATCATGCTGTCCTTGAACTCATAGAGTTCTGCCTCTGCCTCCTGAGTGCTGGGATTAAGGATGTGCACCACCAAACCCAGCTTGAAATTGTACTTTTTAAAGTATATTTATTCTTTTTAAAGATTTACTTATTTCTGTGTGGGTGACTGTGTGCTGTGTGTGTGTGTGTGTGGAAATCAGAAAAAGGTGTTGGATCCTCTGGAGCTAGACTTATAGGTGGTTGTGAGCCACCCAACCTGGGTGCTGGGAAGCAACATCTACTCCTATGTAAGAACAACAAGGGCGCTTAACTGCTGAGCTGTCTCTCTTGCCCCTCATAATTACACTTTTACAAAAAAAAATATTCTCTCTACCTGATCCCTCTTAAATATCTATCAACATTTATTTTATAGTCATATAAGTATTTGCATAAGTTCTATAAGATATTATTCTTTCTTTTAAAAAATAATTTATTTTACAAGTGTAGGTGTTTTGCAAGCAGGCATGTCTATGAACCATTTGCATGCCTGAAGCTTGGGGAGGCTGTAAGAGGGTCTCAAATCCCCTGAGCCTGAGGCTACAGACAGTTGTAAACTGCCATATGAGTGCTGGGAATTAAAGCAGGGTCCTTGGAAGAGCAGCTGGTGTTCTTAACTCCTGAACCATTTCTTCAGCCCCATGATGCTATTCTTCTTGGGCCAGGTAGATTGTTCAGTTGGCAAATGCTTGCTGTGGAAACATGGGGACCTAACTTCAGATTCCCAGGACCCACATAGAAATCAGGGTGTGGTGGCACATGCCTGTAATCCCAGAACTGGGGAGGTAGAGAAAAGAGGGTCCCTGGGGCTCTCTGGCCAGCCGGTCTAGTCAAATCAGTGAGATCCAGGTTTAGGAAGAGATAACATTTCTTTAAAAATAGAATAGTAATTGAGGAATATGTCTGATGATAAGGTCTGGCCTCCATATACACACCCACTTACATGCATTAATGTTTACCATGCGCACATATAGACACATGCACTCTAGTGTTTCCCCCTTGTAACAGAACACTATTGGAAATGCTGGCCACGTGGCCAAGGTATTGGCTTGGCCTTCCCACTCCAGATATTTAGAATCAGACGTGAGGAACGGAGGCTGTGGCCTAGACCAGTCCACCTGGCACCTGGCTCCCTGGGCTCCCAATCTTGTGGACGGGTGGAGAGGTCACTTCCTAGTAACCTAGGAACCTTACAGGGGGCAGGAATCCACCCACATCCCAGAGGCTTGGAGAAGCCAAATCTGAGATTCCCTATAAAAAGTCCCAAGAAAGCGCACCCGAATCACAGCATCAAGATTGAATACCCCTCACACTTCACTTTCGCAAATAAGCGGGCGGGAGCCGTGGAGGTGGGGTTTACAGCCAGGAATCACATCTTTTGGTTGAGCTTTGTAAATAAGGATTTAACGGAAACTGCAGCGTATGCCTGTGGCTCCCACACCCATTTCCACTCTTGATAAACTTCATTTTGCTCTCTCTCTCTCTCTCTCTCTCTCTCTCTCTCTCTCTCTCTCTCTCTCTCTCTGTCTATCTGTCTGGTCATTGACCCTGAGGTCTGAACTTTACTCTGAACTTGGGTTTCTCTGGTGTTCCCTATGAGCAGACCCTTCTCCCGACTCTGTGTTTTCTTGCTCTCCTGACCTGGCACCACTGGCAGCTGAAATCAACTGACTGCTGAGGAACATCTGGAGTCACCACTATGTACTCCTCAGGCACTGCCATGGCTAATGCTGATGTGCGCACTATCGATGGGGCTGTTGGCCAAAGCAGCTTCTGGCCTGGCATCTAGGAACTCTTTCTACTCTTCTCGGGCTCAGCAACTCCTGATCCTCCTGCCTCTGCCTTCCAAATGCTGGGGTAACAGGCATGGGCTGCCATGCCCTGTTTATGGCTCATTTTAATTTTCTTTTAATTGAAGTATATGAAGGTTGTTTGTCCTGTCTCTCTTCCTTTTCTTAGAAACTGTCTTAGCTACATTCCTGACTTGCAACAGCAAATCCCATCAGGGGGATCACAAAACTGACTGTACTATTTAAAAGGCAAAGGCTGAGGAGGGACTGACTGGGAACTGCTTCCAACCAGGTCTTTCTCACTCAGCCTGCCTGACCTAGGCTCTGATTTAGCCTTCTCAGATGTGCCACAGAGCCATGCCCACGGAAGTCCTCACCAGTGTCCAATCACCTGTAGTTCCTGACCACATGGCACCTTCCCTACTGACCACATCTGTCTGCCCACAGTGATAACCCTCAGGTCAGTCAGTAAAGAATTACTCAACCTCCAAGCACCCTCCATCTGTCACTGCCTAGTCCTAGGCTGCTGATCTTTCTGTCCCTGGGACATGAGCCTCACTCCCTCTATGAACCTCTGAAGTATTATCCACTGTGGCTAAAGTAGTCCTACATCGCTGCCTCCCATTGCTGGGATTAAAGGCATATATGACCACATCTGGCTACCTGACCATCATTAACAAGCACCAGGAATGCCGTATCTTGCACTGGTATTGGGTGGGATAAAGGATTCTGTTGACTTTGCTCGTGTGCCTCCTCTGCCCTCACCTGCAGTCTCAGGCTTTAATGGTCTCTTTCCCAGAAATAGTTTTATGACATAAGAGACCTTGGCCACATATGAAGGCAGTGCTTCATACTGTGTGCACAGAATAGACACAGAATTCATATGTCCTTTTAATGTAATCTTTAGGTGTATTTTACCCACTTCACAGAGTCATAAGTTACTGGGACAGTGCCGATTGCTCCCCAAAAGAAGGATGTGTGTGCACGCATGTGCTCATTTGGTGTGTATGTGTATCTGTGCATATGTGTGTATCTATCTATCATCTATCTATCTATCTATCTATCTATCTATCTATCTATCTATCTATCTATCTATCTATCTATCTATCGTACGGTGCATGCACATGTGTGTATAAAAACAAGTTGGGAAATGTGCAGTTATTAAAGCTGAGGATGGACACATGGCAGTTTGTGACATTATTCCTCTATCTTGGGATACGTTAGAACATTCCTGTTAAGTTAATATTTAGCGGCTCCATGGCATTCCTGTTTGAAAGGCATTCAAAGATAGAAAACCTTCTGGTTCTCTCTGTCCCCAAGTTCCCAAGAGAGAAGAGGGCACAAAGGAGAAGGCCACTCCCACGGCATCCAGGCCGAAGTTCTGCCCGCCCACCTCTGTGCGACCCTACCTGAAGTTGAGTTGATTTGCTGTAGATCAGTTCCATGCCAGAAGCACAGCAGGAAGACAGATAAGAAGGTCTCTATTCCCCTATTCACTGCCATGGTCCCTCCAGTCACCGGAGGATGCCCTTCCCTGCAAAGTCTTCAGCTTTGCCAGCCTTGGTCTCCTGGATACGCGGAATGTCCAGGACCTGTGACATCACCACCAAGAAGTGATCTTGGTTCTTTCTCCATCACAGAGTATGTGCTATGTCATGGACTTATGACAAAGTGGTTAGGAAGTGAACTGAGGTCCTGTCCTGCGTGGGGTCCATTTCCCTGTGTGGTACTGTTGACCCATTCACACCCCCAAGCACCCCTCGTGGGCCCTCCCTGTGGGTGTGCTTTCACAAGCCTTAGTAGCTCTAACTTGTGACTTCCCAGGAGCCTACCCATGGCCATAGCCCAGCAGCTAGAATCAAGGGGCAGGAACTGACCTGGTCACATAAGGCCAACAGATTCAGTGTGGATCCTAGGATGGCTGCCATCAGTAACCCTCGATTCTTTATTGTTGTTGTAGGGAGTTGGCTTGTGAGGCTTTCTTGGTAGACATAACCAATCAACCTCAGAGAATGAGAGTGAGGAATCTAGGTTTTGGGGTATCCACAAAGACACAGAGCACAGTGGACCACACAGGTGTCATGATTTGAGCCCTCTGAGCTAATAAAGGGTCTGAATAGGATCCAGGCATGTGGCCACAGCTCTCCAGGCTGTGACTCAGTTGAGTGATTGAGGACAGGGACATGGCCAGGCCCTGGTGTGGTAGTGGACTCCTCTATGCTGGCCCAGCAGGATGTAGGACCGAGCCTAGCTGAGAAGATTCACCCCAAAAGACAATCTGTATGGTCATCCCCAAACCTGGTCTCCTAAACCAGTGTGTACTGTCATCTGTAACTGTGGGTTAGCTCCGCAGGGCTGATTTGTCCAGTGGTCCAGTGTGGCTTCATGCCTCTAGCCTGCTGTGTCCTGCTTCTTGTCCTGTTGTGGTTCACTGAGCTTGGTCACCACTGGGGAGACAGCACACCCACTAGAGACAAGCCCTTCCTGTGTCACATTTGCTAACCCACTCAAGACTCAAGAGAGCTGCACAGAGAAGGCATCTGAGGTGCACAGGCCACAGAGCTCTTGCTGCCTGCTTGCAGAGACACTGGATTTACCGGGGGGGGGCAATTGGGGTATCAGGGTACCAGTTGCTTCCCGGGATTCCAGATTGTAGATAGTCTCCCAAATTTTCCTCTGATCTTTGCTACCCGTTAGCAAGAATTATATACAACCGCCCCTTTGCATGGATGTTTTTTAAACAGTATAAAAATAAGGAGGGAATTCAGAATGTTGATTTATTGACTGACAGCCATTTTATTGCAGCAGACTTTAACTCACTGGCATATCTGGCTTGGGATAAGTAGATACCCACCCTCACTGCACCCTCAGTGGAGGGACTGGCACAAGTCCCAGGCATTTGGTCCCTGCATCTTTTGAGAAGGTTCCAGGAGAAAGAGTCAAATACTGCTATTGTTGTTGTTGTTTAAATAACTTTAATTTTAAAAAATATTGGTGGGGCTGGAGAGATGACTCAGCAGTTAAGAGCATTGACTGTTCTTCCAGAGGACCTGGGTTTGCTTCCCAGCACCCACATGGCAGCTCACAACTGTCTGTAACTCCAGTTCCAGGGAACCCAACATCCTTACATGGACATGCATGCAGGCAAAACACCAATGCACATAAAATAAAAATAAGTAAAAATTTAGAGACAAGGCCTCATGTATGCCATCTTGACCTTAAACACAGTATGTAGCCAAGAATGACTGAGTTCCTGATCCTCTTGCCTCTACCTCCCAAGTCACAAGCATTGAATGCCATGTTCATTTTATTAGTTTTTTTTTTTAAAGAATGATTTGTCTGGGTGTTTAGAATACATGTACATAGGTGCACCACAGAAGATGGTGTTGAATTCCCTGGAACTGGAGTTATAGATTGTTGTTAGCCATCGTCTGGGTGCTGGGACCTGAACCCAGAGACTCTGGACAAACAGCCATTAAGCCTAAGCCATCTTTCTAGCCCCCATGGCTTTTTTTTTTATAATCAGACTTTCCTTAATGTTTTGACTTTTGGAAACATATGAATTCAGAAAGGTTGTAAGAACAGTCATCCTCATTTCTGGAGTTCAGCACTCACAGCATCTTGGAACATTCCGTTGTTTTAGTAAATACTATAACACATGCTTAGCATGGAGAATTCAAGCACTAGAAATACAAGAAGGTGACTGTTTAGAAAATATCTCAGTTCCGGCTGCAGGTCGTGATCTGCCGCTGTGGAACCAGCATCCTGCAGAACGTTCTTGGGGATCCCAGCCTGCTTTCTGCCTCTCTCTGGGTTCTGAAGCTTGCTTAGGCTCATTTTGTGCACAGCACTTATGGGAGAAGGGCAAAGTAGACATCTGCCCCAGTTTCCTTCCTGCTTAAGATGCTCCTGGGAAAATGTCTCAAGTCCAGTGGCACTCTGGACGGGCCATGTTCACTATGATCAAGGCTCCTGAGTGGTCAGATTGCATGATTTACTTCCTGGCCCAGCCACTAACCAATTAGTGGTCTGGACATGTCACTTGTTCTGAGCCTCAGTGTCCTCTTTGTCCAACCACCATGATTTCTTTGGGTGAGCCACGGCTTCCTCCTAACAGGCTAAGATTTCCGAGAAGCTCAGTATTGAGAAGAGCTGGCATCTCTTCAACTCCGTGGGCTCTCCCTCTGTGGGGCTCAGTGGACAGTCTGAATCTGGGCTGGACTCGGCTCTTCTCAAGCACTCTGAACATTGTCATCTCTCAGCTGGGGTGAAATGGATGACCTGTTTCTCAAGGTTGGTTCCTGTATATTCTCATGGTCTTGCCAGAAGAGGATTAAGGTTAAGCCAGGCTGAAAGCCCAGCAGGGTCTCTGCCTTCCTGGTGTCCCTTGGTGAATGCCCAGCAGCTGAGCAAGGGAGGGGTGGGGTGCCCTTTACCCCACAGGCCCTCAGGTCAGAGACTCCCAGCCGAAGATCCTTCCCAAAGCCCTTTTGTGTTGTTTTCACTTATGAAAATATCCCACAGACCCATAATTTGGCAATATACATACAACCAATTGTTTTAAAAACAGAAGTGATGCCGGCTATTATAATGTAAACTGTTTTCTAAATGAAAGAATTAAAGGAATGTAATTGGAGAAGCATACAAACAGTGGTTAAGACACTGCCTCTGGGAAGACATAGTACAAGTTATAATCTTCCTCTATGGGTGTGCGTTGTTGGTGTCTAATCAGGCATGTGAATGGATTCAGGTGTTCCGTCCTATTAGCTGGAAATTGCTCTGCTATTTGCTGAGCTGTTTGTGTTACATTGTTACTGGCTCTGAGTTTCTCTTTCTCTGGAGCTCCTTCCTCTGGTCCCTGCAATCTATATAATTGTCTTCCTCACTTTTGTCTTTAGGAAGCTTTAAATAGAGCTCCCTGGATGACGTGTGGTATCAGAGGGAGCATTCTGGAGCCTCACAGAAGGACCCTCGAGCTGTGGAGCTGTTACAGAGACACTGCAGCTAGCAGAAAGGACCACTTCCATCTCACAGGGTCACCATGGGTCTGTAACCAATAGCTTGTTCCCTCTAGTGAGGGTCACAGGAGAATCCCTGCGGACCAGCCTCTGTAGTAAGGGTTTGACCTCAGTCCACCATGATCGCTCTCTATTCCAAGGATTCTTGGACTGACGGGTTAGTGGCAGAAACACCAAGGAAACTTGCCTTTTGTGGGGAAGCAACAGTGAAAGGTTTGCTGGGTAAGGAGCCTTCAACATCCTTCTGCATCCATTCATTCACTGGTTTTCCTCTCCTTGTCTCCCTCTCATGGAGCATGCTTCCTGGCAGGTTCAGGGCTCCACGCTGATATTCCTGGACATTAGACCACTGGTCAGTTTCTCCAGTTCAACACCTCCCAATATGTGCTGCAGCTGACAGTCAGGGCCACTAGTATGGGAGCTTCTCCAAACACAGGGCCCTGCAGCCTGGCAGGTATGTTCTCCAGTGCTGGGTATGCCAGCCTTTTGAATTCAAAGGAATCCAATAGTACCGTAAGAAGGAACTTCCACAAAATCAAATAAAGTCACTACCTGAACACATCTATCTCCTGGGTGAAGTGAGATAGATAATGGCACTGCTGTGTGGCCATTAGAGAGTCCTTATACAAGCTATGGATCCTAAGGCCACTTAGCCTCCTGCCACCTCTGTCATATCCACAGCATGACTCATAGGTGTGCAATGCACAGTGGAGCAGTTGTGCAAGAGCGGTTCTGCTGGAAGGGATGACATCGCTGAGAGAACTGAGTGGTAACCGTGAAGCTGGGAGGGAGGGAGGAGAGAGATGAAGATCTGTCAGAGACGGTCACTCAGGGGCTGGGGGCACGGTCACTCAGGGGCTTGTAATCCCAGCATTAGGAAGGAGGCAGAGACAGGTGGGTCATTGGCGTTTACTGACCAGCCATCCTGACCTCTCCAGTGAGAGGCACTGACTCAAAAAAACAACAAACAAACAAATAAAAAACAGTGGATGGGGCCTGAGAAATAACATGAGCAGCCGAGGTTGTGCTCTGGCTTACAAGACACCTGCACCTGCACACACATATCTGCACACACATACCTGCACACACATATCTGCACACATGTTTTCTCAGACAACTGGTTATTTGTAAAATACTACTGTAGAGAAGGCTTCTGTTAGCAGAGCTTAAATTCAGTTTTCTTGTATGTATATATGTGCATGTGTGCATGCCTGTGCATGTGTGTATGCATGTGTACACATGTGCACACCTGCGTATATGGAGGCCAGACACTGGCACCACGTGTTCTCAGTTATCCTCTACCTTCCTTTTATGCAGCGGGGCCTCTCACAGAACCTGAGCCTCAGGGTTTTGGCCAGACAGACCAGAGAACCCCAGCAATCTCTTATCCTCATCTTCCCTGGGCTGAGATGATTCTAGAGGAGAGCATAGAGCCTGTAACTGCTGAGATTACAGACGAGTGCCATGGAGCCTTTAACTGTGGAGATCTGAACTCACATCCTCGTGCTTTCGCAGCAAGCACTTAGCTGACTGAGCAGTCTCCCCAGTCCCCAGCTCTTCTTTAAAGAGCATCATTAACTAGAAGGACAGAGTTCAAGAGACCATCAGCGAAGTGCTTGCTCACAGATGAGAGGGCGTCGGCACCACTCCCACACCCCTGCAACTGAGGGGCGCAGGACTTAAGCTCCTCAGATGTCCTCTGTGGGGTGCAGCACCTGCTCCTGGTGTCAGGCCTCTGTTATTGGGCTTAGTAGTGACTGAGGGCAAGACTGGACTGCTGGGAGACAGCCCAGTTGATAAGGCATACGCAAAGGGGCCACGCAAGCAAAAAAGGGGCCTGAATTTGGTCCACCAGAGCCCACATTTAAAAAGCTGGGCATGGTGACATGTGCTTGCAATCTCAGGGTTTGTGAAATTAGGGACAGGCAGATCACTGAGGATGGCTGGTCAGCCAGTCTATGGTAACTGGTGAGCCCCAGGTCCTAGCTAAAGACCCTATCTTAAGACAATAATAACAGCAACAAAAGTGAACATTGCCTAAAGCCGTACCCGATGCTGAATCTGACCTCCACACACACGTGCACAAGCATACACGTATGTGCCCTTGCACACACAAGAACACACATACACTCAATGTGTGACATTTTAGGATTTAGTTTTTATTTACGTGTATGTGTGTGAGCCTGGATGAGTTTGTGTACATCAGAAGCCCAAGAAGGCCAGAAGAGGGGGTCAATAGATATAGGTGGTTATGAGCTACCCAACATAGATGCTGAAAACCAAACCTGGGTCCTCTGTGAGCGCAGCAATCAGTTAGCTGCTAAGCCGCCTCTCCAGCCCCCGAAGAACATTTTAAACTTGAATCCACACCTTACAGTAGGTTTTCTTTCCCCATACAACGTGTGACTGTTTCCTGGACAAGCAGATCTGGCAGTGGCTGGTTCAGAGTGGCTACCCTGACTGGGGCTCATGGCCACAGAAGCAAAGCTCAGGGGTCCCCACAGGGCAGAGCAGGGTGAGCAGCTGCCGAGGGCCTCTCGTTGCCAGACTACTCTGTGAAGGGGGATAGTGTTGGCAAATGACAAAGAAGAGAAAATTGGTGTTACACCCCATAGTTAACGTGACAACACGCAGCTAATGAGACTTAATGATCCCTCCCTGCTCATTTTTGTCACCCCTTGAGAACATCACTTGTTTTACACTTAGCCTTACAGGGTAGGATTAGCTTTCCGCTAAAGTGAATTAGTCAAGGCTCTTTAAAACTTAGAACAAAGGTGCTGGAAGTGTGTGGGGCTGAGAGGGGCTGAGCTGTGCCGCAGGCCAAGCCTCACCAGCAGAAGGGAACTTGGACTAAGGCATGCCAACTAGGACTAAACTTTTATGTCACACTAAGAGAGACTTTCACCTTACATGGGATGTGTCCTTCTACCTGAAGTTGTCGTGAAAGAGATGACAAGCTTGTTGGCGTTCTCAAGACACAAAGATCCCAACCCTCGAGGAAGAACAGTGTCCAAACATCTTATATTTCAAATCATAGAGAGCCAGTCATTTGTCACATATACAGAGATACAAACACACATGTTCATTCATACATTCACTGACATAGATACAATATGTACACACATGTGCACGCACACAGACTTTTCCATACATATACACACATGTGCATTCATGCATGCATGGGTATGCGTGTGCAAATACATCAATAATACATATACATATGTGCACACACACACTTGCACAAACATGTGCAAACACACATGTCACAGGCACATGTATACACATGTGCATATTTCATACCCTTTCTTTCTTGCCTGGCATCTCAGTTCCTTTCATCTCCCCTCCCAGCTCTTTCCCGCTCCTCGGGTGACATCATCCAACTCCAGGGCTACAGGGAAGAGGTAGAATTTGCTCTTTTCCTCTCTAGGTCAAAGGTTGTTCCCAGTGACTCAAAGCGTCCCTAGACGAGCTTGGGCGACTCTCACGATGAGCAGAGGCTAACCTCGCAGGATGACAGAGTGGTTCTGTGCTCTCTTCTTCCTGAAACCATGCCCAGTGCCGCCCATTCATCCTTGAGCATCCAGAGAACCTATACCTACAACAGTGCAGAAGAACATGAGTCTGCAGCCTCGGAACTAGAGGGTTGCCTGGGAGGTACCAGCAACGTGTTTAGAACTGTCTGCCCTGGCTCCTGCAGACCTGAGTGCAAACGCAGCCAGGACTCTGCAGTTCACGGAACCAACCATAGATGTCGACACAGTACGCAGCTCTTTGAGATCTGGCCTTTTTCTTTGGCTCAGGTGGCTGAAGTTTCACCATTAGACTTTTTCCTTTGCTTGAAATAGTTGTTTGAGTGGGACCATTTGAAAGCCACACACTCAGTGGATAGAACATTGTCTTGCAGTTTGGAACCCCAGAACGCAAGTAAAACCTGCCCAGACACACAGACACACAAATACACAAAATGGGGAAATTATATGCTTTGGGAAAAGGTAGCAATCAATAATGGGCCAGCCTTGATGTTAAAGGATGAACTAATTTAGGAAATGGGTTTCCATGGTAATGTGTGCGTGTGTGCATGCGTGCGTGCATGTGTGTGTGTGTGTGTTTGTGTTTGTAGGATGGGCAGATCTGAAGGAATCGGGAAAGAGAGAGTGTAACACACGATGCTGAGGGTCCCACGGGTTTGCTGCATCCTGGTGCGCACATAGAAGCCAGCTCCTAAATTGTTGCATCCAGTGCCATGCCTCTACAGTTTCCTTTGGACTGTCTCACTGTCTTGGTGGGGCTAAGGTCTCTGTGTATTTAAACCTCACATAGACAAAGGTATGAGGCAAGGGGCCCTGGGGACAGTCACATCCCTAGTATCTTCATTAGAAATTGGACAGTCGATGAGGCTGTTCCTTCATTCTGATATCTGGGCACTCTGGGAGGGGAGCAGGCCAGACTGCAATTCCATTGTAATAGACCTTGTCCTTTACCCTGACTCTCAAAGGCTGCTTCATCCATTAGTGGGCCTGACCCTGCCACATGGAGCTGCAAGTCTCCGGTGGGCAGCAGGCTCCATGCAAACTTGTCTTGCCCAGGGTGATTTGTAAAAACAAGCCAGCCTTTGGGTTTTGATTTCCTTTCCATCGATTTGCACTAGCAGATTTAATTCTCTGTCTTGGAGATGGCTGTTCAATTGGGGCTTTGTAGTGAGGAAGCCATGAAGACAGGAGTGGTAGAGTTGCTCCTATCCCAGTGGGATGAGGGACACCAGGTTAGTTTCATTTCAAGATCTCATCCGTGCCCAAAGCTTAGCAGGATACAGACCAAGGCCAAGTGTCAATGCTTGCATTGAGCCTGGGATGCAGGCTCCTCTTGCTCCTGAGCCCACTTGGGCAGGACCTGGGATGCTAAGGCTACAGGAGACCCAAGGTTTCCTCATCTAACAGTGGAGAGGCCTAGGAAGCTTTGCATGTCCTCGTTCACCTTTATTTAGACTAATTGCATGCAATTTTAAAAGTTAATTTTGGTCTTCAAAGTGTCACTGTTCTTCATGTTAGAACCAAGTTGAACGCAGCTCTGGCCCAGGCAGGGCAAGTGTTCAAAGTACGTGTGTTGCCTGCCTTTGTTCAGAAGGACGGTGTGTCCTCTGCAGATGGCCAGCATGGTTCTGTGCTGTACAATCCTGTCCTTAGGGAGAGAAATGACATAAGGATATAAATTTGTTGAAACACGAACTGATGTAAGTGATTTAAAAAAAATTCAAAGTTTTCAAATCTTATTTTGCTTTAAAAAGAATTAAATTCCATCACAGTTTGTTCTGTGCTTTTTTCAGACATTTTTCTCTGCCATGCAAATTTATCATGATGATGATATGCCATTCCAGGCATCCAGTACCTGTAGGGCAGTGTTTCTCCTAATGCTGTGACCCTTTAACACAGTTCTTCATGCTGTGCTGACCCCAACCATAAAATTATTTCCACTGCTACTTCAAAACTGTCATTTTGCTACTGTCATGAATTGTAATGTAAATGTCTGTGTTTTCTGATGATCCTGGGTGACCCTGAAGCGGTCCCAGCCCACAGGGTGAGAATCACCAGTCGATACCTTCATAGCATCTTTGCAAGGCCCCTCTCTTGTCTGATGAGGCAGTAGCACCCTCAGATGATGGAGGTGTCCAGAAACAAGGCCCTCCAAGGAGAAGGGGTCAGGAAGGTTAAGGGAAGGGTCTTCATGGTTCTACCAAGCAGCCCAGGGGATGTCAGCAGGGCTGGAGGTGGGTGTTGATGTTGAACTCGGAGTGGGTTTTTATCCAGGGTCAAACACAAGGGAGGAACTGAATGCCTTCCTCCTATAGTCTTTGGGAGACCTTGGCCTTGGGGACCTGGGAAAGGACTGCAGAATGTGGGGCTCTGGTCACCACCACTTGAAAGATGCTGTTCTGGCTGTACAGTGAGCCAGGGCCGCTCCCCATGTATCCCGACATTTACAAATGGAGCTTCACTGTCCCTATGGCCGTTCTTCCCACCTCCGGGGCACAGACCTCAGACCTCTAGGTGGCGTCTTGTCTCAGCTTTGGTGACTACTGCAAATGGCTACCCCCCACCCTGAGGACCTGGGGCCCCTCTCCCCATGACCCCACCCTGGATACCTGCAGAGAGGGACCTTACAGCAGGCCTGGTCTTACGTGACTGGAATTTTGCATGCTCTTACTCCAGGAGTAACTGGTTTCTGCCGAGCCTGTTGCTTCTTCAGCTGACGAAAGGAATGCAGAGTGCTTTAGCCGGTCCTGGAGCCCCATCTGGGAGGCCTCAGGGTGCACGTTCATGACTGCTGGGGCTCACAAAGGGGCCTATTTGTAATCTTGGGGAGTCTGCTCCTTCCAACCTTTCTGTCTTCTCACCCACAGACATGAGTCACCTGAAAGCACGTGAAGGTTTTAGTCTTCTGAAAACTGAATCTACGTCTTTGCACAATGGGCTCTGATGGCCATGCAGGATCCTCCTGCCCCTGTGTGAGAGGCAAGTCGGGAGAAGCAGCAGTATACTTTAGAGGCTGCCCAATGTGGATTTCTGAAATAGCTCTAATTCTTTGGGGAAAACAAGTATGTTGATGATGCATCAGGCTTGGTACCCTCTCGGAAAGCCCGTGGTCCTCATGCTGTGGTGTGGGGCATCTCAGGGACTCTATGGATAAAGACCCTAGGTTAATTCTCCTTCCACATCTCCAAGAGTGCCCTGTCCTCACGGTGCTTGTGCTAAAAGTCAAACTCCTGGATGTTTGCTGAGTTTGTATGATGATGTCAGAGCACAGGAACTTGCCGGCTCTGTGGAGTTGGTGCATGAGGGAGTTGTGGGTGTCCCATCACCTCAGCTGAGGGGCTGTTTGTGCAGCCTGGGTTTCCTGGAGAGATATGGAGCACTTCCCTTGCCCTCCGAAGCTGCAGTTTCCAGATGTGATGGTTTGAATGAGATGTTCTCGAGCATTTAGTCCTCAGTTCACGGTGTTGTTTGGTGAGGTTTAGGAGGTGTGGCCTTGCTGCAGGAAGTGTGTCATTGTGGGCAGGCTTTGAGGTTTCAAAAGACTTGCCATTCTCTCTGTGTGTGTGTCTCTTTCTCTGTCTCCGTCTCTCTCTCACTCTGTCTCTCTGTCTCTCTCTGTATCTCTCTGTCTCTCTGTCTCTGTCTCTCTGTCTCTCTCTCTCTCTCTCTGTGTTTCCTACTTTCCTACTTCTAGCTCCAGATGTCAGCTCCCAGCTACTCCAGCCAACCATGGCCTGCTTCTGTCACACTTCCCTGCCTCGATGGTGCTGGACTCTCATCCCTCTGGGACCTTAAGTCTAGATAAACCCTCCCTCCTATAGGTTGTGGTGTTCCATCATGTCAACAGAAAGGTGACTGACACACCAGCCGTGTCCCACACGGAAGGCACTACTTCCATTCACAAATGTCACAATTCCCTTTACCTGGGCCAAAGGTCACAGCTGGTTAACTCGTCAACACACCTGAAAATGCTTTAAAATTAACATGGGAAGGTAACCCAAATAAACCATAATATTAATGAATTCCAAAGCAATGCGTGTTCCAGCATGCAAGCATCCAGTATAGCCACAGGCACCCAGAAGATTATAATTTAAGTAAGTAAAGGCCATGGTTGCTGACCGTCGCTGGCATTTCATGCTATATGTGTTGAAGGGAGCAATTCCCAGACTGTGTTCCTGCACACATAGTGGGGTGGAAGCCTCATATGTGGACGTGTAATGTCTCCACATAGATACAGCGGTAGGGACATCCATATGTCAGATATCCAGGCATGAATGACCTTTCTTGGCTATGGTTTTCCTAAATGACAAACTGTTTTGTAAGATTTTGAGGAAAGAAAGAACCAACTGGTCTTGATTTACAGGGATTCATTGCATGGCAAGAAATCTGGGAGCTGCTTAAACCATGTGTCAGAGCTCTTCTGGTAACAGACAGAGCAGACTCGCCTTTGGCAGACGTGAGCAGCGTGTTGCCTTGAGGGTCGTTCTGAGGAAGGGCTAGTGGCTATGGGCACTCCTCAAAACATATTTCTGGTATCCCTGGTGTCACCCTGGTGTGAGGAGACTGCCTCACTGTGAGGGTCTCCCTATTCCGGGAGTGGGACTCAGGGGCTGCGGACCCCACTGTGGCCAAGTCCCCATCAGTCTCACAGCAGGACCCCACATTTCTAGG
This sequence comes from Ondatra zibethicus, assembly GCA_004026605.1. Classification (NCBI taxonomy): domain Eukaryota; kingdom Metazoa; phylum Chordata; class Mammalia; order Rodentia; family Cricetidae; genus Ondatra; species Ondatra zibethicus. The sequence continues at coordinate 2,417 of PVIU01002050.1, read as the reverse complement.
GTGCTTCTGTCTCCTCCCATGTGTGAGCTACTCCCCCACCTTGACCTCAGACCCTGTGGGTGTGACAGATGCTGCATGCATCTGAGGAAGGCCCACTTTCCAAGCACCTGAGCTGTCCCCATCCTCCCGTGCTCTGTTGCTCTTTGAGAAGACAACAGCTCTGGACACTTTCTTAAACTTGGGCGCAACACCTGAAACTCTTCCAGATTTTTCTGCCTTGCAGGCTTACTACAGAGCCACATCAGACACCCTGCTGGGGTCAAGTGGGAGACTCAGAGGGTAGAAAAACACTCAGCATGCTTGGTTACCGCTGCCACCTCTGTCATCGCCACACTCGTGGCAGGTAGGGGATAGTTCCAGCCGGGCTCTTATCCACCTGAGCAGCAACCCATATCTCTGCAACCCACAGCTCACAGGGCCTCAGAGACTAAGCATGCAAGCAGCAAACAAGCAAGCAACATGCAAGCAAGCACTGAACCACAGGAAGGAGGAAATGCTTCTGTCCTTAGACAGACAGTCAGACAGACGCGGGTGGTGGGGATTGATGGGGAGCACGCCTATGTCCATCTCAGCTCATCCCTGACAGGTGACAGGAACTCCTCAACCACTAAACCACTGAACTGAATCCAGGGTCGTGAGAGGCAGAAATATGTCATGATTTTGAGCCATGAAATCTGCTGCTTCTGGTCATCTGTGAAGCTGGGTAAAGGGGGTGAAAGAGCGTTTGAAGCATGTCACTGCCCTTCTCGCTGCCCCTGTGAGTCTATCCAAGTACAGGGCAGGCGGGTCTGCTGTGCTGATGATATGGTCGTCTTACGGTCCAAGGTACAGTATGTAGGGGAGTTGGCTATGAGGTGCTGCCACAAGGCTGGTGACAGTTCAAGGCCAGCTCGGCCTATACATGAGGGCTTTCTCTTACGAGTAGGACACATTGAGTAGATGGTGTCGTATGTGCGGAACAGCCAAGAGATAAGGAGTCAAGACAGGGTTGGAGTGCCAAAGGGGCTCCCTGTCCTGGCTGCTTTGGCTTGGATGTGGCCCCGGGGCCAACAGGTGAGGGAGGCAGAGGAAATGTTCCTGTGACCACAGCAGGGTGGTCAGAACCAGGATAGCCCGGGACGGCCCTTAGGAGGGTCCAATCCCACCTCCAGTACCATCTTCCCAGCGCCTGAGTAGTGAGCAATGACTCAGTGTGGTCCTGAACTCAGTGATGTTAGACAGTCTGCCTGCCAGGGAGGGGATGTCAGGTCCTGTGGTCCAGCCAGCAGGCCAGGGAAGCCACATTAGAAAGCTGCTCTCCTCTTGTCCATCACTGAGGAGCATCTGCAGTGCACTGTGCTGGCAGGACTTGGACCTACCCCTTGCCAAGATGCTAGTGTGCTGGCTCAGAGGAAAGTACAAGACCAGTGGTCCCCTGGACTCAACTCTGGGCTGTGGCCTATGAATCACACTATCAGCCAAGATCCATGTTGATGAGGACCTCAGGACCAGCTAGTCATGACCTCTGCCCTGCCAGTTTCCCAGGTCACACACAAAATGCCAACATCATCTAGCCCCCAAGCTTCCAGAGTGCAGAAGTGATGCCCATTTCTCTCTGTCTTGAGCATGATCAGGAGCCAGCTGCTGGCTGGCAGAGGGTGCATGCTAAATACTCTGAGTGCCACCAGAGAACAAAGGGCGGCCACCTGGTCCTCTGGAGTCACCACTGAAATTCACGTGATAAAGTCTGAGGACAGCGGCCGCCTAACAAAGGGGTTATACATTTTGGTCATGACCTCTTTGCATGTGTGTGTAGAGGGGCTGTATGTGTTGATGTGTGCACATGGGCAGAAGTTAGCCACTGAGTGTCCTCCTCAGGGTCTATTTCGGAACCAGAAGCTGGTAGGCCACTGAGCTCCAGAGATCTGCCTATTCCATCCCCTTCCAACACTGGGGTTACCTGTGTGCCCTGAACTTTTACATGGATTTGGGGGATCAAACTCTCATCTTCATGCTTGCAGAGTGAACTTTACCCATCGAGCCATGTGCCTGTTCCCCAGCCACAATCTCTTAACTTTACTCCCTTTGTTCCTGAGAATTGTAGGGGGTGAAATCCGCTTTGGTTTGGTCTATCTGACTTGTCCAAGCAGCACTGCCCGCATGTGCATGGGTGAGTGGCCATCTACTGGAGCATGGCCGTCCTACCACACATTCAGAACAGAGTGATCCTCCCTCCTCCAGCAGCTATTCACTGCGAACAGCTCTTCGGCAAGGTGTGGGGCCAGATTGATATTCTGCAGGTAACTAGAGCTGTTTTGTGTTTGTGAGTGTGATAACTATTGCAGGTCAAGAGGGTTGCAGTGCACAACACACTTCCCCGTCCTCCCCATCCTCTCTGTCCTCCCCATCCTCCCCATCCTCCCCATCCTCTCCATCCT